>LNAC01000046.1:5376877-5398811 GCA_002007465.1 Ailurus styani | reverse complement strand
CCGCCGTGGCCGCCCACGTGGCCGCGCGTCCACCCGCCCGACGCGAGACTCGGTTCGGCCGGTGCACCGCGTGAGTGCGTGCGGGACGCTGTCCCCGCGGGGCGGCTCTGCCAAGTGCCTCGGGGGGGCTGCCCGGCGCTGTGCGCACCAGCCCCTTCGCCCACGTCTGCACCCCCGGGACCGCGTCCCCCCCGGACCCCACTGACGGCCGCCGCCGCCGGACGCGGCAGGGGCCAGGGCTCACCTGCAGTCTCAGAGGGCCGCCCGCAGCTCTGCCTCAGCGCCTGGAGTCCCGAAGGCAGCGCGCCCCATCCTGCACGCCGGCTGCCGTCAGAGGAGCCCTGGGCCGGTCCGCGTCCGCGGGGGGCCGGGCCAGGTCCTGGTGGCTGTCTCGTGGCTGCTCCGGCAGGTGTCACGGGGGCAAGACCCGGCCGTTGCGAAATGCAAATTCGCCTGGGTCCACCTCCGAGCCCTGCAGCCACGGTTGGGAGGCAGGGTGGGTCCGGAGGAAACCCGTGTTGAAATTTCCTGTGCAACTGTCTGTTCGCTCGCTCGCTCGCTCGCTCTGGTGAGCGCCAAGCCCGGGGGGCCCCTTGCCTCTTAGGAGGCTTGCCCGCAGCGCCGCACCGCCCGACCTGAGGGCTGCTTTCAAGGGCCACGGGGAGACCCTTGTGTCACCTGCAGGGAGTAGCTCCGTGCAGGACAGAGGGGAGCAAGGACCGCCCTCCTAACTTACCAGGCAGAGAAGCATGCGCCCCCTCCCACCCAGACAGACCTAATTCCTGTTTTTTTTAATTTAAAAAAAAGTAAAAATTTGCTACCCGAACATATTTCCTTTTGCATTCTAAATCTGTGTGCATTGCGACATCTTTTGGTCTGTGGCCAGAACGGCCAGGCGACGGGGAAGGGACGGCCCACGCCTGCCCTGGCGGCAGCAGGGGGCTCCTGGCTCACTCGTCCCACGGGGGCCCAGTCGGCATCCGCAGTGGCATTGGGCTGGACAGCAGAGGTAGACATTTTCACAATGCAGTGGGTATGCAGTGGAAGAGACGCGGAAGGTGCTGGAAAGATACACCAGAAAACTGAGTTCTGAGCTCCCGCACTTGTGTCCTGTGGATGGTGAGTCACTCCTGGGTTCCTGCTGATGATGTCACCAGGCCACTCTTCCACGGGGAAATGCAGGCTCATCCATCTGTCTGTGTTGTCGGGACTTTTCATTCATCGGTGTGTATCTGTGATCTATGATCGATAGAGTATCGACACACTGTATCCATCTGTCATTATCTGTATTTATCTGTCAACTCACGTATTTCTATGCACCTATCTATTATCCAAACATTGGCCATCAATTATCTATCAACTGTTTATCTATTTCTACCTGTCATCTGAATCGATGTATGAATTCTATCATCTGTGTATCCATACGTATCGATAATTTCTAACTATGAATACCTATCAATATTTAGCTATACCTATTAATCTATTAATGTCTACCTATATATCTATCAATACCTATCAATATTTATCTAACCATCATCTCTGTATCTATGTATTTTCTCCTTATCAATCATCTATTATCCATGATCTATTTATCTGTATTTTATCTTGTCTATCATCTCTCTATCCTATCTATGCATCTACCTGTCTTTTCATCCATCCATCCATCCATCATATCTATCTATCTATCTTCTATGTATCAATATATCTATCATCAATCCATCCATCCATCCAACCAACCATCTATCCATCCATCCATGCATCCATTCTATCGTCTATCTATCTATCTATCTATCTATCTATCTATCTATCATCTATCTTCTATCTATCAAAATATCTATCATCTATCCATCCATCCATCCAACCAACCAACCATCTTTCCATCCATCCATCCATCCATCCATCCATCCATCCATCCATCCATCCATCAATCCAACCATCTTTCCATCTATCCATCCATCCATCCATCCAACCAACCAACCATCTTTCCATCCATCCATCCATCCAACCATTTTTCCATCCTTCCATCCATCCATCCATCCATCCATCCATCCATCCATCCATCCACTCTATCTATCTATCATGGACCTATTTACCTACAACTATTGTCCACCCATCCATCCTTCTATCTATCTACTCACACGTGTTATGCTTCTGTGACTGTGGTGCTCCTATGCTGGAAGTTCACATTCATGATGGAGGGGTTGGCCCACATAGAGGATGTGGTTCTGAGATGCTGCAGAAGGTGTGGGCACATCTCGCCCACAACACCGTTGACGGTTGCCAGTTGAGAGTCCAGGCTGCTGGGCTGCTGTACCTTCATCTTCCTGAGGTAAGTTCTCTCATCTTGAAACAGACCTAGGGGGATTCACGGGCACCCACTGTCCTGTCAGTTCCCAAGGGGGCAGTTTCCAGCAGCCAATCATAGAAGAGCCCCATGGCAAGGGTTAAGGTTTCTAAAGGATGAGGTGAATACCTCTCTGCTGGATCCATCTTCGTTGACTGAATGCGTCCAAAGCCATGTCTCCTGGAGTCGATACCTCTTTGTGAACATGCAGCTCAAGGTCATGGTTGTAACATTTTGGCTCTAAGGAAGAAGACGGTAAGTACTTAAGCTTCGAGGTCCACACAGCACCCTCTCAGATGGTTGGACTCTGCGGTTGTCATGAGATCAGCCATGGGCAGTATGGAAACAAATGGACACAGAAGTGTTTGAATAAAACTTTATTTACAAAAGCAAGTTGGGGGCCAGATCAGGCCTGAGGGCTGAGTGTTTGAGTCCTGCTCTGTGGCCCCCCATGCACGTGGTTGACCTCAGGGTGGAACAGTGAGGATCCCGGACGTGCGTTAGTTGGGGTGGGCTGTGAACCCATATTGCAGTGGCTGTGCTGTGTGTGTGTGCACCTTGAATGTCGAATTCAGCTGCTCAGGGAGCAGCTGGGCGCAGGCAAACGGAGTCCCTGCAGCTGGCTTGTTTGGGGTTGGCTGTGAGGAAGCCAGAGGGACCGGATGTGCCCTAAGGAGCCGGGAAATGATTCTGGGTGACTGGTAGGAATCTGCAGGTCCCAGAGGGGGAGCACGACCTGAAATAGTAGCTCAGACTCTGGGAAACCAGGTTGCACATCATCAGAGCATCCAGTGAGGTCTGGCATGGATGCACGGGTTCCTGGGATATGAACAGCCCCCCCCCAGCCTCCTGGGGACAGAGAGGCCAGGCTCAGACCCACTGGGTCCCAGGCCAGTTCCTTCCAATGTCATGAGTTCCCTTCTCATGGGGGATCTCACCCCAAGACCCCTGGGCCCCAGCTGGGCACCTGCGCCTGCTAAGAGGGGCAGTCACTTCAGTGATATCGCTCTACTGACCTGCGAAGGCAGAATCATTTCCTTACACCTGCCCTCATACCCATTGCGTAAGCCCCCAGAAGCAGCCTCTGGGCCTGCCAGCCCCTAGAAGGTGCCCGTGGACAGTGTTGGACACAAGGAGGTGGAGGAGAGAAGTGTGGCTGAGGAGGGTCAGAGAGAACCTGGCTTCGGAGGGGGGGCACATTTACCTCCTCTCATGCCTGAGATGGAGTCCCCAGGAGCACCTGGTCCTTCCAGGTGACAGTTTCTCTCAGGCGGAAACAAAGTGGGGGTGACCAAGCTCCTTCCGCGTCTTGCAGGGCATTCAAGTGTCTTGTACAGGACTAATGTTTCAATGCCTTGGACCTGCAGACAAAAGGGCAGGAAACTAGTGTCCTCATGTTTCCGGGACAAGCAGACACTAGGTCCTCAGGCGTCTCCAGGACAAGCAGACACCCCACAGTGTCTTCTGAAAGCTGAGATTGTCTCTAGATGGGCACTAAGTGGACACAGGGGACTCCATCTCCTCGGCCATTGGGAGGGGTCTTTGCACCCAGGTCCAATACTCAGCGAGGACTGGAGGAGCATGTCCCTCCTCTGTGCACAAAGAATGACTCATTAAGAAGGCTTCTAGCAGCAAGTCCTGAAAACTGGTGGCCGAAACCATGAGATTAGTATTACTTTTTTCTTTACTTAATAAGAAATCTAGAGATGCGCCCTCCAGGATGGGGTTGACAGCTTCATGATGTCATCAAGAACCCCTCTCTTTTTATCCTTTCCACCAACCTTTAGTAAATTAGCAGCCTTGCCTCACAGCACAAAGTGGCTGCCACGGCACCAGGCGTCACATCTGCATCCAAGGCGGGAGAAAGGAAAAGAGTTGCGTCAGCCTGCTCTACTCTGAGTCTGGCCGCGTGGTAGGGTAGCAGCATCTTGGTCAGCATCCTTGTGGCCGACTTTCTCTTCCATCCCTGCGGTCAGAAGTGGGTTTTGTGGCAATCTCCCGTCAGCCAGGAGTGACCGTGAGGGCAGACTGGGGCTGGATGCAGGAAGCTGTGGCCAGATCTGGCTTCTGTTGGAGACCGGGGGCCGTCGCTGAGGTGCACGGGGACCCAGAGGGTCTGCAGAAGGATGGACAGCAGGCAGAAGGACCGTCTGTGTGGCCAGAACGACTTCCTGTCCAGGATGCAGTGCCTTCCTGCCTGCGTTGGCTTTAACATGAAGCCTGTTTGTCCCCGGTCACCACACGCAGCAGCTTCCCTGGGAGCTGTCTTGGGGCGCGAAGAGAACGAGCAAGAAGCGTGGTGACAACAGCTGCCATGGTCCCAGCTTTCCGGGCACTTCCTGCTTGTCCCCATCATCTGTCCGCGGCCGGGGGGCCGTCAGCTCAGCTGTGACCGCTCCCCGCTGGGGCTGAGGCTGCAGGGGGTCCCCGGCCGCCATGCTGCACCCTCTTGTCTGGCCTGATGACCCACAGTTTATGGATGGGAATGGGTTTTCGCAAAGGAAGGTGCAAGGTCAGAATGGGGGGGGGGCAAAAGTTATGTCCAAGTGTGAATCTTTGGCGCCTGTGGGTACGAAGCAGGTGCGATTAATTATGGATCTGAGATGAGCTCATCCTGGATCAGGGTGGCCCTGAACCCAATGACAGGTGTCCTTGTAAGAGATGGAAGAGGAGACACAGACACAGAGCAGCCACGTGAGGACGGAAGCAGAGATGGGGGGGGGGGATGCGGCCACCAGCCCAGGGACGCCCGGAGCCCCAGAAGCTGGAAGAGGCAGGAAGGACCCTCCCTTGGAGCCTCAGGAGGGAGCACAGCCCTGCCCGCGCCTGGATCTCAGATTCTGGTCTCCAGAGGTGGAACAGGATGAATCCCTTGGGAGGGAGCAAGGCACGGAGCAGGTGGGCAGATGTGCAAGGTGGCACAGAGCGCCTGTTGCAGCCCCGGGAACCCAGAGCTGAGCAGCAGCCCAGGGGACACGAGGACAAGGGCTCTTCTCCCTCATGTGCCTTTGTGAACCTGACCTCCATACATCCACCACGAAAACTCACCCTTTCAAAGCGCACAACTCAGGGACATTTAGTGCATTTTGTACATTCAGAGTCACGCAGCCTTCAGCTCTGTCTGCTTGCGGAATGCACACATTGCCCGCGAGGGAGACCCCGTCCCCGTGAGCGGCCACTCCCCACCCCCTCTGCAGCCGCTGGCCGCCAGGCATCTGCTCTCTGTCTGTGCATTTGCTGATTCTGCAAGTTTCCCAAACATGCCATCATGCGGGATCTGTCCTGTGCTTCTGTGGGCGTCCACGGGGCAGCGGCATCCAAGTTGCCTTCTGTTTCCGTGGCCGTGTTCTATTTCCCCGTGTGGATGGACCACGTTCTGTTCGTCTCGTCCCCACTCCGGGGACGCCGCCCTCGGGCAGTAACAGTCGGATGTCACCTCACGCACAGAGGGCCTGTGGATACCCGTTTCCGCCAAGAGATCACGAATCCGCCGATCAGCCTCCACCGTGCACCTGTCCCGAGCCCGCTGAGACCGCCGAGACCGCCTCCCGCCCCCACGCCCCTCTGTGGACTCAGTCCCAGCTTGCGGTGCCTAAAATCCACCCGCACTGTTGCAGAAATCCGTGCGCTTGCGACAATCTATGTGTAACCCCCCACAATCAACACTCGGGGCGATTTTGGGTGTCTCGCCAACATGCGCAAAGCATCAAAACATGGAAGTCCCCGCCGGGCCCATTCCCAGGAGGGCCTGACCCAGAGGATGCCCTGTCTTCTCTTTTTGGCTCAGGCTGCCAAAAAGTGTCCTTTCTGCAGTTGATTTAGGACCGTGTTTGGGGATTTATTGGGGGTTTTGGGGATTCAGTAAGTGTTTATGCAGAAACCGTATGACAGCGGGTTATGCGTGGACGGGTTGACGGAAACGTGGTGACCGAGGCTCCCGGGAACGTGTTGTCCCCTCTGGAGATGCTGCTCCAGTGCTGGCTGATGTAGGCTCCCCGATGACTGTGCAGGACATCACTACCGTGAGTCCTGACGCCCGGCCGTGCGTGGGGTCCGTTCAGACCCAGCGTGAGCGCTGAGGGTCCTCCTGAGGTCCTGCCAATGGAACACTCCTCCGGACCGTAGATGCCGCGGAAACGGGACATGGTGGAACGGCGGGCACGTGCGTGCACCCTGGCGGCTCTTAACTGTCAGATCCTGTCCCACAGCAGGCTCGCCAAAGGCAGGGGCCGTGCACAGGGGCGGGGAGAGCGGCACAGACGTCTGTCTGCGGGAAATGGGGACCCCGAGAACCCTATGCGTGCACGGGTCCTCCTGCGGCAAGGGATGCGCGAGACGGGGCAGTGCGCACTGGGCGAGCCCCTGCGGGGGGAGCGTGTGGGGACCTCGACTGGCCCGTTTTCTGCCCAGTTCCTGCGATGCTTGCACGCCCGGCAGTTGGAGGGGAGACTGGAGGGCTCCGTGCGGTTCTGACAGTCACAGGGTTGCAGGCATCCCCTTGGGATGGCCGGGCGCGAATGTGGCTGCCGCCCAGTCCCGTTGGTCCCCAGACCTCAAGTCCTGAGCACGTGGGGCTTCGCAGCAGGGCCGGGTCTGCTCTCTGCCCCAGGCATCGTCCGGCCCCAAGCAGGGGAGCGCGTGTGAGGGAATCGAGAGGCCCACACTTGCAGACCAGAGCCACGGGCCAGCCCAGGACCCCGTGCCCTGCACACCCGGGCCAGCATCACGTTTCCGAGCCAACTGGACCCCGAGAGGCGGCGGCCACGCCGAGCTCCCCACGTGGGCCTATAGGAGCCACACATGCTGCTATCCTGCCGTCCTGTCCGGCCACCTCCCTCCATCTCTGCGGTTCCCCCGGGGTCACCGTGAGCTGTGCGAGGACACGGGCAGGGAAGCCACGCAGACTCTGCCCCTCGCACCGCTGCAGCTATCTGTCCCTGTCATCTGGCCCGGCCGTTTGCGTCCAGGGCTGGCATCAAAGAGACGGTGGAGGGAAAGGAGCTCGCGGGTGCAGGAGGCCCAGCACACAGGGCCTCTTCCCTGAAAGTGTGGCGCGCGGCCAGGCCACGGGGTGTGGCCGTGTCAGCCACGCTGCAAGCTCTTGGGAACAGGCGACGATGACAAGCCAGTGTTCCCGTGTCCTGCAGCTCGGGGGGTGTGTTGTGTTGTCCGCTTTGTGGGTCGACACGGGAGGTGCTCAGCAGCCCCACCGTGCAAACGGCCGGCGTGCACACATGGACGGAGAAATGCAACGGGGCCCGTGCGTGGATGGAAGAGGACTCAGCCGCAAGCAGGAGCGGAGCTCTGACACCTGCGGCCCGGGGAGGAACCGTGAGGACGCGACGGTCACGAGAGAAGCCCCACGTGCAGGGACACGTCGTGTGTGGTCGTGCAGAAACGGCAAATCCACGGAGACGGGGAAGCAAACGGGGGCTTCTCACCGGCTGGGGAGGGGGATGGCGTGTAGACGCCATCTGGGGACCGGGTCTGCTATGGGAGGATGGAAGGTTCTGGAAACAGACGTGGTGGTTGTACAATGTTGTGAATGTGCTCACCACCCCGAGCTTGTACGTTTTAAACAAGTGAATTGGGGGCACCTGGGGGGCTGTGTTGCTGCAGCAGGTGCCTATAACATATAATATATACAATTATATACAATCAACTATATTCTATATACAATCAACTACAATCTCTATATAATAATCTCTATATAATATAGAATATATACAATTATATGCAATCAACTATATGCTATATATGATCCACTATAATCTCTATATAAAAATCTATATATAACACAGAATATACTCAATTTTATACAATCAACTATATGCTATATACGATCAACTACAATCTCTATATAATAATCTTTATATAATATAGAATATATATAATTATATGCAATCAACTATATGCTATATATGATCCACTATAATCTCTATATAAAAATCTATATATAATACAGAATATATGCAATTTTATACAATCAACTATATGTTATATACGATCAACTATAATCTCTATATAATATAGAATATATGCAATTATATGCAATTAACTATATGCTATATACGATCAACTATAATCTCTATATAATATAGAATATATGCAATTATATACAATTAACTATATGCTATATACGATCAACTATAATCTCTATATAATATAGAATATATACAATTATATGCAATCAACTATATGCTATATATGATCCACTATAATCTCTACATAAAAATCTATATATAATACAGAATACATGCAATTTTATACAATCAACTATATGCTACATACGATCAACTATAATCTCTATATAATAATCTCTATATAATATAGAACATATGCAATTATATACAATTAACTATATGCTATATATGACCAACTATAATCTATATAATACAGAATATATATTATTATATGTAATAAATATAATGTAAGTAAACTATATGATGCATGTGATGTAATCTATATATAACATAGCATAATATATAATACAACATATAAGATGATACGATGTATAGACCACATTTCCTTCCTCCTCCCGTCTGCAGACACTTTGCGTATTTGCACGTGTTGGCTATGCAGCAGCACTGTGGATGCACACATTCCTGGGGGAATATTAACACCAAAATGAGGCATCCGTGCCCCAGGACGGACCCGTGATGGCCACATACACACATGCACGGGTGCACACATGTGCACGCGCACACCCTCCTTGGCCGATGTGAAGTTCTGGGTCACAGCAATCTGCCAGGACGTCTGACCTGCACTCGCCGTGAACCCGAGGGCTCGCGTTGGAAGCGCTCGGCGGAGGGCGTCATGGATAAGCTGGCGGATGGCTGGCCGTCATGGCCCACCCCACGTGCACATCTGGCTCACTCCGCAGACACCTTGTCCCCCAGAGAGCTCGAGGAAGCCAGACATACGTGGGCTGTGATGGTCAGTGTGCACAGAAGGGAGATTTGGGACATAGTCATAGTGCCCAAGCAGAGCTTGGGCACCATTGGCGACCCTGGAGGTCGACACTTGTAACATCCTTTACGGATAGGATTTCCAGAGTGCCTGCCCCGTGGCAACCACCGTGGGGCCCACCTGGGCCGGCAAGAGGGGGAAGACAAGGCAGGACATCCCTGGGCCAGAAATCAGGAGGGGTCATCTGCTTGCCGAACCCACCAAGCAGTGAAGACTGGACCCAACAAGTCAGGTCACTCTTCTGACTTTGATCTTGGGATTCCTTACCTCGGGTCTATTCTTGTCCTGGTTGGAAGTGGGGTTCATTAAATTGTCTCCTGTTAATATGCAGTTCATTAAGGCTTCAAGAACTACCTTATCAACGCCAAAGGAATGAATCTCTAATGTGGAATTCCAGGTGGTGTGGGAAATGGGAGGACATGGCTGGGCTTGGGGGGTGTTCCCTCGCTCTGCAGGTGTTCCAACTGAGCCCTTGCACTTGGACCATGGATATGGGCTCTAAGCAGAGACCTTCAGTGGGCCATGTGGAAAGCGGAATGGAGACAGAGTTGGGAGCAGTGGGCCCGGGTGGGGCGATGACGGGCTAAGGTTATCTGTTCTGCTCACCTGAGTCCCCACTCCCGAGCGTGGGCTGCTTCCAAAGAGCAGAGAACCCAAGGGAAGGAAGTCATGACCTCACAGTGGAGACACCTGTCAGACACACTTCGGCCAGGTGCTCGTTGGCGTCCACGGGGACGAGTCAGGCTGAGAGCAGGTGCCCTCGATACAAGGTGACCACAGAGCCGTGTCACCTCTGTGCTCTTGCTCCCCGAAACCCGAAACCCCAGTCTAACGGTGAGGAAAACATCACACGAATAAATCCCAACATTGGCACATCCTACGAACTCCCCAACCAGCGTGCCTCGTAACTGCCAAAACGTCACCAGGAACAAAGCACGTCTGAGAAAGCGTCACCACCCAGAGGAGCCCCATGACGACATAGGGTGTCCTGGATGGGGTCCTGGGGCACCCGGGGGCATTTCGGGAAACGGAGACAGGCATACAGCACACTCTCCTCTGTGCTCGCCCCTGCATCGGTCAGACTCCTCAGCACGGGGGTCCCGGATGGATCTCGGGGTCTCCCCGGGGCCCCCGAGGCAGCCCCCAGCACGTCGGCGGGCCCGGCTGTGAGTTGGCCTCCTGAGGGGCTGTCCCCCCAGCCCTGCTTCTTCCCTGAGAGGCTTCCAGAAGCCCTCAGCTCCCAGAGGGGGCTCGTCTGCAAGGCAGGGGGCTGTGGTGACTTTCGCTCACCTTTGCAACAGCGAAGGGCTTGATCCTGAGACATCTGGTGGTTGTGGAGAGCAACCATCCCCATGTGGTTTGGGGTTTCCCTTTGGGGTCGCTGTGAGGCCACCCCTCGTCTGATGTCCTGTTGTCACAGTGAAGACAGACCTGCTCAGAGTGGAGGAGCCCTTCTTCCCTGCTTCGCAGACTCTCCCGTTTTCCAGAGCGCAGAAACCGGGCAAAGAGCCTCATCTGTCTCTCCATGTGTGTGTGTGTGTGTGTGTGTGTGTGTCATCTGTATTCATCCATCATCTATACCTGTCAGTCATTTTTATGTGTCCATCCATCCATCCATCCATCCACCTATCACCTGTCTATCTTTCTTTCTATCTATCCATCTATCATCTATTTGTCCATCCATGCATGCATCCATCCATCCACCTATCATCTTTCCTATCTATCCATCCATCCACCTATCCATCATCTGTCCACCCATCCATCCATTCATCCATCTATCATCTATCTATCTAATCCATTCATCTATCCATCATCGGTCCATCCAACCATCCATCCATCCATCCATCCATCCATCCATCCATCCATTATCTATCTATATATGTATTTATCATTTATCAATCCTCTACCTATGTATCTGCATATGTAGGCATCTGTCTATCCATCCACCCCTCCATCACTTATCTATCATCCATGTATACATCCATCCATCCATCCATCCATCCACCCATTCACCTATCCATCCATCCACCTATCATCTAATCATCTACCTATCCATCTAACCATTATCTGTCTACCTATCCATTATCTATCTATCCATCCATCCATCCATCTATCCATCCATCATATATCTATCCATCCATCTATCCATCCGTCCACCTGTCATCTACCATCCATCTACCCATCCATCTGTCCATCACCTATCTATGCAACCATCCATACATCTACCTATATATCCATCCATCTATCCATCATCTATGTATCTATGTGTTTATCTATCATTTATATATTGCTCACCTTATGTATCTACATATGTAGGAATCTGTCAATCTATCCATCCATCCATCATTCATGTATCCATCATCTATCTATCTAATCATCCATCCATTCATATATCTATCCATTTATCCATCTACCCATCTACCTATCCATTTATTATCTACCTATCTATGAGTCATCCATCCATGTATCCATAATCTATCCATCCATTAGCTATCTATCTACCTATCTACCCCTCTATTGATTATCTATCTATCATCTATCTATCTATCTATCTATCTATCTATCTATCTATCTATCTATGGCAGTGCTTTATAATCAAGGACAATTCTGCCCAGGGGACATTTCTGGCAGTCACTCTGAGGAAGACATCCTACTGGCAAGTGGCGCGTGGAGACCAGGGACGCTGCCCCACACCCTACGGTGCCCAGGAAGCCCTACCCCATATGTCACTAGTGCCAAGACTGAGAAACTGTGTCCTAAAAGAAGGAGTCCACCTATGCTGTCGTTCCTGGGTCCATGTCCAACGGACCCTCCAGAAAACAGTCTTTTCGGGATGCTCAGCTGTTGTGTGTACTCAAGCATATGTATGATAGCATCTGTATGTATTATACGTTCACCTGATTTTCCACATTATTTTTTCTCTCTTTATCCTTTTAACCCTATATTCTCTCAGTGTTAGCCTTTTCCTGGTGGCTTTGATATTGCATGATACCCCATATTTTCCTTGCCACCTTCAGCATTGCTTAGTAAGTGAGTCAAAGGAAGATAAATACCGTACAATTTTAATTTTTTTTAAAGAATTCTTTGTGTCACCCTTCCTATTCCCGATTTTTCCCTGATAACCTTTCTCTAAGAAACACTCTCACCCACCCCAGGCCCCATCTGGAGTTTAGCCTCTGCAGAGCAGCTGAAAGCACCAGGGTGGATACTGGATTCAGACACCTGATTCAAGCTTGTCCAATCAGATGATAGATATAGAGAGACATTTATTTTAAGGGATTGGCTCATACGCTTGTGCAGGTGCAAGCCTAAAATCTGCAGGTTGGACCCTAAGCCTAGGGACCCATCAAAGACTTACAGTTTGAGCCTGAATACTCCTGCAGGCTGAATCCCTTCTTGTCCCAGGGGAGAGGAGGGGAAGCTCGGTTTCTTTTTGCATAGGTCTTTCAACTGATTGGACGAGGCCCACCAACATCAGGGAGGGCGACGTCCTTTACTCAAAACCCTCTGGTTTCAGTGTGCATCTCATTCAGAAATTAACATCTCAGAAACACCCATAAGAGGATTTGGCCACATATTTGAACACCGTGGCTCAGCCAAGCATATACATAAAATTAACCATCACAAACAGATGGCCTCATGAGCCAAGAAGTGGAGGGCTCCCCTCTGTGCTCGTATGATTCATGAAGAGCAGAGAAAATCTGTCTGCAGGGAGCTGACCACTAGAGGACCCAAGAGAGGAAGCAGGCATGCAAAGCAAAGGACGAACGCTAGTTGCTCCCTCAGCACCTTCTAATGTCTACGCCTAAGATGGGCCGTTTCTTTTCTTGCAGGCAGTGGAACATCTGTGGATCCTGAGGATGGTGGCATAGCCCAAGCTGGGTCCTATCACTTGTTCCCAGTCGTCATTAATACCATGCGTTGGTTTCTGTGTCTTGAGAGATTGAACCTTCCTGTTCCATAGGTATTTGGGCACGTGCTAGTTGGCCGTCCCCTCGGGGATGCCACTGGTTTCACACGTGCTCCCAACACATGTGCCGAAAACACACCCAACTTACAAAATCAGCAGAATATCCTGTCACTTTCTTTCAAGGCTAAAATAATGGGTTTTCTTCCCTTGAGGTGGGGGGGGGCTTAGAAGGGAATATGACTCAGCCATGAACAAGGAGCGAAGATCTGACACCTGCTACCACATGGATGTGCCTTGAACAGATGATGCTCGTGGGAGAAGCAGACACATGAAAGGCTGCACGGTTTGTGGTTCTATTTATATGAAGTCCGGATTTGGGCAAATTCTATTTGATTCTATTGATTAAGAAGGGCATGTATTGCATGGAACACCGGGTATGGTGCATAAACAATGAATCTTGGATCACTGAAAAAAATAAAATAAAAAAATAAGTAAAAAAATAAATAAGATGGTGCATTTTGTGGGATGTGAACTGCACCTCAGTGAAGACAAACACCCCTTTTTAAACCACCGAGCTTGGGACCAGGGTCAGGGGAGGAGAACTGTTTGCACTGAGAATATACATTTTTGTCTATTCCCCAATACGCAAAAGTGTCCCCAAAATGGTGAATGGACCAAGTATCGTTGTAAGGTCACACAGGTGGTGCATGTTTGATAAAATGCACCACGACAATGGGACAGGTTGCCGAATTTTTTCTGCTACCTTCATGAGGGGCAGGAAGACCCGTGGTTGCTGTCTGCTTGGCACTAAGGCTGGCAGGTATTCATTAGGAAAAATGACCAACCTTCAGAGCCCGAGAAGGCACCACGCTTCCGTGGACCGGTGTTCCAGTGGAAGGATCATGCTCATGTCTGGCTCTGCTGACCAGATGATCAACCATCATCCCTTTGTGCCCACCAGCCTTCCCCTCGTGGGGCAAGTCTCCACTGGCCTTCCACGCACAAGGGAAAAAAGCAATACGATTAGCTTCTGTTTCTCCAGTTGACCAGGACAGGAGGGTCACGCACTGACGACGGGGAGACGGGCCATGGTATGGAGTGACCCGGGCATGGAGGCTTGGCCACAGGGGCTTGCTGAGCCCCTCTGGATAGAAGGACAGAGAGGGAACATGGTGGCCAACAGTGCTTCCAGCTCTACCTGTCCTTGGAGTTCTACATGTGATTCTTCTCATGGTGGCCACACAAAGCCTGGTGAGTAATAAGATGAAATGCAACAGGAAGAAGGCAGGAAATGAACCAGACCCGCCTTCCCTCCTCATGCCGGGGAGCGGAAGTCCCACGGAAGCCCCACCTTGAATGTCGGGGCAACTGGGGTCCTGCAAACCTCAGCGACGTACATGGGATAGCAACCCAGCTGCTGTGGAAAACAAATAAACACCAGAGACCTTCTCTGTGTGTGCCGATTGCATCTCCTTGGAGGAGGTGATATAAACATGGGCCCCAAACATAGTGACCAACGTAACGGTAATCCTGTCAGGCACTACGTAAGAACAACAAACACAGGTGTGAACATCAGTGATGAATTAAACATTACTGTCTGAGATAAGGATGGGACCAGTGAGGTGAATTAATTAAACATTATGAGAGGTCGACGGTCATTTGGTTAAGAGAAGCAATGTGGCAATACTTTCAGATGAAAAAGGAAATAAGTGACAAAGGAGGATTTGAGAATATTTGTGGTGAGCATGCTTCTGTTAAAGTCAAGAGGGTAGAAATCGAAAAAGAATAGGTAGGTAGCTGGAAAGATGGATGGATGGATGGATGGATGGATGGATGGATGGATGGATGGATGAGTAAATGGTTGGATGGGTGGATGGGTGGATGGATGGAAGGATGGATGGAATGAAGGATGGATGGATGGTTGGGTGGATGAGTAGATGGATGGATGGATGGATGGATGGATGGATGGATGGATGGATGATGTATGGATGGACGGATAGATGGATAGATGGATAGATGGATGGATGGATTAGTAAATGGATGGATGGGTGGATGGTGGATGGATGGAATGAAGGATGGATGGATGGTTGGGTGGATGAGTAGATGGATGGATGGATGGGTGGATGGATGTGTGGATGGATGGATGGATGGGTAGGTGGATGGATAAATGTGGATGAATGGATAGATATGTGGATGGATAAGTGGATGGATGGATAGATGGATGGATGGATGGATGGATGAATGGATGGATAAATGGATGGAAGGGTGGATGGGTGGATGGATGGATGGAAAGATGGATGGAACAAAGGATGGATGGATGGTTCAGTGGATGAGTAGATGGATGGATGGATGGGTGGATGGATGGATGGATGGACAGACAACTGGTTAGAGACCATGGAGGTTGTCAGTGCCTTCACATTAGATCCTGGTTCAGTGAACTAGTCATGGGAATTCTCAGTGATGTCTCAGGACTGGACCCTGCCTATGGATCTCTCTGGCAGGCCTTACTTGTTGGAGGCCCCATAATGGGTCACTACCTTGGGCCTCCCCCAAGTGTCACTTGTCACTTGAAGTTTCCATCCGGATGGCCCATCCCTGCACAGTTTTCTCTGAAGGCCATGCTCCTTCCTGGTTCAGTTCTCCGTGGCCCGCCATCTTACACACTATTCTGAATCATACACCAATTACCCTGAAAAGAAAAGGGAAGCCCAGCATGTTGGTGAAAAGTACAAGGATGTCATTTCCCTCAAAGAGAGGGACACTTCTGTATCTTAGTTTTGCATCTTTATCTCCTGTTCTGAAGCTGCCCTTTGATCTGATCTCTACAATACCTGATTTTCTACTCTTTTTGTAGAGAAATAACAGAAAAGGCACTAAAGCCGTGTTTAAACCCATGTTTATAAACCCGAGGCATTAAGACACTAAACCCGTGTCTCTAAAGCAGGAACAAACCATGCAGAAAATATGGAGTCAGTCTTAGAGTGAACAGAGAAGGATACTCTATGAACAAACAATTCAGCTCCTGGAAACACCATGTTTCTCTGTATGCTCTGGACAGGCCATGAAGTAGAAGGGGCGTAGAAAATTCAATTGATCTTAACCCAGCAAGAAAACCACAGATTGCACCTGGATGGCGAGAGCTGCGTGTGGGGTTCAGCTTTGCCCCGGGACCCACAAGAGTTCCATTCTGCTTGGAAGCCCACAGGAGGTTGGTAAGATCTCTCTCATGGAAGGTCCCACGAGCACATTCTACCACTCCTCGCTCCCGGGACCTGGCTAGATGGAAGGGAGACCACTCTGCACGGAGATGCCAGGATCCCCTCAACTTCCTTCAACAAGCCCTGCACATCCGCCCTTGGGGCTTTCACCATAATCTCCTGAGGGGACTCCGCCCTTGCCCTGACCATGCTTTATATCACTCCTTCACATCTACCTTCGAATCACTTACCAGAAATTGTAGCACTTTTGCACTGTGTTTTCTGTAGTGAAGACTCAACCTGATATAAAAGGAGATCTGGCCTCGGCCCCTGGCTCCTAGGAGATGATGTCCGGGCCATGACATGTCCGGTCCTGTCTTTGTTTGCCTGGGGGCTTCGATCATTTGACCATTTAGTGAAGGGGTTTATGAGGAGGGGGTTGGGACATGCTTTATTAGTTCCAACCTCCGAGAGGGGATGAAGACGAAAGATATTATCCTGACCTCCAGAAGGAGGTGGAGACTAAAGGTTAGCTACCAGGAAAGTATGTCATCAAGTACAAATAAGAACTGGACATCAAGGCTCAGTGAGCTTCCTTGGATTGCAAAATTTCATGCATCTTGTCACACACTGACACAGGCATAGATGGATGGATGGGTGGATAGATGGACGAGTTGGTGGGTGGATGGATGGGTAGATGGGAGGATGAATGGAAGGATGGATGAATTGGTGGATGAATGGATGTATGGATCAGTTGGTGGATGGATGGATGGATGGATGGATGGATGGATGGATGGATGGATGGATGGATTGTTTACAGTTTCTTTTCTTTGTGTCCCAGGGTCGCAGCTCCGATGTCATGGTTTTTCCTCCTCCTGGACTCACTCAGAGCTCTGGATCTTACTGGATAGCTCCATCAGGCTGCAGGGGTCTCCAAACCAAAATCATCCCAATTGAACACACCTGCCTCCTTCCTGCCCCAAAGTAGCCTTCTCCTAATTGATTTTCCCACAGAGTTTATGTCATCAACCTCACCCAGTGACCAGAACCAGGGACCTCAGGGTCATTGTGATCCTTCTTACCCCTGACCCCTGCAATTCAGCTGGACATCTTTGATTTAGTTGTGAGTCCTTTATCCCTCTTCATCCCCTTTTCTCCATCTTTTCTGGTGTGGCAGTTCCCCCCTCCGAAGTTCTGTTTCCACACTCTGAAGTCACCACTAATACCATACCATCACACTAACAGGATCATGTAATATGTCTACAACAGGCTGTCTTCACGTAATGCTGCTTCCTGTTGAGCGAGTACTCCGATGCCTGACTCAGCAGGTGGGTGTACTGTCTGGCTTACGCAGCCCCCTGTATGCATGCATTGGGCTGCCTCCAATTGTCATCATTAATTCTGCCAGAGGCATTCATTGCACATGCACCTTGTATTCCTGCAGGAAACATACATGTTTAATATATTATACACGTACTATGTGTATGCGTTGTGCACGCATACATGAGCATATGTACGCATACATAACTTGTACATATTCCTTTGTATATCTGTGAGTAATAATTCTATAGGATGAATTACCAGCCGTGGACTTGCTGAATCAAAGGGAATGTGGGCACATTAAAAATGGTGATTAATAGATCTTGTTGTATTTCCTTTCAAACACCAGGGCAATTAACATACGCAACACCAGCAGAGGAGAGAGTGAAGCTCCCACACTGCCTCCAACCCATGGTGTGGCTACTCTAAAGACAGCAGAGGGCGCCTGGATGGCTCAGTGGGTTAAAGCCTCTGCTTTCGGCTCAGGTCATGATCTCAGGGTCCTGGGATCGAGCCCCACATCGGGCTCTCTGCTCAGCGGGGAGCCTGCTTCCTCCTCTCTCTGCCTGCCTCTCTGCCTACTTGTGATCTGACCTCTCTCTCTGTGTCAAATAAATAAATAAAATCTTTTTAAAAAATTAAAAAAAAAAAGACACCAGAATACCTTTTTCTTTCTATCTTGCTGCTTCAGAACGAGTCAGGCACTTGTTAAGAGTTCCGGGATCGATGGGGAACTTTCTAAAAAGAGAATGAGTTGTACTGGGTGGATTTCGTACATAGGGTAACGTTCATGGGAAACCACTGGACGTGTCTTTGCTGAGGGCGGATGAGGGATTAACTAAGTGACCCTCAAGACCTTGGCTTCAGACCAAGACCAGAGGATTAATATGGCGGAGCTCCCTCAAGGGTTCATGAGGCTGCGCCACCTGGTGGAAAGGAGCTGTTTTGAATAAAGCCTTCAAAGGCATGAATATTTATGAGGTAGAAGGATCTGGAGAGGGATGGCGGGACGGTCTCGTTTGTTCGGTGGGGGGATGGAGAAGTGGGTGAGTGGGTGGATGGTGGAGAAGGGGGTAGATGAATTGACGGACGGATAGATGGGTAGATTGGTGGATGGTGGGTGGGTGGAGGGTGCATGGAGGGATTGAGTGGGTAGGCGGGCGGCTGAATGAATACAGGCAAGGATGGATGGGTGGATGGATGCATAGATGACTGGACGGGTGGGCAGAAGGGTGAAGAGGTGGATAAATGGATGAATACACATGTGGTTGGACAGATGGATGGAGATGGATAGATAGATGATAGATAGATAGATAGATAGATAGATAGATAGATAGATAGATAGATATTAGGTAGATGCACAGGTATTCTTAAATGCATACATTTATAGATCCACACATTTACATCCTCAAACACTTGTCTTGTAGGAACAGATTAATGGAATCTCTGAATCTGGGTCAAAATGAAAGATACCAATACAGGGGAGGAGGTGTCTAGCTTAGGGAAGTATGCAATCTAGAGGGAAGCCAGAATTGGATTGGTTCTGCATTTAGGCCAGTTGGCTCTTCTCAGTTCTTGTGGTGCCTCTTTAAATGCCAACATCTAACAAGGGTCTGGGTCCTGCTGTGTGTCAGCCCTAATCAGTTAAATGAAGATGAAGTCATGGTAGACTACGGTGAGCTCTAACCCAACATGACTGGTGTCCTAATGAGAAGTGGAGATACAGAGACAGACACACGGACGGATGGTGTTCATGTTGTGATGGACATCGGGGTCATGGGGCCACAAGCAAGGAACAACAAGGATTTCAGGCAACCACCAGGACCTGGGAGAGAGACTTGAACAGACCTGTCCCCAGAGCTTTCCAAGGAACCAACCCTGCTGACACCTTGATTTCGGACTTTTGGTCTCCAACACTAGAAAGGATACATTTTTGTTATTCCAGTCCTCTCCCCCCCCACACCATATGTGATAGATATGTGATAGACACATTTTAACACACCTTACAGTTTCTGTTAAGTCTGGAGTCCAGACATGAGCTAACGGGGTCTCTGCTCAGGGATTCACCCGGCTGAAAACAAGGTGTCGGCCAGTAGTAAAGGGGGGGTCTCCTCTGAGACATGTGTTGTGTTGGAAGCTAACCGGTTATTCGCAGAATTCAATTCTCTGAAGTTGGAGCAGGGACACCCCCACGTCCTTGGGGCCACCTGCTAATTCCAGCCAAGTGATCTTCTCCAAAAGGCAGTTTGCTTCTTTTTGCAGGCAACCAGGCTGTGTCTCTGCTGCCTCGAGTCTGATGCCCGTCTTAATGCTGATGTCTACACCTGATTAGGCCAGGCCCACCCAGGATTCATTTTCCTTTTGATTTGCTTGAATGAACTGATTATGGACTTTGATTACAACCGCAGAGTTCCTTCACCTTTGCCATAGAATCCTGGGAGTGAATCCCATCATCCCCCCAGCCTTCATTCACACTCAAGGAGAGTGATTTATACAGCTATGCCCAGGCCATAGGAGGGCACTAGATTAGGGCTGCAGATATTAGGGAGTTTGAGATGTATCCAGAAGAGGAATAGCTTGCTCAAACATGTAAAAGGATTTTCCTTGAATGTTTCTGAAATTATGATGACCTCCTCTTAGGTGTGCAGGTCCTGAAAGAGAATCTCATCTCTTAATTTGCTTTGCAAATGGTTCGGAGTGGAGTGGAGAAACAGTTTCCAAATTTAACAGTTCCCCAGGGAAACGGCGCCAGCGCCTTGCAAGCAGCCTTGGGGACAAGGTTTTAATGAGAACCCAAACACCTCTCTGTTTCCAAGACAAAGGGGAAGTTAAATAAACACGGCCAAGACGCCTGCCTGGGTTCAAAGACTGATCCCGCTCCCGGGGGACCCCAGACCCTCTGTTGCCTCCTTGTCAGGAGATCATGATCATGTCTGCTTTCATGGGCGGCTTATGAACAGGACAAGATGACTCACAGGTAGAAGACACCCAGGCAACGTGACTCACACAGAGCAGGCACCCAGATACCCAACAGCCCCACGGACACCAAGGTCCCTTCCCCCACTCCCGCTCCCTCTGAAGGTAACGTTGGGGCAGCTTGTGTGGAACGACACACGATCTGTGTTCTCCTGGCCTGGATTTTCACTTTGCGGACTTGTGACATACTTTTTTTTTTTTTTTTTAAGATTTTGTTTATTTATTGGAGAGACAAACCGCCAGAAGGCCTGAGGGGGTGGGGAGGAGCAGACGGAGAGGGAAGTCACAGACTCCCCTCCCCGCTGAGCCTGGAGCCTGCTGGAGGCTGGGGTAGGGGAGCTCGATCCTATGACCCTGAGATCATGACGCCCGCTGAAATCAAGCGTCTGAGGCTTAACCAACCAAGCCACCCAGGCACCCCCAGAATTATGACATATTTAGGGCATCGGAAACACAAGCCTTACAGAGCGTGTGCCATAACCTGGGAGCTTAATAAACTGTAAGTCGCTAGTATGTAATTAGGTGATAGGATTATACGCAGGTGCATATTATTACTCAAGAACTATTATTACATATTAATGTCAAATGCATTTTTGGCACTACTTAAATTTTACGCAATTTGAAATGAACGACGTCAGAATAAAAGAGATGAGACTGTTAAAGTGGGAAGATGTTCCCCGTTTTTATGAATTCCGTCGTGTCTTCAATCATACTCCACAGTCCATGCACGTAGTAGGCAAAAGTAACTAGGAGCACCTAAGTGACTTAGAACCATGGGGTCGTCTGGGATGTGCCCCCCTAATACTAATTGGGACGGAAGCGCAGGCTGCGCACCTGTGGCTTCAGGCAGGTGAGCGCACTCCCGGCCCCAGGTGAGGCGGGAGGCTGGACCCCGAGCTCAGGAGGCGCGGGGGGGCGGGGCGGACTCGCGCAGGCGCAGTGCGAAGCCCGGGCGGTCCGCCCCTCCCCCTCCCCCTCCCTTGCGGCGGCCTCCCGGAAGTCCCGCCTGGGGGCGGAGCCAGAGCCCGCAGACGGAACAGGGAGCTGCCGCGCGGCCACTTCCGCGAGCGCGAGCGCCGGAAGCGGAAATGCGTCACAGGGGCGGGCGGCGGCGACGGCGGGTGGCGTCCGGGGCGCCTTAGGCGGACGGCGGCGGCGCCGGGCGGAGAGGCCGCGGCTGCCGGGGTCGTCGGGGGACGGCGGTGAGGTCGGGCCGGG
>LNAC01000046.1:5191877-5363378 GCA_002007465.1 Ailurus styani | reverse complement strand
CCGTGCCCTGGCTCCCCGAGCCCGCACTGCGCTGGGCTCCGCCTCTCCCTGCGGGAGCGCCCCGGCGATCCCCGTGCCGGGCTCTGTGCGCCACGTGGCCGCCGACCCTTCCGAATCAGGTGCGGGGCTGGACCGGGTGTGCTGAGGCCCGCGCACCGGCGGGCAGGGGGCCGCTCCTGTGCCTCCGCGTCCCGTCGGGGAGGCTGCCAGGGTGAAGGGGGGCTGTGAGGACCGTCCCGGGACAAGACACGCCAAGGGGGTCTCTGCTGGCGACACTGCACTGGGCTCTGTCTCGGGCGGGGCCGTGCAGTACTCTGCAGGGCTGGGGCCTCTCCAGTCACCCTCCTCTTTCCGCCTCCTGCTCGCTCTCCCTGCCGCCCCGGGCTCCTTCGCTCTTCTCTGCACGGGTCACACGCGCTGCTGCCCCCAGGGCCTTGGCTCTTCCCGGAACGGATCACACGCGCTGCTGCCCCAGGGCCTTGGCTGTTCTCTGAGCAGGTCATGTGGGCGCTGCCCCAGGGCCTTGGCTGTTGTCTGAGCAGGTCATGTGGGTGCCGCCCCAGGGCCTTTGCTCTTCCCTGAACAGGTCACACACGCTGCTGCCCCAGGGCCTTTGCACCTGCCCCTCTTCCTTTGCTTTTCTCTGAACAGGTCACATGTGCTGCTGTCCCAGGACCTTTGCACCTGCCATTCCTCTTCCTGGGCTGCTCTTCTGTTGGTCACCGGCTTCCCTTGGCACTCACATGTCCAGGGACTCCCCGACCACTTCACTAGAAAATCGCACCCCCTCCCCAAACCCGGGTCCCCTCCTCCCCTTCTCTCCACCCCACACATTACCACCCTCTGACATGGACGTTTTAACCTCTCTGCTCACTATTTGTCTTCTTTAAAACGTCCATCCCAAGAAGCAGGGGTTCCGTCCGTGCTCCCCGCTGGGATCCGGATTGCCGAGGACGGACAGGCTCGCGGCGGCAGCTCAGTGCGTGTCTTCCAATCCGGAAGAAGAAGGCACAAGTTCTTCAGCCCGTCTTCACCCGTAACGCCGCTTTCTGTGGACGCTGGCAATCTGCGTCTTCTACCATTGGACGTGCCTGACCGGTATGGAGACCCACAGATGGCCTCTGTCTTTGGGAAGGCGTCGAAGGAAGCCTCGTTTGGCCGGGGGTCGAGAGCGTGCGCAAACTCACAAGCCGCCTGGCCAGCCCGACCCTTCCTGTCCCCGGGGGCGGGCGGACGGCCCTGCGGGTCACACAGCTTCCCCGGTGCGGCGCACACAGCCCTCCGGCCGGGCCGAGCTGCTGCTGCCTCCTCTCTGCCCGTGGCACGTTCTGCTCACCTCATCCCGTCTGCACGGGACCCTTCTCCCCGAGAAGACCCCTTCCCAAGGGTCCAGGAATGTCACGGGGACGTTATTCAACCCTGGACAGTGTCCCCATTTCTGCGATGGTCGACTACAAAATCAACAAGCGTGCATTTTAGAATCGATGCAATCAGCCGCGTAATGCCTAGGCCACCTTTGTGCTGACCCACCAGGCATGCGACTTCCCACGCTGTGTGCGCCGTGGAGGCCCTCCAGGAGTGTGGGCGAGACCCTGAAGGCCGTCTGCCTGATTGAGGGGGTCCGGGCAGGTGTGTGAACACAGGCTCCCCCACTGGTGCCCATGTGCCACCAAGGTCCACGGTTTTGCAAGCTCAGGGTCACCTTCCGCGCTCTGTTTCCCCACGTCGCACGGTGAGACCTGAGCCTCAAGAGATGAGCCCAACGTGAGGGTGGCTCTCGTGAACCACGTGACGGTCATAAAATGACCAACCTGTCCACCTTCTCAAACTCACCCCCGTGCCTCTCAGGTGTTTGCTCTAGAAGCGCGAGGGACTCGTGGCTGGAGCCTGGGGGACTGAGCCGTTCCTCCCGCGGGAACTGCGCTACGAAGTGCGCCCTCCGCGGACAGGCGTGTCTGCATCCCTGGAACGTCCTTCAGCCTGGTGGTATTCTTCAACGTCTCGACACACTCGTGCTCCTGTCTGTGTGGTCAATTTTCACCACCCGAGTGGCTCTCCGTGCAGGAAGCAGAGGGGGCCGCTCCCCTAGCCCTGCGTGCTCAGAAGCAGGGGAGGCCTTGGGGTCTCCTGGTCTACCCACACCTGTGTGTGTCCTCATCTCTTGGGGATGTGGAAGCCCAGGAAACGGGCAGGTGGACCATGCTTCGGACGGAGCGTCACGGGTGCATTTTGATCAAGCTCGTCGGTGCACTCGCTGGACGCCCGTTCTGTGTTCTTCCTCGTAGATTTCCATGGATGTTTTCTCCTTAACAGTAGCCTTCATGAGAGGTCCTGCATGCGTGAAGGCAAGGGGTGTATGATGAATCTCTGAGTTTTCCCTTCATGTTTTCCCAGGAACTTCAGACTGCTGTTAAATACAGTCTGGGGTCACCTGGGGGGCTTGGTCAGTTGAGCATCCGACTCTTGGTTTCGGCCCAGGTCGTGATCTCAGGGTCATTGAGCCCCGTGTCGGGCTCCACAGTCAGCGGGGAGTCTGCTTGAAGATTCTCTCCCTCTGCCCCTCCCCCAGGGTGGACCTACCCTTTCTCTCACTCTCAACGTAAAGAATCTTTAAAAATAAAGTGTTTCAAAAAATACCTTTATTGAGATACACTGCAGACACCGTAACATTCCATCCGTGCGAAGAGCACAGTACAGAGTCTTTGGGTGCCGTCACATGCGTGACCGTCCCCACGCATGAACCTGAGAACATTTTTGCCTCCCCCCGAAAGAAACCCATTAGCTGGGTTTGTTTTTGAACAAGTCCTGTCCCTGCAAATCCTTTTCCATGTTTCGCCTGCGTGGTGGGAATTGTCTTCTGTCAAGATGGCATCTCACTTCTTCCCACAAGAAACACGGACTGCTCAGGCATTGGTGAGCCAACGTGGATGCCACACCAGGGGTTGGCAATACACAGAGGGATGGATGTCCACTTCCAGCTGCTCTAACGGAGGCCTTTGTTCACTCGTGTTTGGGACTCTGCTTCTGAAAAGGGGGACGTGAGCACTGACCTTGAATTTTAGGCATTAGTCTCCAGGCCTTCTCAGCCTTCAATCTCATTAGTAAAGTAATCGCCTTAACGGAAGATCCCGGGGAGATCCTACCTGCTCGGTGGGGTGTTCAGGGAATGCCGCCCCCGAAGTGGGGCACGGGCAAGGCGTGGGTGAGCCGCTGCTGAGCTCAGGCTTGCAGGGGTGCCGGGTGGAGGAAGGCATAGGCCGCAGGAGGGTCTGTAGCCACCCGTGGGATTTGCTTGTGCAGATGAGCATCAGAAAGGGCACAAGAGACAGGTGGGGCACATTCCAGGGCAAAGAAGAGGCAGGACAAACAAAAACTGAAAATGAGTTGACGAGAATAGATTTGGATACGTGACCTTTTAATACAGTTATCAAATGGTTTTGCATGGTTGATTAAGTAAATTGTGCAATTTCCACTTTTTGAAAGACTGGCTTTATGTCTCCAAAACGAAACCAGTTGGACTGGAACTTCAAATCTATTAAACTAAAAGATAGGTACAAGGTCGAGCGGTAATAGTACGCAGGCATGTAATAAAAGCCAAGGTAAATGAAGAAGATACATAAGTAAATAACTAACTAAAAAAAATATGTGAATGATCACAAGAGACGTAGGTAGATTAAAGATGTCTGCAAGCCTACCCAACGTTGGTTTTCCTCCTCTCCCTTACTCTTCGGCTTGGAAAGGAAGAAGCCGCATTTTAATTATACGCAGGCATTTTAATTATCCACACGGAAATCACAGGACACCTGGGAGCGGTCCGCTTGCTCATCATGGTTGCAGGACACAGAATGGTGTGCAAGAGTCCACAGCGTCCTCCGCACGTCAGCAGTGACTCCTTAGAAGGCGTCCCAATGAGGATACCAGCATCCAGAAGACTGGAGAAGCTACTGGGCATTGAGGATTCAATCTCCAAAGAACTGCAGGCTTCGTAAAACCTAGAAAATATTGTTGAAGGGCCACGAAAGACCCCCTGCCTCGGGGACCATCAGGAACGAGAAATGCGGGAAATCTCGTCGCACCGGGCTGTCTGTTCAGGGTCATTTCCATCAACATACTGGGGAGATTTTTCAGAGAACTTGACAAATCGACAGGAAGTCCACACGGAGAAGTCCATACTCCGGCAACTCGACTGTGGAGAGGAGTCGTAAGTGGTGTTTAGTGAAGAGCAGTAGAGACAGGACCAGGCTGTCTGCCAGGATGGGGTGTAGACCGTACAAGTGAGGGGTCCCAGACCCCAGCTGGACGCCAGCGCACTGACCAGGGAGCCCAGAGATGGACGTTGGTGCACGTGCGACGTGGGGACACGCATGGTGCTCAGATCAGAGGACAAAGGATGGCGGCCCCAGAACGTTGGGAAGATGGATGCCCCGTACGGGGGACATCAAGTTGACTTACAAAAATGACAGACAAGCTAAAATAAAGTGAAATGAGGTGAAAAAGAATAAATTGGTTCAATAAATCTTAATGAAGTGAAATGAAATAAAACAAATATATGAAATTTTAAAATAAAGCAATATAGGGGCATCTGGATGGCTCAGTCGTTTGTGTCCAACGTTTGATTTCAGTTCAGGTCATGATCTCAGGGTCATGAGATCGAGCCCCATGTCACGCTTTGTGCTCAGCGCTTGAGCCCTCTGCTTGAGATCCTATCCCTCACCCTCTGCTCCCCCAGCTCTCTCTCAAATAAATAAATCTCTTTAAAAAATAAAATAAATTGATAATGCTAAAGTAAAATAATATAGTAAAATAAATAAAAATAAAATGATAAAATAAAAACAAGTGAAATAAAAAGTAGAACAAATACAAATGGAAAAAATAAAATAAAAATAATGAAGTGAAATGAAATGAAATGAAATGAAATATAAAATACAAAAATGGCAAGTGGGCTCCCTGGAGCCACAAGACCCCACCTGTCTGCAGTCTCTGTTCCACCACCATCAGCTGGGTGGGAACGCGCCTCTCCTTCCTCGCATGGACTGTGCATGACCGTCCTGTGTGCAGCCTGGACCTTCCCGCCCAGTTGGCCACGATGGCCCCGGGGATGGGCACCCTGGCCGCTCCTGCCCCAGCGTGGACCTGGCTCCCCGGCCTCCCTGGCTGGTTCCAGGACGTCGCCAGGATGCCTGGGCGGCCCGCACCCCCAGCTGTCTGCATGGACTCTCCTGAGTTCACATCTCGGGACGGGAGATGTTGCCGTCTGGACGAAGATGTTCCCTGCGCAAAATCGCTTGCGTTACTAGACAACAGCTGAGTGTGACTCCAAGGAGCAGTGACTGGGTGGCCCACGGGGTCTGGTCGGGTGAGAGCCATGGGGAGGGGAGGTCCTGGAGGGAGGGGTGCAGGGAGAGGCCGGTGCTTTTCTCTTCTCTGGGGGAGCCCACCGCCTACCTGTGGCCTCCGCCGTCTGTCATCTGCGCCGCTCCCAACGTCCTGAGCACTGACAGACAGACAGCATGTGGGGGGAGGCATAATGTGACCATGTTTCAGAGGCCGCTTTTCAGACACCCCTCACTAAAGTCCCTATCGCGCATTTTTAGCTGCATCGAGATACGCGATTAGAAATAGTTTCAGGGTCCAAGTCTGTGGAGTGGTTTCGAGGGCACTTGGCGGCTGTGGCAAGCAAAGAAGGACATGCCTTCAGGCAGTATTTTAAGGATCCTGAGCTGTGGATGGCGGCTGAGCTCACCCTGTGTCTACTGTGGGTTAAGTGGTGCTCCCCGCGCCCCAAATACGTCCATGTCCTAATCCCTGCAACCTCAGGATGGGAACTCATTCGGAAACAGGGTCTTTTCAGCTGTGATGAAGGGAAGGATGTGAGGTGAGCCCCTCCTGGATGAGGGTGGCCCTAAATTCAGTGACAGGTGTCGTCGTAAGAGAAGAGGAGACACAGACACAGAGGAGAAGCCACGTGAGGATGGAGGCAGAGATGGATGGACACGGCCACCAGCCCAGGGACGCCCGGAGCCCCAAAACCTGGAAGAGGCAGGAAGGACCAAGCCCCTGGAGCCTCTGGAGGGAGCACAGCCCTGCCCCGCCTGGATCTCAGACAGCTGGTCTCCAGAATTGGGACAGGATAATTCTCTTGGTTTCAGGCCAAAGCGTTTTGTGTCATTTGTCAATGGTAGCCCTAGAAGATTAATTTTACCCCTTTGTCTCTCCATGTAAACGGGACTGGAGGGTCTTCAGTGCATGAGATGATTAGTCAACGCCAGTGATCAGCAAGCATATTGGGTTTGGGTCCATCCCATAGCTGACGGAAGGAGGTGAGAGATACAGGCTATTTGAGGCTGTGTGCACAGCAGGGACAGAAGGAGTGAGCAGAACGCCAGTGAGCACCCTTAAGCTGTGTCATCCCCTTAATAGGGCTAATGGGATTTTCTGGAGTGATCTGCCTTGGGCTCAGACGGGGCTTCCAGCAAGGAGCTCTGTCAGCATCACGGAGCCGCCGGCCGCCCCCCACTTGCTCACAGACCCACACTCCCTGCAGCTGGGACAACCGGGGGCTCTCAGTCGAGCCTGGCGTGGGACCAAGATGAGTTCCCCCGAGGAACAGGCCTACCGTCTGCTGACCGAGTACTCAAATGGGTTCATGGTCTCCCAGGTAGGAGTGTGCGGAGAACTTTCCAAGGGGCACCCTTGGATCCCGCTGATGCCCGCTGGGCTAGGGCAACGGGGAGGGACCGCTGAATGGGTACGGAGCGCCCCTGCGGGGCAGAATGTCCTGGCACGATGGGCAGGTGTCCAGGCAGAGACTCACCCACTGGGGCGTGAAGCCACGTTTATTAAACAGAGGGACCAAAATGCTGAAAACGTATTTTGTGATGGGGTAACAGGTGCTCGTCCATTAGCACAGTCAACAGACAGGTGATGCGTTCCAACTAGAGGCGAGTCTGGGGGTCCGTCCGCAACGTAGCACCCATCAAGATCTCATCCCTTCTTGTGGCTGAGTAGATATCATCCGAAATGGGATAATGTGCGGAAATGGGACCCACAGAGGCCATGTGCTGTGTGGTCGCGTGTACACGAAACACCCAGAATATGAAAATCCGTAGAAACAGGAAGCAGAGTGGTGGTCGCCAGGTGCCGGAGAGGAGGTGGAGGGGGGGACTGCCCATGGGCACGGGGTCTCCTTTTGGGAGCATGGGAATGTTCCGGAACCAGACAGAGGTGCTGGTTGCACAAGGCCGTGAGCGTGCCACACGCCCCTGAGTTGTTGCGTGTAAAATGCTTAATGCTGAATATCCTGCTTTGTGAATTTTACTTCCATAAAACAGTAGAGGCAAGTTGTAATTAGATTATATATAGATAGATATAGACAGCTTTTGTATGTTCCTTCATTTATTTTAAATTCAAGTGAGTTCCATACGGTGCAGTATTAGTTTCCCAGGGAGAGCTCAGTGATTCGTCAGTTGCATAGAACACCCAGTGCTCATGACATCGCGTGCCCTCCTTTGTGCCCACCGCCCAGCGACCCCATACCCCACCCCTCTCCCCTCCAGCAACCCTCGGTTTGTTTCCTATGATGAAGAGTCTCTTACGGTGTGTCTCCCTCTCTGATTTCGTCTTGTTTTATTTTTTCCTCTCTTATCCACCGTTTTGTTTCTTAAATTCCACATAGGAGGGAAACCATATGACAATTGCCTTATGGGGTGGACTTATTTCCCTCAGCATAATCCCCTCCAGTTTCACCCATGTGGATGCAAAAGTTGGGTATCCATCCTTTTTGATGGCTGCGTAATATTCCACTGTGTTTATGGACCACATCTTCTTTATCCATTTGTCTGTCGATGGACACCTGGGCTCTTTCCACAGTTTGGCTGTTGTGCACTTTGCTGCTATGAAGACTGGGGTGCAGGTGCCTCTCTGGATCCCTCCATCTGTATCTTTGGGGTAAATTCCCAGTAGCTCAACTGCTGAGTCGTAGGGTAGCTCTATTCTCAACTTTCTGAGGAAACTCCTTACGGTTTTCCAGAGTGGCTGTACCAGCTTGCATTAGATTTTGTATCTTATTTTTTAAAGATTTTATTTATTTGAGAGAGAGAGAGTGTGTGTGCACAAGCAGGGGGAGAGGCAGAGGGAGAAGCAGGTTTCCCTGCCGAGCAGGGAGCCTGATGCGGGACTCGATTCCAGGACCCTGGGATCATGACCTGAGCTGAAGGCAGATGCTTCACCGACGGAGCCCTGCCGGTGCCCTATATTTTCTTTCTGAAAACTCCATCGCGGTCAGAGCCGTGGGAAGAGGATATGGGCAGCGGGGGTGGTCTTTGGTGGTACACGCACCTGCTGTGCTGGAAATCTCCGGGCTTCGGGTGCTGAACGTGTCCATGTGGACAGCATCGTAACACGGCCGTGCTTTCCTCTTGATCCATAACCGAAGCAGATGCTGAGTTTGGGTGGAGGTCACTAGTAGGGAAGCCAAACGTCTTCCCCAGCCGAGCTCGCAGATCCCCCCAGATTCGGTCTGTATAGACCCCCACGGGTTAAGAATTCCGACCGTAGAGCCTTCCGGATGTGGAAAAGGAGCATGCTTCTACACAATAATCATAATAACGTGCTGTGTTTCCCTTGCGTGAAGGCGTGACTTCCTTGTGCTCGCAAGGTGTTCCCGGGCCAGCCGAGGCTGTCTCCTCCTCGCTCCCACTGCTGGTGGGTGGGTTATGAATGTCGGCATCAGGACACGTGACACTGCGTTACCTAGTTATCACGAGTTTAATAGAAGATGGAGCACAACTTTTGCAGAATAATACTTAATACAACCTTGATACCATAAAACCTAATACAACCTGGATAGAAAAAAACTTAATAGGATCTTGATAGGATAGAACTTAATATAATCTTAAGACCATCAAACTTAATACAACCTTGATAGCATAATACTTAATACGACTTTGATACAATAAAACCTAATATGACCTCGATAGAATAAAACGTTGTGGGATCTTGATAAAATAATACGGAATACCACCTCGATAGAATAATACTTAATATAACCTTCACAGGATAATGCTTAATATGACTTTGATAGAATAAAACTTAATATGATATTGATAGAAGGAGTTAATAAAATCTAAATAGAGTAGGAGTTCAGAGCACCTTAGGACCAGATGTCACATAGTCCTAAGTCCTAACGGCAGTGAATGCAACCACAACAGAATAAGAAACAATATTTTTAACTGAGCAAGAGTTAATACCATCTGGATACACTAAGACTAGTAAGAGCCTGAGTAAAGGAGTTTGTTCACCATTAATAGGAGAAGAGTTCATACAACATTAATAAGACGAGCCAATACGACCTTCATAGAAGAACAAGGAAGGGCACCGTAACAAGAGTTGACACAATCTTAATAGAATAAGACTTTGTGTGACCCTCACAGAATGCCAATGGATGCAATGTTAACAATACTTAATATGAGCTTCGTCGAATTTTATAGATGGAAAGTGTAGGTAACCTACTCCAGGGGTTCTCAAACGGGGACATTGCCTCCCCGGGGGACACTCGGCCAGACTGGGGACGTTTACGGTTGTCACGGCCGGGATGGGGGTGCGCCTGGCGTGTGGCGGGTGGAGACCAGGGACCCGGCTTCTCACCCTACAGTGCCCAGGACGCCCCAGCCCACAGAGCCATCCAGCCCCAGATTTCACCTGTGCTACGGTCCAGGCACCCTGCTTTCACGGAATATGAGTGAATAGGACCCTCATCGCAGAATCACAGCGAATGCAGTATCACTCCACACCCCCAACCACGGCCGCGTGGGTGTGTAGGGCTTTCCGTGTGCTGAGTGAGAAGGCAAACATTAACCCACTTACGTCCTCACGCAGGAAGGTGATGGGACTTTTATTCACGTTCATGTACATATGGGACGGGTGCTGATTACCACGTGGAGTGAGGGCCGAGGGAGGCACCTGGGCTCTAGGACCGTCTGCTCATGTGGGATGTGAGGGTGTGCTTCCGTCCTGGCCGATATCGGTGATATCATCTTGTTCTTAGCACCATCCAAAACACTGTGTGCAGGAGGGAAACAAAGTGCGTCGACTTAGCCATGTTTTATGCTTTATGCGTTATCTTCAGGCACGACCTGCTAAGTTCTGTAGACAGAAAAACGGAAGAAAATAGGGAACACATTTTAAGACTGACCACTGTGTAGGGAACATCAGTGACCTCGGAACAGCAAAAACAGAACACAGTACATGTATTTCCTTGTCTGCAAAATTAAAACAACGCAGTCCCTGACTTTGCGCATCTAGGTAATCGTTGCTAACAGCGAAGAGGCAAAGACCAGAGTCTTGAAAAACTCAACGTGCATTTGCAGGTGACTGTGCGTGTCCCTGTCCCTCAGCTGGTGTTCTATTTGGGGACCATAAGTTTCCTTCAGAGGGTGTTTCCTTGGTAGAATTGTTCCCAGGCTGTTTGCTTTTCGGAGTGACGCTGTTCTGGGCATGCCGGGAGGGAGGCGGTTCAATGAAGAGCTTCTAAAGACACATGGGGTGCGGAGAATGCTGCAGAAACCCACACCTGGTCAGTCTCCCCCTTTCCCCGAGCTGGCCAGCCAGTGAATGGCTCTGTGGGACCCTGCATGTACTGGGCAGGTACTCAGCGGCCCCAGCGCTCGCCCTTCCTGGGGACCAACCCGTCCAGTAGATGGCATGGCTCCGGACAGCTGGTCGACCCCATCGCACTTGAAGCGGTAGAAACGGGTCCTTCCAAGCAGACAGTGGGAGCCTATTTCTTTTCATTTCATTTCTTTTCATCTCATTTTGCTTTATTTCGTTTTATCGGTTCTTTGTTTTGTTTCCTGTATTCTGTTTAAAATATTTGAATATCTGCTTAAATTTTATGTAGACATTTTGTTTTACATTTTGAATCTGAATGAAAAATTTTAATGAGTTCAGACGTTTAATTTGAAAATTACATTTGTGTTCTTTAATTTTTTAAAAATTATCTTTTAAAGTTTTATTGTTTTTAAATAGCCATAACGTCCATTTTACTATCTCCACCATTTTCACGTGCATAGCTTGTGGCATTGAGCACATTCACACTGCTGAGCAACTCCCCCCCGCCATCCATCCCATCCATCTGCAGAACGTTCCATCATCCCCAAACTAGAGCTCTGTTCCCATGAACCACTAACCCGCATCCCCAGCCCCAGCCCTTGGCGCTACCTTCTACTCTCTGACTCTATGGATGGGATGCCTCTAGGGACCCCACCTACACGGAATCACACAGGATTTGTCCTTCGGGGTCTGGCTCCTGTTACTCAGCATCATGTCCTTAAGGTCCATCCACATCGTAGCAGGTGAGAACGCCCTTCCTTTTCAAGGCTGTGTCATATTCCACGGTGTGCATGGACCATACTTTGCTCATCCATTTGTCCATCAGTGCACGCTTGGTTCTTCCATGTTTTGGCCACCGATAATGCATCCGTGAACGTGGGTGTGCAAGGGTCTCTTCCAGTCTCCACTTTCAGTTCTTTTGGGTCCACACACAGAAGTGGGATTTCTGGTTTCTACGGCCGTTCTATGTTTGATTTTTTAAGGAGCTGCCATAGCGTTTTCCATAGCGGTGCTGTGTCCCCCAAAAACGCACCCCTGGCTCCCTGTGGTGAGGGTGGTTCCTGGGACACTCAAAGCTGGTCTCTTGTTTCCAAGGTTCTGTTTGCCGCCTGTGAGCTGGGCGTGTTTGACCTTCTCGCTGAGGCCGCGGAGCCCCTGGGTGCGGTGGCAGTGGCTGCACGACTGGGCACCAGCTCCCGTGGGACAGAGCTCCTGCTGGACACCTGTGTGTCCCTGAAGCTGCTTCAGGCAGAAACAAGGAGAGGAAAAGGTAAGCATGTAGACATTATGTAAATGAATGGGCATGGCTGGGTGTCAATAAAACTTTATTTGCAAAGACAAGCAGTGGGCCAGGTTTAGCGCCCAGGCTGTACTTTGCTAACGTCATTCTAGAGAGGTCTCCACATGCTGGTGTATGCATTGTACCTTCGTGAAGTATCCAATGAGCAAGAAAAAAATGGGGATAGAAGTCGTAAGGGAGTACTTTTCACCAAGCTAAATTTATCCAGATAAAAGCGTTGCCATTCCTTACGATACTACATTCTCATTTTGGTGTTGAAATGACTTCTCTCTTATGGAATATGGTGATGCGTAAGGTTTTTTTTATGTCCTTTGCAAAATTCACAGTTTCAACTGGATGTCACTCATCTGACCATTTTAAGAATCGTAGATTCACGGAATTGGGAATGTAGAAAGCATTGCTTGAGCCCGAGCACACAAGAACAGGAGTGTTGGCCTGGCTGTGACAGTGGTGGTCAGTGGCCTCTGTAGTTGTGGGTTGGGGTTCTGGGGTGCAAATACCGGGAATGGGCTAGCTTGAGCATCTGGTGGGGGTTGATAGCTCTCAGATAACTGAGCGTGGAAATCAAGTAGGTATAAAGGTGCAAGCTACCTGGAACCACCGCCAGCCTACTCCCTGAGAACGATCTTTGCCCGTGACACGTAGTGGGGTGACGGATCCTGAGTTGTACCCCCAGGAGGACAGCTCAGGCAGGAGACATCAGGGGCATGGAATGCTACTGGGGGCGGTGTCTGGCATAATTATCCGTTGTCCCTTGGCCCCGGGGCATTTCGTTGGTGCCGACACCCAGCTGGGGACCACCCCATGCAAAACAGTGGCGACTCCGAGGGAAGCAGGGTCCTTGGGAGAGGCGAGAGGGAGGTAGGCTTGAGTACAGGACTAGCCATTTGCAGATGCTGCGGGATGGGGTAGCTCACAGTGGGGCACCTGCCCAGAGAGCATGGGGGCCACGGCGGTCCTGGGCTGCATGTCCTGTGCAGGGCATTGTTAAAATGATGGCCTTCAAGCCCGCTGCTTGGCTGAGCGAGGCAGAAAGGCAGCCCCTGATCCAATGTGATTCCCACTCTGGAAATGGTTGTATTACCAGGAGAATGTATATCCACATCGGGTGTGGTTTTAAAGCCCGTGGATTATAGTATAGGGTTCCCCATCAGCCTTCTCACCCTTTCTGCCTGCTGCACCGGACCTTCCGATGGGATTTGCCAAAACGGAATCAAGCAGGTGTGCCAGGTACCCAGTGGCCACCCTGCTCTTCAGGATGAGCCCCTGGCGGTGGTGGCAGGCATTTTGATATCCCTGGGCGACAATCCGCGTTGGGTCCCGATGTTGCCAATGCTGGCGCGAGCGCACGGCAAGGACTTGGCATCTAACTGAGCCTTTTGTGTTCTGTGTTTGTTTTCAGCTTTGTATCAAAACACAGAGCTCTCCAGCACCTACCTGGTCAGGGACAGTCCCAAGTGCCAGTGCAACATGCTGGGGTACCTGGCCAGGACGACGTACCTGTGCTGGGGCCACCTGGCCCAGGCGGTGAGGTGGGTATGGCCTTGACGGTGTGGACGGTGCACCAGGGCTCCCTGGGGGCTGGTTTCATGGCGTCTGTGCAGCTAAAGTGCCGGGTTCCTCGTAGATCAAACACGACCCCACTAGGTGTGGAAATCCAGAGCAGATGTGAGAAACCCTCATGTTCCTGGCTGAAGGAATTCACGAAATGCAAATCGGCCCAGTTAGGAGTCCTTGTGCTTCAGTGGTCTTCAGGGAAAGGACCCCAGGCTGAGGAGGCAAAGTGGGGAAGATTCTGCCTGAATCGTGATGCTTGTGTGAGCCACAGCTGCTCTTGGACTCGGCGCTGTGGGTGTCTGGCACTGGATGGCTCTCTGAGGTGGGGTGTCCTGGACTCTGCAGGGTGTGGATCAGCGTGTCTGGTCTCCTCCCACCATAGGCCAGTACAATCTCCCCAGTCGTGATAATAAGAAAATGTCCCCAGACCTTGACAAGTGCCTTTTGGGGGCAGAATCACCTGTAATTGGGAACCAGTGACATAGATGGATGGATACATAGATGGGCAGGTAGAGAGGTGAGTAGGTAGATAGATACAGGGATGGATGGATGACAGTATAGGGATGGTGAGATGGGTGGATGGATGATGGATGGATGGTTGTATGGATGATGGATGGATGGTTGGATGGATGGACAGGTGGATGGATGGATGGATGGATGGATGAATGGATGGCTGACAGCTATAGGGATGGATAGATGATGGATGGGTGGTTGGATGGATGGACGGATGGATGGATGAATGGTAGATTGATTGATAGATATAGGAATGGATAGACGAGAGTTTAGGGATGGCTAGACGGGTGGATGATATATGGGTGATTTCATGGGTGAACAGTTGTTTGGATGAATGGATGACTGATAGATATAAGGACTGAAGATAGATAGACAGATATAAGGATGGGTGGATGACAGTATAGGGATGCATAGATGGATGGATGGTTGGATGGACAGACAGCTGGATGGATGGATGAATGGATGATTGATATGGGATGGGTGATAGACAGAGGGATGGATGGATGGATGGACAGGTAGACAGATGGTTGGATGATAGGTAGATGGATAAGTAGGTAGGTAGATTGATCATAGTTGGATATTGATGGATAGGGATCGATAGATATTAATAGGTAGTAGATGAATAGATATCGACAGGTATAGATAGATATTGATAGATATTCATAGACATATATAAGTAATAGACATCGATAAATAGGGGTAGAGAGATGACAGATACTGATAGGCGTGGATCATAGCACAGCACGGCCTCTCCTGCGCCTGGAGGCCAGCCAACAGTTCCTGTGGGCCTCGGCGCCCCCTGACCGCATGTCACCTTCCAGCTCCGTGCAGATGGTCTCTACAGCCCACGGCTCCCTTGCTCACACGGCAGAGCCTGGCTAGCCGCGCAGCCTGCCGCTGTAGACGAACATGTGTTCTGCCTGGAAGGGGGCCTGAGCGTGGGTTTCGTGACTGAGTTCCGTCCCCTGCTTGTCCTGCCTGTGACGGGAGGTGAGGGCGTGTGACGCCGTGCGCGTGCCGGGGTGGCCCCCGCACGTGTCAGACCCTGGGTGACCGTGTGCTGGCCCTTTGCAGGGACGGCAGGAACCAGTATCCGGAGGCGTTTGGGGTTCCCTCTGACGAGCTCTTCACTGCCATCTACAGGTGACGCCCAGGGCCCACGCTCGCAGGACGGTGGTCTTCCAACACACTTGCCATGAGGAATACATGGGTCCAAACAGAGCCAGACAGGGACATTGATATTTAAATTAAAAAAAAAAAAAAAGACAACAGATCTGTCGGTGTTGGTCAGTGTTGGGAGCAGGCGGGAATCTGTCCTTCCTTCCCAGGGGCTCTACGTGAAGCGAGAGTGATGTAGGAAAACAAGGGATGCGTTTTGGGTGGGTCAGAGTTACTCAGGCAGCGCGTTGGCTCCTGCACGCCCACGGGGCTGCCGCTGGCATGGGGCCTGGTACCACAGTCCCCAGGAGGCCGTGGCCCGATGGCTCGTGGCAGGGCTCCTAGCTGACCGAGGGCCGGGAGAGGGGAGGCGGACAGGCAGGGGCTGTGGAGCCCTCGGGGCTGGTGCCTCCCGGCCCACCCCACGCCTCGCCCGCTTCCGGGACGCCTGCCCCGGCCAACACGTCTGCGCCGATTTGGATCTACACGCGGTCTTGACAAGCGAGGTTGTGCACGCAGATCCGAGGCTGAGCGGCTGCAGTTCATGAGGGGTCTGCAGGACGTCTGGAGCGTCAGCGGGAGGACCGTGCTGGCCGCCTTTGACCTGTCCCCGTTCCCGCTCATCTGTGACGTGGGGGGTGAGCGTCAGTGCGCACGGGGGGCCGTGTCTCAGGGCTGGTGTGCTCCCTAGTGTCAGCGAACGAGGGAGGACAACGGGGACCCCGTCTGAGACTGGGGAGAAAGCATCCCGTGCGTGTCCTGCAGGCTGGGTGGGGGGGCGTCCCGGCTCCTGCCGGAACCCAGCGCACCCTCTCCGGGTTTGGCCCCGTGCACTGGGCGGGGGGGGCAGGGAGTCTCTGCTGCCGGGGACGTGGACGCTGCCAGTGTCCAGGCCACGCAGGTGTGCATGTTGGCGCTGCGCAGTGGGGCGGGCAAGGCTTCAGAGGCCGGCGGCGTGCAGCCGTCACGGAGCTCCCGGAAAGCAGTTCGCTGGGCCCTCTGGTCAACCTTCCCATGCTGCCTTGCCAGGGCGGGCAAAGAGCTATGCGGGTCTCCTGGGGGCTGCTGGGCTTGCTGGGCTCTGGGGGTCCTGCTGCTAGCATGGATGAGAAGGACGCCCACGTCCTGAGCATCTCCCGGGGCTGAAGGTGGGGCGTGGCACATCCTAGAGCAGACGCAAGACTGGTAGGTGTCGGTCATCCCTGTCCCAAAGGGCGGGTGGAGGTGGGGACAGGCAGGTGGAACTCTTGGTCCCTTTCAAGCAAACGCTCTTGCCCTCACCCCCACCGCACTGGTCCCATACAGGAAGCACGGGGAGCAGGAACCCGTTAGATGGGGCTCCGAGGGCTCCCGACACCACGTTTGCCCAGGGGCACATTCTGGGGGTGATGCCGACCTGACGTTGCTGCGGCTCCATCCTTTGAGCAACGCAATGGCTTGCTGCTTTGGGCCGAGCTGTCTGGGATGCAGACGGGTGCAAGGTGCATCCAAGGGACCCCGGTCCTCGGTCCCCAGATCTGAGGTGCTCAGACCCGTAGTCAACATGAGGGCACTCTCCACCGTCTCTGGCGACAGGGCGACATGGTTGGGAAACTCGATGTGGTTTCTTCAAAAGCGGCCCCTGTGCTCAGCTCGCTGTGTGACTTTGGGCACGTTCCGTGGTCTCTCTGTGTGACAGAATCTTCGGATAATGGGGCAGTCCCCACGGGAGAGTCACGTGTGTGTCTGCCTATGAGTCACGCAGAACGGGGTCATGGTGACCAGCAGGTCGGTCCAGCCAGGAAGATTCAGGTGCTCATAGGCGATGATGGAGCTGTGAACACTTCCACGGGCGGGGGGGGGGGCGGAACCACGTCCCCCACATGGACGCCCCCCGGGGATCAATGACGGGCCAAGACGCACGTTGCTCATACCTTCCTGTCTGCCCGCCCTGTTCCGTGTCCTCTTCCAGGCTGTTCCGGGGCTCTGGCCAAGGAGTGCACGTCTCTGTACCCTGGGTGTCGGGTCACCGTGTTTGACATCCCCGAGGTGGTGCAGACGGCGAAGAAGCACTTCTCGTTCCTAGAGCACGTGCGGATCAGCTTCCGTGAAGGTGGGTTGTTTCCACACGCTCTGCGTGTGCGCCGGGAAACCCAGATGCAGCCTCCGAGGGCTCAGGTGGGGCCAAGGATGCACCGTGGCCATGGTCTCCTCCGCCTGCAGGCCACCAGCCCAACCCAGAATTATGCTCAGTTCTGCTTGGAAAACCATGCACAGCTAGACGGTGTTCTTGCACTTGGCTCTTTCTTGAGTATTTGGCTGGATGGAAGAGTGTTTCCTCAAAATCTGTGTCCATGTAGAATTTGTGAACGGGATTTTATTTGGAAACAGGGTCTTTGCAGATGGGATGAAGGGAAGGATGGGAGATGAGCTCACCCTGGACCAGGGTGGCCCTAAATCCAAGGACAGGAGTCCTTCTAAGAAACAGAAGAGGAGACACAGACACAGAGGAGAAGCCACGTGAAGATGGAGGCCGAAACGGGAGGGACATGGCCACCAGCCCAGGGACGCCCGGAGCCCCAGAAGCTGGAAGAGGCAGGAAGGACCCTCCCCTGGAGCCTCAGGAGGGAGCACAGCCCTGCCCCGCCTGGGTCTCAGACTTCTGGTCTCCGGAGCTGGGAGAGGGTGAATTCCTGTGGTTTAAGCCCCCAGCTGGTGTTCCTTTTCTTAGGCAGACTGCGGGACCTGCATGCAGCTGTCTAAATCCATGACAGTCCATCAACTGGGTTGAAGGGAAGCTCAGGGACATCTGCTGACCCAGAAGATCAGGGAGACTCGGCCATTCTGAGGCTCAGACGCCACCGTTGTGGCTGAGGTCACATACCTGTAGGGTTGGATACTGGCTTTATGTAACATTCCCAAGCTTGGACCATCATGGATATTTTGGGGTGCCTTACTATTCATTTTTAAAAACATATCATTAAAATGTAAGAAACCTTGATGACCTTGATTTAGGGCCTCTTAAATTTCGCACACAGGCAGGGTGCCTGACTCAGCATACCGCAAACCTGGCCTCTGGGAGTCTTTATCACACACCTTGGAGGGGATGATAGGACTTATTTATGTGGTTCATCAGGAAAATGGGAGAAATACACCGACTTCAGAGGTTGGGGGGTGGAGACAGGCCAGAGAGTAGGTTACTTTGTTATTACACAGCTGAGCTGGGCTTTTGCCGCCCTTCACGTTGGTCGTGAAGGGAAAGCTGGTGGAAGCCGCCCGTGTGTTCTTCATCCTGGGATCTGGATTGTCTCCTTCACCTGCTGCTCGCAAACATACGGCCCACCGAATGTGGCCCCCGGGCCAGAGTTTGCCGATCCCTGTCTTTTGTCACCGTTGGAAAAAGATCAGTTTGGAGGACTCCCCCTGTGCTGTGCCCTGTCTCACGGGGAAAAGTCTGTGGGCCCCGGACTTCCTGGGAGCCTCAGCACAGGGCAGACTGATGGGCTGACCAGTGCAGAGTCCAGTGCACACTCTTCCCGAATTCCTGTGCATGGGTAGAGTCTGGACCACATTTGGCTGCCGGTTGACCTTGGACAGCAGGGCTATCCAAAATTTCTTCCCAAATTGGTACATGTTGCAGGAAAAGTGTTCCACGAGTTGAGTGTTTGACATCACGGATGCATGGAGGGTCTTTCTTGGTCTTTTCTTTTTTGCATCAGGGAAACATGTCTCGACTGTCGGTTTACTTCAACTCATGCGATTGCTCGGGGTCTCCTGAAATCCCTGGCTTAGAGAGCTGTTTCCTTGCAACCTTAGGCAACAGGATACAAATAGAGTCATTTTCCAGATCTGAAGGACGGAAGGGGACCCGGAGGCTTCCTTGTGTTCAGGGCGAGGTGTGCCAGGCACAACTGGGAAGACGTGGGGACAGCTCGGCGCAGTTAGGCGGCTTTTCCGTCTTGGGCGCAGGTGTCGTCAGGCGGGACTGAGTAGCCGGCTGACCCCAGGGCACCTGCGTGTGTTCCAGGAGATTTCTTTAAAGACCCACTTCCCGAGGCAGATCTGTACATCCTGGCAAGGGTGCTGCATGACTGGCCCGACGCGCGCTGCTCGGACCTGCTGGCGAGGATCCGTCGTGCCTGCAGACCGGGTAGGTCCTGCGGCCGCGTGTGCACGTGCACATGTCAGTCCACTCAAGGCGGGGCTGTGCCAGAGTCTTCATTCGGGGGCCCGGCACTGCACGCACGTCACGGGTGAGTGGGGTCCTGCTCCCAACCGGCGTCCCTTCGGGAGAAGTCGCTAAAACAAAGCGGCGTTTGCAGCCGTTCTGTAACTAATCCCAGTGAAAGACGCAGATCGTGGAAGGCCCCCGGGGTGCACACCTCGCTGGGGTGAACCCCCGTGTGGCCAGGTCGGGGGCATTTTGTGCACCTGCTCCCTCCCCGTGCAGACTTGGCCGGTGCCCACGGAACGTCGTGGGTGCCCATTTAGCAGATGAGGGCGGAAGGCCCCCGGGGCCGTGGGAGAGCTGGCTGGGCGGGGGGGCCGGGGAAGCCAGTGTCTGCGGCAGAGTGGGGGTCCTCAGGCGGCTCGGCCCTGGCTCACGGCCGTCTGTCCCTGTCCCAGGCGGCGCTGTGCTGGTGATTGAGAGCCTCCTGGACGAAGACGGCCGGGGCCCTCTGACCCCGCAGCTGCACTCGCTGACCATGCTGGTGCAGACGGAGGGCCAGGAGAGGACCCCCGGCCAATACCTGGCGCTCCTGGCTCCTGCCGGCTTCCCGGACTTGCAGTGCAGGAGGACCGGGGGCGTGTACGATGCAATCCTAGCCAGGGGGGCGCCCCGCGGGCCCGCCGCCACCCAGCCGACTGAGCGCCCTCGCTAACGTGGGCTCCGTGAGCGTCCTCCGTTCTGGGGCGTGGACAAGGGCGCGGGGGCCTCTGCGGACCGCCGCCCACCACTCTGTTGTCTTGTTCTGCTGCACTCGAGTCTCTGTCATCCTATCCCATTCCGTTCCCTTCCGTGCCAGTGAGCTCGACTGCACGCTGTCCTTGTCATCCTGCAACATTTCTTCCTTCTCCGTTCTGTTCTTTCCGATTTCATGTATGTACTTGAGAAGAGAACGAGAGAGCCCAAGCACAGAGGGAAAGGCAGGAGCAGCGCCCCCTCCCCCGAGCAGGGAGCCCTGATTCCAGGGAGACTCGATGCCAGGGCCCTGGGTTTGTGACCTGAGCCGAGGCAGATGCTTAGCTGACCGAGCCAGCAAGGTGCCCCACTTTATTCTGCTCTACTCTTTTCTGTTCTTTATTCTATTCTGTTCTATTCTGATCTATTCTACTCTGTTCTGATCTATTCTACTCTGTTCAATTCCACTCTGTTGTATTCTATCTCATGCTACCCCATTCGGTTCCGTTCTCCCAGGTTTCTGGCAGTATAATGGACAAAAGTGTGTACGTTTGAGCTGTGCAACACAGTATTTTGATGCACATACACACTGTGAACTGAGGAGCACATCAAGCTAATTCGCACACCTCACATGGTAACTTTTTAATTGTCGTCACCGAGAACATTTCAGATCTGTTGTGTTCGCGCCGTTCCAGCGTAGGGTGGTTCACTATAAACCCCCTGCTGAACCTGACGTCCGCAGGACTCCTTCCACGTCTCCCTGGAAGTCTGTGCCCTGGGACGGCCGTCTCCCCATTTCTCCCCCGTCCCTGGAGACCACCCTTCCGCTCTCTGCTTCTGCGAGGTCCGCTCCTGCAGATTTTGTCTTGATCTTAGGTGTGGCCGGTGCACCCATTTCTCCCAGCCCACCTCCCACGTGGCCAAACCATGATTCTGCTTGCTCTCTGCATCGATGAGTTTGGTTGCTTGCTTTGAGATTCCAAATAGAAGTGAGATCATATGGTATTTATCGATCTCACCTGCACAATGATGGCAATTGTGCCAAAACAGATATGGCCTGAAATCTGCCGTGTTAACCTTTTTTGGGTGCACAGTGCAGTGGCATCGAGCGTGTTCACAACGCTCTGTGACCACCTGCACCGTCCACCTCCAGAACTTTCTCATCTTTAAACTGAAGCTCTGTCCCCATAAAACACTAACTCACTGTCCCTCTCCTGAGCCCCTGGCCCCCTACCATCTTATGTTCTATGTCCGTGAATGTGCCTGTTCTAGATTCAACTGCAACATTTTAACAATGGATGTCTCGAAGGGCATGTGTGTTTTTCCCCAAAGTCTAACTTCTTGAGCACCGGGTACAGGATTTTCTGCCCTGAGTCTAGGTATGGAGTTTCCCAGACAGGTGAATACCCATCCCACCAACTGGCAATGTCTGGAGTCATTCTCGGGCCGTCCCCTGGGGAGGAAGTCCTGCTGGCTTGTGCGGGGTGGGGACCGGGTAGGAGACTGACCACCCTGCGGTGCCCAGGGTGTCCAGACAGTGCTCCGCCCCAGAGGGCACAGTGCCGAGGCTGAGAGGTGCCGGGGTAACATGTGGCCCTGTTAGAGCTTTGCCGGTGGTCATGGCTCTAGCGATGAGGTCGGCTTCTAAGATGTGTACAAGTCTGCCCGACTCTGGCCGGTGAGGGCTTGGGCCAGGCCGATCCCACAGTGGGACAGCTGGAAGCCCGGCCCAGGGAGGGTCCGCTTCTCCCTCCGGGAAGATGGGGTTGAGTGGCTGGTGCAAGGACCTCCTTCAGATGCTGCCAGCCAGCTGCTGGTTGTAAAGCGTGTGCTCCCCGGCGTTGGTCTGGCCTCCGTGGGCCTGGGGACCCTCCAGGGCTCCAGGAAACACCTGTTCAGTCTTCTACCCCGTTGCATCTGAGAACAGCCTGCCGGAGAGGACGTGTGTGCGGCCTCCTCCCGTTGCCACGGCGACGCAGGGATGGGGATGCCCATCTGTCAGCAGGTGGCGCCGTGGGGCCGCGGATGGAACGGGCTCCGGCATCCAGCAAAGGCACCAAATCCTGCGGACAGCAGGGGGTGACCCCCGACAGAGAAGCAGCCTTTTCTCCTTGAACCGTCAGGTGTCATGAAAACAAGAATGATGTCCGGAAGTACCTTTTCATCATTTTCTGCTGTAAAGGACAAGTACCAATGAATACAAATCATAATACACACAAGTTAGTCCTATACCTTGAGAGCAAGAGGTGTCTTGCTCTGTTGCAAATAAGGCACGGCACCCTCCCACCTTCCTTTTCTTAGAGTGCTTGCTTCTAGAGAGTTCTTTCTCTGTCTTCGGCAAATGTGCAAATCTTCAAGAAGCCTGGAGCTGGTGTCACGGCTCCAGGACCCGGGACCGTCACTTGAATGTGGTCGAGGAAACAAATGCCTTCTCCCACCATGAGCCATGGTGGTGGGCGTCTTGCTCAGTCTCCCACAGGACCTTCCAGCGAGGGGGCAAAGAAGCACATGCACAGTGTTGCAGTTCATTCCCGATCATCAGCTGGACGTTGCAATGTCTCCCCCAGCTCGCAAGCCCTCAGGAATGACACGCAGGCTGAACACCAGTTTCACGGACCACACGCAAACCCACTTTTTGTTGTCATTGTTGTTTTTCATTTGTTCGTTGTGCTGAGACACCACGCATTCAGCACTGTGTCAAGAACCCAGACCTCTATCCATTCACACGGCGAGCCATCGGCCTCGCCTGTCGTCAGATGCAAGGGACACAGTTTGACATGAAGAATCACGAAACCATACCCAGTGCACCCAGAGCGACAGCTCCCTGGAGCTTGGGCAAATCCCTCGCTGTGTGTTTGCCGCCGTGCACCCAGGACGCCTCCCGCGGACGCCCACGGGTGTTTAATATCCTGTCTGTTGGCACGTCTGTTGGAGGCTTGTTGTAGGAACCTGGGGCCAGAGAGGCTGTCCATAGTCTGAAGACAATCGTTATTGGACATCCTCAGGGGGAGAGAGGTCGCGTGTGGTTCCCATGGAGAGACGCCACCATTCCTTGAGAGACATCATTGATGGAAATCACGATTTTAGGAAAGTCAAACATCTCCATCCCCCTCCAAGACAAGAGATTGCTGAAAACAAGTATCGATGCAAAGTACCAGAAAAAAATTTAAAAATTAAAACATTGTTTAGAATGTCTGATGAATCGTCTTAGGATAGATCGCGTTATTTGGCACAGATTCGTCAAGAAGGAAAATCCCTGAAAAACAGGGGCGTGCGGTCCCTTTGAGTTTAAAAGAAAAACACCATGTTTCAAGAGGTTTGCCAGCAAGCTAGAGCCTTCTCCCTTGCATTTCTCCAATGGTAGAAGCTTCCACTGTGGGAGGGGAATTGAATCTTTTCCAGCGGAAATCTTCCTGTTCCTTGTAGACCCTCCTGTAGGAGCCTCTGCTACAAGGACCCTGGTAGACCCGCTCCTAGGCGGCTCTGTTCCTGCACAAAGGTGACCCCTTTGTGTGTGGGAGGGCAGGGGCATGAAGCCCCCATCCGAAGACTAGTGATCTCTTGACCATTATTCAGCTACGACCCCCATTTCTTGTACCCACTCCTGCAGAACCGTCCTGTCTCTAGGAAAACCCATGTAGAAATACGTTATTGCAGGAAGCAGCGTCACTGGCCCCAGAAACACCGGTGTGCGGTGTACAGAGCCTTCGTGCCTGGCATCCCATGGGATCCCCAGGCCTGGCTGCGCCAAAATGGATTTGCAGCGTGGATGCTGATACGTGCAGAGATAAGCCCGGTGAGAGCCAAGTGCAGATGGCGAGCACACACCAGGGAAGAGCCATCACTTGCCCCCTTGTGCAGAAACGGGTGATGGGCGTGGGCTGGAGAGGCCTTAGGGGAGCCTCCAAATTCAGGCTGAGTCATCTCTGCCCTGTATGATCGACACCTGCCTGGCCCTATGACAGAATGCCTTCCGGGAAGAAAGCACTAGTTCCCCAAGTCCCAAGCTGTATAAACAGGTATTGCCCTCTCCTTATCAGAACTGGAACTGAGCTCACCAGCTGAACAAGATCATAGTTTCTCACTTTTTAAATATTTTGTAGGGGCACTTGGGTGGCTCAGTTGGTTAAGCAGACTCAGTCCCACTTTGGGTTTCCGCTGAGGTCATGACCTCAGGCTCCTTGTCCCTTCCCTTTGCTCCTCCTCTCTCCAAAATAAATAAATAAAATCTTTTAAAAAATTCTTTGAGGGCGCCTGGGTGGCTCAGTGGGTTAAAGCCTCTGCCTTCGGCTCAGGTCATGATCTCAGGGTCCTGGGATCGAGGCCCGCATCGGGCTCTCTGCTCGGCGGGGAGCCTGCTTCCCCCTCTCTCTCTGCCTGCCTCTCTGCCTACTTGTGATCTGATCTCTCTCTCTGTGTCAAATAAATAAATAAAATCTTTAAAAAAAATCTTTTAAAACCTTTAATTACTAAGTAATCTCTACACCCAGTTTGGGGCTCAAACTCACAACCCAGAGATCAAGAGTCACACGTTCCTCTCACCGAGCCAGCCAGGCGTCCGTCCGAGTTTCCTTTTTATCCTCTGATGTGATTCCTTAACAGATATAAAGTCACACAGTAGGGTTAATTTGTTTTTGTTTTTGTTTTTGTTTTTTTAGTAATAAGAAGTTAGTAGGTTCAAATGCCTACAAAAAGAGCCAGGTTTGGAAAAGTAGAAACTCAAATTGTTTTTTAAACATGTTTCATAGTGTGGATGGAGCTAAAGGGTATTATATTAAGTGAAATACGTCAATCAGAGAGAGACAATGATCATATGATGTCTCTGATATGAGGAATTTGAGCGGCAGGGTGAGGGGTCGTGGGGGGGAGGGAGGGAAAAAATGAAACGAGATGGGATGGGGAAGGAGACAAACCGTAAGAGACTCTTAATCTCAGGAAACAAACTGAGGGTTACTGGGGGGTGGGAGGGCAGGGATAGGGTGGATGGGTGATGGACATTGGGGAGGGTTCGTGCTGTGGTGAGTGCTGTGAAAGGTGTAAGCCTGATGACTCACAGGCCTATACCCCTGGGGCAAATGATACATTCTATGTAATTAAAAAATAAAAAGTAAAAGCCCTTTATANCTGGGGAGGGTTCGTGCTGTGGTGAGTGCTGTGAAACATGTAAGCCTGATGATTCACAGACCTGTACCCCTGGGGCAAATGATACATTCTATGTAATTAAAAAATAAAAAGTAAAAGCCCTTTATAGTGAAATCATCCCCCAAATACCTGAGCCCCAGTGGGACTCCAGCCTGAGCTCTTAGGATGGCGGGGCTGGAGGATGTTTTCAGGAAGCCGCTTCCGGGAGGCGGCAGGGGACCAGGTGTGAATGAGCGGTCGTCACAGCGCACAGCAGGGGGCGCCCTTGACTCACAGGCTCTTCAACCGGCTGGTCAACCAGACGTCTCTTTAGAAATTTATCCTGGGGAGAGAATGCTAGATTATCTTTTTGTAAACAGATGTTGCCTTAATGAAACCAGCCTCCGTGGCGGCCTCCCCCTCGCCTGTAAGATGTCTATGCTGGGAATTTACAACCCGCATCAGCCAAGATGACATTCGCTTTTCCAGCCCTGTCTCCTGCTCTCCATCTCCCTATCCCAGAGCTTCCTGTTTGCCTTGGATTTTCGTGTGTGACAATTTCTAGAGAATCTGTGAGGCACAACGGGTTCTCTGGCCATGGAGCCACGACATGAGAGGTCCAGTAGAAGATGGGAAAGGCAGTTGGTACCTTGGTTCACTTCAGGGAGTCTGTGGGAAATCTGTCATCTCCGTCTTGGCCCTACTGCCCATGGTCTTGAGAAGGTGAGATGGCCCATCATGATGGGTGACGTGCTGGCTGTTGGCACAGCCTGACCAGGGGAGTCCCGCTCTGAAACACAGAGTGAGCTTGTTACGTGGGTGGCGGGGGCTGGAAGGTGGATGTGTCATCATCAAACAGAAGAGCATGTGGCCCTGTGGGGCGTCAGTGGGGAGATGGCCAAGCATCCCCTCCAAGGATGTGGATGGGGCCCCTCAGAGCATGTTGGGCTTTGAGACACAGTGCAGTTGGAGATGAAAGCATTTGGGGTAGGAGGCACCAGGCAATGGCCAGGCAGGACTCACAAAACCGGGGACCCTGTGATGGAGCTGGCTGGGGAAAAAGTGTCATTCGGACCACCACCATGCTGTACTCAGGAGGGAACACAAATCTAGCACGTCAGCCATGAGAATGAGCGTGCGTTATGGGTCTCGTGTACTGGGGTATTCCTGGAACCTCAGGCAGCTACCATTTAATGTCATCCTGACACAACCCTAGGACAAAGATGGTGACAGAAGGACCTGGAGTCACACGCTTGTCCAGGGATTCTGGGTAGAGATGGGCTTTCCATCCACTCGTGCTTGACGGATGACTTCGAATCTTTAACCTGCTGTTGCCCATGGAGACGGGACTGGTATATTAACATTGCACTGCATGTGTGATTTTTCATGTCCGCATAAAGAGATGCAACGGTATCTCCTTTTGTAGGACGTTCAGGTGATTTCTCACAGTTTGCTACTATAAGTGACCCGCCGATGTCCTCACACACTCATTCGTCACTTTGTATTTCGCCCATGATTAGTGAAGTGCATATTTTATGGGCTTTATTTTCTCAGATGAATGGCCAGGTCATGGCGCTGGCTTTGGCTGGCACTGGTTAATTTGTCTCATTAAAGTAATTGACACTGCCCTTTGCTTTTTTTTTTTTTTAAGATTTTATTTATTTATTTCACAGAGGGAGAGAGGTCACAAGGAGACAGAGAGGCAGGCAGAGAGAGAGGGGGAAGCAGGCTCCCCGCTGAGCAGGGAGCCCGATGCGGGCCTCGATCCCAGGACCCTGAGATCATGACCTGAGCCGAAAGCAGAGGCTTTAACCCACTGAGCCACCCAGGCGCCCTATAAATGGGATTTTGACATGTTTCCAGTGATCTGCAAATAAATACTTCTTGCAGTGAATTCCCCTGATGTATCTTGTGTGTGTGTGTGTGTGTGTGTGTGTGTGTGTTCCTAATTCCCTTGAACCCGGCACTGTTGCCTGTCTTCTTTGTATGTTCTCAAACTTAGGAGTGAGTGTGGGGTCTTCTTAAATTCTGTGTTTCTCTGATTGTGTGCCATATTGACCACCAGGGTGACAATTTCTAATCATGACCTGAGCTGAAGGCAGAGGCTTTAACCCACTGAGCCACCCAGTTGCCCTGCCCTTTGCTTTTGATGCCCTCTGGCTTTTGCTGGTTTACGATCGTTTATGTTTTTGGAAATAAAAGTTGATATTATTGTTCTGTTTACAAAGGAGGGTGGTCCTCATTCTAGTATATCGGGAACACCAGGAAGAATTTTTAGGAATAACAGCATCTGTATAGTTTCCCACCCCTAAGACTTTCACGATGCCTGTTTGCTGGGATTCTTTCACGACCCGTGAGTGGCTTGTTCATGCTGACCTTTGGGTTTGCACTCCAGTGTCCCCTCCCATGGTGGCCCTTGTTGGGGAGAGACTGGTTTTCTCCCCATGTCCCCGCAGGGATATCTGGGCTGGTTTATGAATGAAGTGAATATGAGACAGATTAAATGACAAAAAAGCACGAAGTTTTATGACATGTGCACAGAAGCCCAAGAATGAAATTGAGACCCCAAGAAATGGCCGAGGCAGGGAGTTTTTATACATGATGACCGAAGAGTCAGTGCATTTCTGAGGGATGACAGTATCAGGAAAACAGGTGTTTGGGAGATATCGTGAGTACGACATTCTGAGAAGTGAGGCAGAGGTCTGAGATTAGAAACAGAAATTCAGGGTTGTTTCTAGCACTTTTTTGACTTGTACGTCCTCACCTCCGGTGACAAGGGTGTCTTCTTGGTTCTTAGTACACGGAGGGCATGCTTCATATGACACATACATTTCCTGCTTTCATGGAGACACAGGAGGGTCTGAGTGTCCTTCCTGCACCTACTGTGTGTTGAGTAACTTCTAGCGAACGTAATCTGTATGCCCCTGTGGGATATTCAAGGACAGCCTGCCTTGAGCTCACCGTCCACGAGGTCCTTTTGATTCATGCCAGAGAGCTGTGTGCTTGAGGTGACCCATGCATCTCTTAGGGCCACTGGAACAACAGCGGCTCCGTGTACAAGACACGCGTGTGCCACACGAACACAATGCAAGGTGTCTCGGCAAGTCAGAAACCAACCGCATTCACGGTGGGAAAAGGTCAGATTGTATGCAAACGAGTAAAGAGTAAGAAGAATCACTAGTAATTATACCCACAGGGGTAGATGCTGCGGCCACTGCCTGCATTTGGAGGGTTTTTCTGTACAGTCTGTGAGGGGCTGTCGGACCCGGAACCACCGGGATCCAGGGGACGTGCACGAGGTGACGCATTTGTGAATTTGCTGTGTCTTCCCTGCGCGTCGAAGACGTGGCAGAGAACGGGTGTCATTTCCTTCAGGCACGTGTGTCTTGAGGCTGTCTCTGGGCGAGGCTGCATTTCAGGCTGCGGTCCTGCAGGGCGTCCCTGGACCTCGGGGCGTCTTCAGGGCGTGCGGCGGCCGCCGGCGGAAGGTCGCGGGGTTTGGGAAGGGTAGGCGGCCATGCCGTCCTGGCCCGTGGCCTGGCTGCAGGCATTGCACAGATCAGAGGAGAAATGAGCGGGTTTTCATGGGATGAAGGGCAGCGTCTGCAAACCTCCCGGTCACAGGAGCGGTGGGGTCCGAGTCGGAGGAGGCCGTGCCTCCCGGGTCTCCGGGATGCCAGGGCTACCCTCACGACTTCCCCACTGTGACGTATCTACGCTCTTCCTCCGAAGAGACGCTCGCTCTCTTGGCTTTTGTTCTGGAAGCCCAGAGAGACGTTAATGGCAACCAGAGGCTGGTTCACCTGTTTCCTGCGCTGACGTCTTGCTGCAGAGTCAGCCCAGAAGCCAGTTTTCTAAGGGCCGTTGACCGTGGACGTGGCAGAAGGCGCCTCCGCAAATCCCGGGCATGTGTTCCGTCCACGCCGGGGCTGTGGGTCCGGGAGCTCCCACCGCGCAGCGCCGGCGTCCCCGCGCTTACCCAGCCTGATGGGGAGGGAGGCGTACATCCTGGGCCCCTTCTCCTTTTGGACGTTACGAGTGGAAATGGGCTCGTGGACACTCGCCGTGGGTTTGCCTCTGCCTTTCCCGGCCCCGCGCTGCAGCCATGGTCTGCTCAGCAAAATGGACTCGTGAGCTTTGGGCGTGTCCTGAGCCCCAAACTAGACGTTGAAGACAGAAAAGCCAGCCCCAAGGGGCATGGCTACATGTCGGGTTTGCAAAAACAGGGACCCTGCTCGGGGACGCCTCTGCCCCCTGCTCCTGGGCTCTGACGTGGAGGACCCCAGCCACGACCCTGAGCTGCCGCACGTGTCCTGCGTAGCTGGGGCCTGCTCGTGGATGGGGACCCACATCTCGGACCCCGATGCAGCCTCTTCCGAAGGTGTCGACCACTGTGGGGTTTCACTGTCTGCAAAACCCACATGCCCGTTTTCCCGAGCGCCATAAACCCAGGCGTGTGTGCTCTGCCTGAATCCTCACGGATCGAGCGATTCTCTGGGACGACACGAGGTGCCACGTGGCTGCTTCTGATGCTTCCGGTACAGGGATAGTAACTGCCGTCATTCGGCGCCTCGTCTACATCAGCTGATTCGCGGAAAACCGTAGACCCTGTGTCCCGTTTCTTTAAGCTTTCCAGGCTTTTCCCCCAAAATGCAACGTTCAAGATTATCAAAATGTATTTCTCATATATAAATACATCATATACATACATTTTTTCTCATATATAGTGTGCATGTATCCGAAAACACAAAACACCACCACAATTGTGTGTGTGCAAGTGTCTCCCACGGAGGACACTCTGTGAGGTATTATTTGAGGTATTATTTCCTTGACCCGCAGAGGCTCCCTGGCTTGGTCTGAAAATTAAGCCCAAAGAGGCAGACAAGCAGGACTTAGTATACACATTTTTTTAAAAAAAGATTTTATTTATTTATTTGAGAGACAGGGAGCATGAGTGGAGGAAGGGACGAGGGAGAAGCAGGTTCCCTGCTGAGCAGGGAGCCCGATGCGGGGCTCGATCCCAGGACGCTGACATCATGACCTGAGCCAAAGGCAGACCCTTCACCGACTGAGCCCCCAGGCGCCCCCAGATGTGGTTTTCATTCACGGGGGGCGGGGGTGATGTTTGTTCTGACTTGGGTTATCAATGGGGAGGCTCGCTATGAGTCTCCAGGTAGCTGAGGTCACCTGGGGCTTAGAGCGTCTCTGAACCTCATCTGTGTGGGTGTCCTGGGCCCGTGGAAATACCTGACCCCACATGAGGGGCTTGAAACCACAGGAATGCATCCTCGTCCAGCTGTACAGACCAGAGTCTGAGATCCAGGTGGGACAGAGCTGCTGAGATCCAGGCAGGGCAGGACCTCTGAGACCCTGGTGGGGCAGGACCTCTGAGATCCGTGTGGTGCAGGGCTGCGGAGATCCAGGTGGGACAGAGCCATGCTCCCTCCTGAGGCTCCAGGGGAGGGTCCTTCCTGCCTCTTCCAGCTTCTGGGGCTCCGGGCGTCCCTGGGCTGGTGGCCGCGTCCCTCCCGTCTCTGCCTCCGTCCTCACGTGGCTTCTCCTCTGGGTCTGTGTCTCCTCTTCTGTCTCTTACGGGAACACCCGTCTTTGAATTCAGGACCATCCCTGATCCAGGACGAGCTCATCTCGAGATGCTGCCCTTCAAACAGGGTCCTCTTCCGAGGGTGATCGTGAGTTTTGGGGGGCTGCCGTTCCAGCCAGCTCGGGAAGCTTCTCCCGGACATGCCTGGATTCCCCAATGTGTCCATCACGGCTCCTACGGGTGAGCCGTGGCTGCGCACCGCTGGTGGCCGAGGACAAACCAGAGAACACGTCACGCGGGGTTCTTCCCTCCCCGGGGCTTCGAGTTCAGGGCCACTAGTGATTTCCGAGCGGGCTGACTCGGCCGGGCATCACGGGCGCCCACGCCGGCTCGATTTCATCTTGCGTGGGACCTGCCGAGCGAGGTGGCCCCCCCGTGTCCCCGGAGGGCACGTCCTACGCTTTGTCGAGTAAAGGCCACGACTTTCGCCGGCCGCCGAAGAGCGAGATAACAGCGCGAGGAGAGGTCCTGTTTGTCTAATCGGGCATCAGGGAGCCGGCGGAGGGAGAAGCCCGGTTGGATCCCCGTGGGGGGCCGGGTGGCGCGAGGGGTCCCGACGGTCGACCAGCGGAGGGCGGGCGGCCGGCTGCTCGTTAGGCCGGGCTTCCCTTTCATGGAGCTCCGGGTCCCCGCGAGCGCTTCCAGCCAAATTAGTGAGACTCGCTGTGCCGCGGAGGCTGGAGTGGGTGGGCCGCGCTTCCGGCGACAACGACGTGCCGGGAACAGCCCGGCTGGGCCCCGAGGACGCCTGCCCGCCCGGCCCGGCACCCCGGCTGCGAGCTTTGAACCGGCCGCCGGAGCCACAGGGACCCCTTTCCCGGGCTGGGTCCCATCCGCACGGCTCGCCGGCTGTTCCTTAGTCTTCTCCTGGTCTGTCCGTGGGGCAGGCGGCTGTCCCGCACGAGGGACCCACCGCTTCCGGCGACGTGACCCCCGCCGGCGTGTCTCTCTGCAGTGCCAAGACCCCACACCGGGGACGCTCCGACGGGGGTGCTCTGCAAACTCGTGGTGGGCAGCTTTCTCCAGAGAGCTTCAGCTCTTGACTTTGGGGGTGAGATCGTGGCTGGATTGTGTGTCCCCACCTCCAAGTTCATAGCTGGAATTGCTCATCCCCAGGACCTCGGACCAGGGCTCTATTTGGAGATAGGCTCTTCGAAGAGCTGAGCTCACCAGGGGGGGCCCTGATCCCCTAGGACGGGGGTCTTAGAGGAGCAGGAGGTGAAGACATAGACTTGCAGAGACGGATGAGACGTGAGGACAGGGGGCGAAGATGGGGTCAGCACGGCAAGGAGAGAGGCCTCAGGAGGAATGAGCCTCAGCCCTGCCAGGATCTCAGACTCCCAGCCTCAGCCGTGCCTGGATCTCAGACCCCCAGCCTCACCCTAGCACGGATCTCACACTCCCAGCCTCAGCCCTGCCTGGATCTCACACTCCCAGCCTCAGCCCTGCCTGGATCTCAGAGTCCCAGCCCAGCCTTGCCTGGATCTCAGACCCCCAGCCTCAGCCCTGCCTGGATCTCACACTCCCAGCCTCAGCCCTGCCTGGATCTCACACTCCCAACCTCAGCCCTGCCTGGATCTCAGAGTCCCAGCCTCAGCCCTGCCTGGATCTCAGTCTCCCAGCCTCAGCCCTGCCTGGATCTCACACTCCCAGCCTCAGCCCTGCCAGGATCTCAGAGTCCCAGCCTCAGCGCTGCCTGGATCTCAGACCCCCAGCCTCAGCCCTGCCTGGATCTCAGACCCCCAGCCTCAGCCCTGCCTGGATCTCAGACCCCCAGTCTCAGCCCTGCCTGGATCTAAGACTCCCAGACTCAGCCCTGCCTGGATCTCTGGCTCCCAGCTTCGGCCCTGCCTGGATCTCACACTCCAGCCTCAGCCCTGCCTGGATCTCAGAGTCCCAGCCTCAGCCCTGCCTGGATCTCACACTCCCAGCCTCAGCCCTGCCTGGATCTCACACTCCCAGCCTCAGCCCTGCCAGGATCTCAGACTCCCAGCCTCAACCCTGCCAGGATCTCAGAGTCCCAGCCTCAACCCTGCCTGGATCTCAGACCCCCAGCCTCAGCTCTGCCTGGATCTCAGACCCCCAGCCTCAGCCCTGCCTGGATCTAAGACTCCCAGACTCAGCCCTGCCTGGATCTCTGGCTCCCAGCTTCAGCCCTGCCTGGATCTCACACTCCAGCCTCAGCCCTGCCTGGATCTCAGACCCCCAGCCTCAGCCCTGCCTGGATACCACTCCCCCAGCCTCCAGGACCAAGAGAGAAAACATGTGTGTTGTCTAAGGTGCCTGGTCTTTGGGATTTTGTTATTGAGGACCAAGGTATTCATATATTCTTTGCTGGCTTCCCACTGCAACACGGGCTGCCTGTGTGCAGGCATTTTGCAAGCAGTTTCCCGTGACTTCCCAAACAGAAGTCAGGCCGAGGGGGAGCCCACCCCTGGGGTGGGGGAGACGGTGCTCTAACCCAGGGACAGGCTCGGGCCTCGAAGCACCGCTTTTGCATCTGAAGAACGAATAACGTGCTGACCAGCAGAGTGAAGAATTACCTTTTAATTCAGGATCCGCACAGAGTAAACACATGCTGAGGGGCCATCTGTGCACAACAGAGTTAACATAAGCCACTGCACTGAGCAGGCTGGCAGTGCCTCCAAGTAGGAACTGCGGGATGGAGCCGTTCCACGCCTGGGCGTCTATACCCAAGAGAATCGAGAATACACGTCCGCACAAAAACGTGCGTCCGCATGTCCCGAGCGGCACCAGGTGTAACACCCAGAGGGGGCGTGAGCTCGTGGAAGGATGCTCAGAACGGGGTCCGTCCAGGGATGGCGTGGGACTGAGCCCTGCACAGGCACGGAGCTCGGACACCTGCCGTCCCGTGGACGGAGCTTGAGGACATGAGGCTCAGAGGGAGACGCAGACACGCGCGGCCCCGTCGTGGGCCCCCCAGGGCTGTGAAGTATCGGGAACAGGCAAATATTTCCGCAGAGACAGAAGGGACAGGAGCGTTTCTGTGGGGCCTGAGGCAAGGGAAGGAGGGAGGAGGGATAGCTTAAGGCCATGTGTTGTTTTTTTTTTCCCACATGATGGAAATGTTCTAAAATTGTCATGATAGGGTAAAAATCACCGAATTGGACAGATCAAATGGGTGAGTGTATGGTTTGTGAACTATATCTTAATCAAGCAATTTTATTAAAAAAAAAAAGGAAAAGTGAAACAGCAGGACTGCATCAGCTGTGCTCACAAAGTCCTGCCTATGGGGCTGGTGCACAGCTGGCTTCGGGGCATCTGGATTTCAGTCTTGGGGTCGTCTTGGGGGACTCCCGATGCAGGCTCCGAGTCCACATCCAGATCCCAGGTTAGGTAGGAGTCGGGGGGAAGCGGAGATAATACAGACGACCTGGCGCAGGTCAGGGAGGCTGTGATGGGCTGCGTCTGCCTCTGCCGTTCTGAGCGTCTCGGGCAACCGCGGAGATCCTACGCTCCCCCGTGTGCGTCTCAGGAGCCTGCAGGCACAGGTTTCGGAATTCATCAAAATCATCAAAAAGATGAGTAGCTCTGCTTTATCTGAAACAGAGGTCGGTGAAATCATGAGCTGACGAATTCCAGGAATATCTGAATTCATGTGCAGGTGCATTGGTCAGATCCATTTCTGTTCTGAGTCAGGGCGTGGGGGGAGAGTTGTCATGTGCGCTGACAGTTTGGGCTGCTGCAGACAATGGAAGAACCTTGTAATTCACTGCTTCTGTGGGGAAAATAGGGCATGAGCAGGGGTAGCTGGTTAAATGAGGGAAAAAAAGAGACGTGTTCCCATTCAAAGCTACAGAACCTAGGAACTGGACCTTATTTGGGGAAGGGATCTTTGCAGACGTGAATAAGGAAACGATCTAGGATGAGCTCATCCTGGATCAGGGTGGCCCTAAATCCAATGACACGTGTCTGTACAAGGGGCTGAGGAGGAGACACAGACACAGAGGAGAAGCCACGTGAGGACAGAGGCAGAGATGGGAGGGACGCAGTCGCCAGCCCAGGGACTCCTGGAGCCCCAGAAGCTGGAAGAGGCAGGAAGGACCCTCCCCTGGAGCCTCAGGAGGGAGCACAGCCCTGCCCGCCTGGGTCTCAGTGGTCCTGCCCCACCTGGGTCTCAGACTGAGAACAAGGGAACTGGATAAATTCCTGTGGTTTCGAGCCCCACGATTTGTGGTCACTTGCCTTTGCGAGGGGTCCCATCCTCTCTGACGCCAGCAACAGGAGACAAACATCATCCCTGCAAACAGAAGACTGGCACTGGCTGGGGACGGCACAGACGGGGCTTACTAAAGTAGCCTTTACCTGCCATGACTTTCCCCCAAATGCATACCTTTCCACAGTATGATGCACCTGGAAGCCTCTAAACTCCTTTTCCTTTGTCTCACTGCTGCTCTGCAGCGATATTCCCACTCGATTAAGGGGGTATACGAACCCCTGGGCTTGACCACTTCTCTGAGACTTTTACTTCTTTTCTGTGCAGTCCCACATGCATTTGAAACAAAGCTTGTCTCTAATAAATCTGCCTTTACCCAGTTTAATTCACATACCTCGGGTACATAACATAAGAGGGTAGAAGAAAGTTTTTTGTTTTTGTTTTTTTGTCTCCCGCAGTTGGTGTGTAGGGCTTGTAAGTGAGTGAGGTTTGTGTCAGCTCACCGTCGTTCAATAAAGCCCTTCCTTGCCCATGTATTTTCGTTAAATGGGAACATCCTCTTCTCTCTGTTTTCAGACGATGGGAAAGTGGGATAGAGCTGCCGAGATTCAGGCAGAGCCGTGCTCCCTCTTGAGGCTCCAGGGGAGGGTCCTTCCTGCCTCTTCCAGCTTCTGGGGCTCCAGGCGTCCCTGGGCTGGTGGCCACGTCCCTCCCGTCTCTGCCTCCGTCCTCATGAGGCGTCTCCCCCGTGTCTGTGTCTCCTCTTCTGTCTCTTCCGAGGACACCTGTCACTGGATTTAGGGTCATTCCCATCCAGGCGGAGCTCGCCTCCCATCCTTCCCTTCCTCACATCTGCAAAGACCCTGTTTCCACATAAGGTCCCATTTCAGGGACCAGGGCAGGACTTCCACGGTGTGGTGGGTTTGAGCAAATGAGAAAGACAGGTTCCCTGGGTGTGTCTTGGAGATTCTCAGGTGTCCCTGAGAACTTCCATGAGCACAGACACTCCTCATGGAACGGGCATCGCTGTTCACTCTCGGCCACTCATCTGTCTTCTTCCATCTTTTGCCAGAAGCATCTGGGGCGGGGCTTGGTTTCTCCGACAATGAAACGGTGGAGGTGCCTCGCGCACCCCGGGGAGTTCGCGGCGCGTGGCTGGTCCGTGTTTCCGTGGCTTAGTTACAAACATTTGTGCTGTGGGAGGTCCACTGCACCTGCCCTGAACCCACTGCTATTTTCCTGTGGGCGCGAGGTCTTCGTGTCCAGCAGACACAGCTGAGCACCTCCTGTACGCACGGTGCCTTCTTTGCTTCTGGGACCCCAGAAAATCCAGTTACGTGTTTTCTCCCCGTTTGAGGAAACCGCTGCACGGAGAAGCTAAGTTGGCTTGTCGCCTACGGGACACCGTGGCACAGACTCTGGGATCCCCACGGAGCTCTCGCCCCCTTTGACGGATGAAGTCCCCTCACGCGGTCATGGAAGTGTGTGAGGACAGGGTGGCCTCTGATGCGGTAGGCTTCTGTGTGTGTGTGTGTGTGTGTGTGTGTGTGTACACAGCTGTGCGTGTGGCTACACAGATGGACCCCACACATGTGCGTGCGTGTCGGTCTGGCTGGGTCTGTGTTGCATTCTAAGGGGTGTGTGTGTGTGTGTGTGTCTGCGTGTCTGTGTCCGTGTGTGATGAATCCGTGTGTGTGTATTTACATGTGCAGCTGTGTGTGTGTGTGTGCATCTGAGATGTGACATCTCAGGTGTCCCTAAGAACTTCCATGACCACAGACACTCTTCAAGGAACGTGCATCGCTGTTCACTCTTGGCATCTTCTTCCTGCCCCAGGTGGCTCTGCTGCCCGCAGCGGCCGCCGCGCTGTCACCAGGGTGGTCTGCGTGATAAAGCTTGACTACGGGCAAAGACGGATTGAATCAGGCCGGCCAGCTCCATTTCCCACCTTTATTGTCTTCATTTTTCAAAGAGCACGAAAACGCACGTCACTAAGGTGGCCGAGATATGATAGAGACTGTTTAGGATCATGTTAGCAAAACGGTCTTACCTTCCAGGAGAAAAAAAGACCCTATAAACAGAGCCCAGCCGACACCGGGGAAGCCTGCAGACACCGCCACCAGCCACCGGCGGGAAAACAGCATCCTGTTGCTGGAAGCGCGGAGAATCTACGAGTGTCATAAACGGGCCCAGAGCCCAAGCTTTCCATACTCCTTTATGGCCCTGCAGCTACTCCCGCGTCCCTAAAGAATTCATGCCTGTGAGCAGCCGCGAGACCGCCAAGTGCCGTGAACTGGAGATGGTGCCCACGTCCGAGAAGCTTTATTCTGTTGCTGGACAGACCCGAAATGAACGTGTGGAGATCCCGAGTTAAAATATGACCCACCCGTTGATTCCATTTATCTGACGCAGACGTTGAGTTTATATCTTACGGGGAAAATGCTTACTCATTGAGTTTGATTCTTTTTTTTTTTTTGGCTTTATTTTTTTCAGTGATCCAAGATTCACTACTTATGCACCACACCCAGTGCTCCATGCAATCCGTGCCTCCTTAATACCCGCCACCAGGCTCACCCACCCCGCCTCCCCCGCCCCTCTGAAACCCTTAGTTTGTTTCTCAGAGTCCACAGTCTCTCATGGTTCGTCTCCCCCTCCGATTTACCTCCATTCACTTTTCCTTTCCTTTTTCTAATGTCCAAGATCTATAAAGAACTTCTGAAGCTCAATGCCCAAAAAACAGATAATCACGTCAAAAAATGGGCAGGAGACATGAGCAGACACTTCTCCAAAGAAGACATACAAATGGCCAACAGACACACGAAAAAATGTGCATCATCACTAGCCATCGGGGAAACTCAAATCAAAACCACAGTGAGATACCACCTTACACCAGTTAGAAGGGCCAAAATCAACAGGACAGGAAACGACAAGTGTTGAGTTCGATTCTTAGGACGTGCAGAACTAAAACCAGCAAACAGGTCTCTATGAAATTGATAGAATCCTAAATGCGGGAAGACAAGGTCCTGTCCATCCATCCCTGTGGTGGATGGTTTCTTTGGAGCCCATTGCTCACTCAGTGATGGTTTTATTCTTACTGATAATGACTCATTGGGTGGGTATTTTATTCTGTAGTTTTTGGTTTGCTGTGGGTCGGTGAAGGTTACCATCAATTAATGATTGTCAAGGTCAACCAGGAGCTAAATGCTGGCTATTATATAACCAACTCGCTGAAGGATCTCTATGTCACAATGTTAGAATTTCATTGCTCTCCTAAATTTGATGAAGATATAGTTGTGTATATATTACATATATACAGTGTATATTATTATGTATTATTATATATAGTATATATATAACATATGCATACATAAATCTATATATAACGTGTATATATACAATGTATATATAATAACATATACAATTATTATATGTATATTCTATATACTATGATACATACAATATATACAATATGGGATATATTGTATATACTATATATAATACACTATATATGGAATGTATAGTATATATACTATATATAATACACTATATATGGAATGTATAGTATATACTATATATAATACACTATATATGGAATGTATAGTATATATACTATATATAATGCATTATATATAATACATTGTGTGTATATAATACATATATGATACATTGTATATTGTATAATATATAATATATATAATACAAGGTATATATAACATACATACAACTATTAGATGTATATTTTAAATACTATGACACAACAATATATATAATATATACATGTTATATATACACACGGTATATACCTATCATATACATTATATAAATATACATATACATATCATGTATATATCTAATATATATATAAAGTGCATGTATGTATTAGGTGCATGCATCCCTTTGAATTAGTGTTTTTGTGTTTTTTGGGTAAATTCCCAGTAGTGAGATGGCTGGATTGTAGGGTTGCTCTACTGTGGACATTCCTGCTATAAACATTGGGGTGCACATGACCTTTCGGACCACTATGTTTGTATCTTTGGGGTAGATGCCTGGTAGTGCAATTGCTGGGTTGTAGGATCGATCTATCGGGATAGCCCCTCATTATTAATACTATATGTAAAAATGCAAAGTGTGCGTGCTGGCAGCAGGCAGTAGGGGAGGTGGCCTGCAAGCAGCACGCACCCTGCCCGAGTTGCTTGAGTAATAAGTCTGCCCACTTTGTGCCACCTCCACCCTCGCCGAGTGTTCCCCAGGAAGACCGAGGGCTACTCAGCTCTCTGCATCCACTGCTGGACATTCAGCGTCGGAACCTCTGAGCCGATGTATAACCGGAAGTCCACTGCGTGTGGTCCAGACCTCGTGGAAATGCCCTCTGGGGTGTGCGGGACCGGGTTGTGTGCTGTGCTGAGCTCAGACCAGGCGGGATCTTTGGTGAGATCCCGAGGGAGATGTGGGTGACATGGGTGGAGAGGCTCAGCGGGTAGGATGCTGGTGCACCTGTCACCCAACTGCTCTCGCCTCCCTCTGTCTCAGAGCGTGGGACCTGGGAAGTCTGGGTTGATACACATCACAAGGAGGAGGCCGCGAGTAAGTGTCTTGTACTTGGGGATGTTAGATCAGCAGTCACTGAGTAAACATTCAAGTCTCTATGGCGCGGGTGGGCCTCACCCAATCAGTCGAAGGTCTCAAGCGGTAAAAGGCTGGTCTCGTGGTGGGCCTCACCCCATCAGTCGAAGGTCTCAGGAGGGAAAAGGCTGGTCTTGTGGTGGGCCTCACCATCAGTCGAAGGTCTCAAGAGGGAAAAGGCTGGTCCCGTGGTGGGCCTCACCCCATCAGTCGAAGGTTTCAAGAGGGAAAAGGCTGGTCTCACGGTGGGCCTCACCCCATCAGTCGAAGGTCTCAAGAGGAAAAGGCTGGTGTCGCGGTGGGCCTCACCCCATCATTCGAAGGTCTCAAGAGGGAAACGGCTGGTCTCGCGGTGGGCCTCACCCAATCAGTTGAAAGTCTCAAGTGGAAAAGGCTGGTCTCGCAGTGGGCCTCATCCCATCAGTCGAAGGTCTCAAGAGGGAAAAGGCTGGTCTCACAGTGGGCCTCACCCCATCAGTCGAAGGTCTCAAGAGGGAAAAGGCTGGTCTCACGGTGGGCCTCACCCAATCAGTCGAAGGTCTCAAGAGGACAAGGCTAGTCTTGTGGTGGGCGTCACCCCATCATTCAAGGTCTCAAGAGGGAAAAGGCTGGTCTCACGGTGGGCCTCACCCAACCAGTCGAAGGTCTTAAGAGGGAGAAGTCTGGTCTCACGGTGGGCCTCACCCCATCAGTCGAAGGTCTCAAGAGGGAAAAGGCTGGTCTCACAGTGGGCCTCACCCCATCAGTCGAAGGTCTCAAGAGGGAAAAGGCTGGTCTCACGGTGGGCCTCACCCAATCAGTCGAAGGTCTCAAGAGGGAAAAGGCTGGTCTCGCGGTGGGCTTCACCCAGTCAGTCGAAGGTCTCAAGAGGGAAAAAGCTGGTCTCACTGTGGGCCTCACCCAATCAGTCGAAGGTCTCAAGGGGAAAAGGCTGGTCTCGCATTGGGTCTCACCCCATCAGTCGAAGGTCTCAAGAGGGAAAATGCTGGTCTCACGGTGGGCCTCACCCAATCAGTCGAAGGTCTCAAGTGGACAAGGCTAGTCTTGTGGTGGGCGTCACCCCATCATTCAAGGTCTCAAGAGGGAAAAGGCTGGTCTCACGGTGGGCCTCACCCAACCAGTCGAAGGTCTTAAGAGGGAGAAGTCTGGTCTCACGGTGGGCCTCACCCCATCAGTCGAAGGTCTCAGGAGGGAAAAGGCTGGTCTCGCGGTGGGCTTCACCCAGTCGAACGTCTGAGGTGGAAAAGGCTGGTCTCATGGTGGGCCTCACCCAGTCAGTCGAAGTTCTTCAAGAGGGAAAATGCTGGTCTTGCGGTGGGCCTCACCCAATCAGTTGAAAGTCTGAAGTGGAAAAGTCTGGTCTCGCAGTGGGCCTCACCCCATCAACGAAGGTCTCAAGTGGGAAAAGGCTGGTCTCGCGGTGGGCCTCACCCCGTCAGTCGAAAGTCTCAAGTGGGAAAAGGCTGGTCTCGCGGTGGGCCTCACCTAATCAGTTGAAGGTCTCAAGTGGAAAAGGCTGGTCTCCCGGTGGGCCTCACCCAATCAGTGGAAGGTCTCAAGAGGGAAAATGCTGGTCTCACGGTGGGCCTCACCCAATCAGTCGAAGGTCTCAAGTGGACAAGGCTAGTCTTGTGGTGGGCCTCACCCCATCATTCAAGGTCTCAAGAGGGAAAAGGCTGGTCTCACAGTGGGCCTCACCCCATCAGTCGAAGGTCTCAAGAGGGAAAAGGCTGGTCTCGCGGTGGGCCTCACCCAATCAGTTCAAAGTCTCAAGTGGAAAAGGCTGGTCTCGCAGTGGGCCTCATCCCATCAGTCGAAGGTCTCAAGGTGGAAAAGGCTGGTCTCACAGTGGGCCTCACCCCATCAGTCGAAGGTCTCAAGAGGGAAAAGGCTGGTCTCACAGTGGGCCTCACCCCATCAGTCGAAGGTCTCAAGAGGGAAAAGGCTGGTCTCACAGTGGGCCTCACCCCATCAGTCGAAGGTCTCAAGAGGGAAAAGGCTGGTCTCACAGTGGGCCTCACCCCATCAGTCGAAGGTCTCAAGAGGGAAAAGGCTGGTCTCACAGTGGGCCTCACCCCATCAGTCGAAGGTCTCAAGAGGGAAAAGGCTGGTCTCACGGTGGGCCTCACCCCATCAGTCGAAGGTCTCAAGAGGGAAAAGGCTGGTCTCACGGTGGGCCTCACCCCATCAGTCGAAGGTCTCAAGAGGGAAAAGGCTGGTCTCACGGTGGGCCTCACCCCATCAGTCGAAGGTCTCAAGAGGGAAAAGGCTGGTCTCACGGTGGGCCTCACCCCATCAGTCGAAGGTCTCAAGAGGGAAAAGGCTGGTCTCACGGTGGGCCTCACCCCATCAGTCGAAGGTCTCAAGAGGGAAAAGGCTGGTCTCACGGTGGGCCTCACCCCATCAGTCGAAGGTCTCAAGAGGGAAAAGGCTGGTCTCACGGTGGGCCTCACCCCATCAGTCGAAGGTCTCAAGAGGGAAAAGGCTGGTCTCACGGTGGGCCTCACCCCATCAGTCGAAGGTCTCAAGAGGGAAAAGGCTGGTCTCGCGGATGAAGAGGGAATTCTGCCAGCAAATGGCCTTGGGACTCGGACAGCAATATCTGCCAGAGCTTCTTGAGGGGCCTGGGGTCCCACTTGGCTCCATACCCAGCATGAAGGGACGCCGAGTGCATGGCACGGGGTCTGGCATTGGGAAACCTCTTTGCTAGCCAGGAGGGTCATTTCCATGAAGTGATAACGGGGCTGCAGGAGAGGTGAGCAGTGGGATGCGGAGATCTGGGGACCCGCGGAGGAGTCGGGTGCTCCGATGGGCCGTAGCTTGGTCCCTGGGCGGTGGTTCGGAGGTCCCGCTGGGCGGGAAGACGGTGTGAGTCTGTGAGGCTCGGCGAATGCACCTGTACAGCAAAGGCGTGCGTGTCCCCGAGCCGATGAGCTCGTTCTCACCCGGAAGGGAGGCGGCGCAAGAAGGAGAGACCGCAGGATTGTGTCCCCGCCCCCTGGGCGAGAGGCCTCGAGCATCCCCCGGGGGCAGGAAACGGGTGTGCTCTGATGCGTAAGCCGAGTGCCGGAGATTTCGTGGCGGGAAGGGGTGGCTTCCGGGGAGCTCCTCCGGCTGCTCCGTGGACCGTCGGGGCTCACGCTGGGGTCACTGGAGACGGGGAGATCAGCCGTCTGCGTCCAGCTCGCCCTCCTCGGGCTCGCGGCGGCGCTGCGGCTGCCTGAAGCCTTCTGATGGGGCCCCGAAAGACGCAGCCGTGTCCCCGAGCCCCCAGGCAGCGCGCGTCTGAGCTGCTGTCCGCACGCGGAGACGCACCTGTGCCCGCGAGTCCCGAAAAAGTCTCCCCCTCCCCTCCTTCTCCTCTTCCTCCTGCTCTCTGGGCTCTGGCTCTCCCGACCCTCTGCTCTTTGGTGGCTCGGGCTGGAGGCCTGCAAGCTGAAAGGAGGGCCCAGGAGCAGGTGCCCTGGAGCTAACTGCCGTGCTGGGTGGCCCTTTGGGACTACGCGGCCCGGCTTGCCCTTCCCGCACCAGGGACACCCTGAGCTGGCTGCAGATGTCAGAAATGCCCCGGAGGGATGTGCGAGCTCCAGCTGCCCCCAGGGCCACCCCCGCACCAGTCGTGGTGCCCCACCAGGGACATCGGAACAACCACACGCTCAGTCCTGGATCCTCAGGCCGTGGGGCCCAACCATGGTCACAGGCCTGCAGCTTTCAGCGCCAGCCCGGAGCTTGCCGAGCAGAGAGGGGCTGCAGACTGAGCTCAGTCCCTGATGGCTGCCGGCCAGCGATTCAGTCAGTCGACCTCGGACGAGAAGCTTCCACAGAATCCCTGAATCCTGGGGTTTGTAGAGATGCAGGGTGAGTGGAGCATGGTCGGGGCAAGGAGGGAGGTCCGCATGCGGGCTGCACGGCCCTTCCCTGCTCCTGCCCTCCGCAGGGCCCCCGCACGGCCCGTCCCTGACCTGTTCCCTTGACAACAGAGCCACCGCCTAAAAAGTATGCTCTTCTCCACTCCCCTGGGAGCCGTGCTCCCGCGGGATCAGCGTTATGGGATGGAGCCTGTAACCCACGCATGGGGCGCTCCCTCCCTCCCTGCATCCAACAGCAGGACACTCGGCCGGTGTCCAGACAGCTGGGAAATCGGATCACGTGGGAAGAGCTCCCACTACGTGGCGTCTAGAGGTTTGGGGACCAAGATAACACATAAATAGAACGCAGAGGGGCGCTTTATTTTCAACTCCCAAGCCCGCGTCCTGCGACCCCACGTCCCACACGGGCCATGGGCACCATCCCGTGTCAGGGGCTGCTTTGGGGGAACCTCTGAAAACATGTACCCTGTGCCCCAGGGCTCACAGTGAACCCTGCACGCGAGCGAGCTCTAAGAATCACAGCCCCCAAATTAGCGATCGGACTGACGCTCTCGGTTGTGGCTGCATCTGGACAGAATGGGGCCCTCGGTGCCTGAAGACCCTCGCACGTGCCTTCTCCATCAGTCGTGGCTTCCTGTCCTACGAAGCATGAATTTCTCTAGAGCCAACGCATCAGGAAAAGGACGCAGGCTGGCGTGTGCTCAGGCTGGGCCGAGGACGAGGAGGCAACACGCCCTTTGGGGGAGAGAGCTCCCGAATCATCCTGAAGGAGAGGGTACGCTCACCCTGGGACGAGGACGATCATGGCCCGCGCAGGGACCCATCTGGAGGATTAGGCTGGACAATGCCTTCCCAAGCTCTTCTCTGCGCAGTAAAATCTGGGAAGGCTGTTGTATTCTAATGACCGGTGCTACAGAGGACCCTTGGATACTTCCACTGACTCGCCTTCCAGAGGAGAATCATTGCAAAGAAGGGAAAAATGCAAGAAATATTTACTCAGGAAGACGTCGGCTCACGTAGGGCCGATGCTTACCTACAGGGAGACGGATGGATTCTGCCGAAGGGATCGTTGTTGTAAACCGAATGTTTCCGTATTATTTATTTTTATTTATTCTTAAAGCTTTTATTATTTATTTGAGAGAGAGAGCGTGAGCAGGTGGAGCAGGAGCGGGAGAGGGAGAAGCAGACTCCCCCTTGAGCAGCGAGCCCAACGTGGGGCTCGATCCCAGGACCCCGAGATCAAGACCCGGGCCGAAGGCAGACTCTTCACCGACTGAGTCACCCAGGCATCCCTCAAAATGTTTGTTTTAAAACAAAAAAGCAACCTTCTTGGAAGCGGCTCCAAGAACGGATAAATGGAAGCATGGATGAGGGCATCGGAATTGCCTTCTTCAAGGTTAACTCAAGGTCACAGAGCCTGTGTGCATGCAGGGAAACCGGAACCCTTCGCCGTCATGAGATGCTTGGTTCCGCAGCATCAGCAAACCTTTAGGTGAGATGTGGGTCGAGCTCAGCCTCCACTCTGGGAGGCACTGCCTGAACATGGTCCACCTTCCTCCTGGACGTGTTTCTTTCCCAGGCTTGTTCGATGGACCGTTTATTCAGAAACACCTGGGCAGGGTAGCAGCCAGCCAGGATGCCCTAGGCCTGAGCTGCCAGCGTGCACGGAAGCCTCTTCCCTCCCAGACACAGGGCATCCCTGCTTGCAAGCCCACAGACACACCGGCGGTGTTTGCAATGGGGAAAAAAGAGAGAGGAAGCTAAGCTCTCCTAGCATCGGCATTCTCTCTCTTCTTAAAAGATTTTTAAAAAGATTTTGCTTATTTATTTGAGAGAGAGAGTGCGCGAGCAGGGGGTGCAGCAGAGGGAGAAGCAGACTCCCCGTTGAGCAGGGAGCCCAACGCGGGACTCGATCCAAAGACCCTGAGAGCATGACCTGAACCAAATGTAGACACTTAAAAGGACTGAGCCACCCAGGTGCCCTTCGCATCTGCAGTCTTTTTCAGATGGAAATTCCTCAGAGTCTGGGTTCTCTTTCTTCTTTCCAGATACGTCCATGGATATCCTTATTTCAAGAAGCGATTTAAATAGTCTTTGGGGGGCTTGGACAAGATGTGCCCAGAAAGCTCAAAAAAGAAGAAAATGTCTAACATCTTGAAGAATTGCAAAAAAAGAGACATATTGTTTTGAATTATTTCCAATCATTGTATTAAATATGTATATATGTTATATATATACAATGAATATATACTACTATATATATACAATTTGCAAATTGCATGGTGTTTTTGTTACAAAGACAAATGTAAAGCTCTAACAACTGATAAACTGAGTACATAAACTATCACGATGTTAAACGCAACGATAGAAAAACAGGGAAATGATTTGACATGCCCTCCGTCTTCTCCCTGTTAAATGTGCTGTACCCGTCCCATCACAGAAAGGGCGGCGATTTAAGACGCCTCCTTTCGTTCAATGATCCTGTCGCTTGATATTGTTATAATGACCGGCAGGGATGATTCAGTGGCAGAAAATGACTAAAGGTCTTATTCTAGGCAAAACGATGTGCCTACATCCCAATGTGAGAAACACACCCATATGTTTACCTTCTAAGGAAAGACGAACTTGGCAGGTGGGATCAAGTGAAGGGTCTGGAGATGGAGAGTTATCTTGGGCCACCAGTGACATCGCCACGGTCCTTATAAAGGGGGCAGGTGCGTCAGGGTCAGAGGAAGAGGGATGAGGAGGGAAGCAGAGGCCAGAAGGATGTGTCCCCCAAGCCAGGGAACGCATGTGGCTTCTAAGCTGGGAGAGGCAAGGAATTGTTTCTCTCTGCAAGCCCTGCCCGCACCTGGATCTCTACCCCTGGGACACCTGCGTTGGATTTCTGACCTCCACAGGTAGAAGATAATGCGCATGTGGGTTTTAAGCCGGCGTGCATATGTGGTCGTTTGTGGTATCTGCTGCAGGGCGCTGATCCGGGTGTGTGGAGAGGTGGGTGGGCAAAACAGAAGCCCGTGCATAAAGCTCCATGAACGTACAAAGGAACAAAATTGGTCAAATGTCTTGCTCAAATCTTCACATTTGAATAGCTTGGAGACCTTACATGCCCTCAGAAGTGCTCAGGTTGAAATTAATCGTGCCTTCCCAGTACCAAGTTATCCTGGGAGAAAGGACAGAATGAGACAGATCAAGAACAAGGTAAGCGTCGGAGTTTCCTGGGTCAGCCGTAACAAATGACCACAATGGAAGGGGCTCAAAATATCACACAGGTGTCCCCCCCTGCCCCCACCAGCTCTGGAGACCAGAAGTCTGAGATCCACGTGGAGGAGCAGAACCGCTGAGATCCAGGAGGGGCAGGGCCACTGAGATCCAGGCAGGGCAGGGAGGCTGAGATCCAGGAGGGTCAGGGTCATGCTCCCTCCTGAGGCTCCAGAGGAGGGTCCTTCCTGTCTCTTCCAGCTTCTGGGGCTCCAGGCGTCCCTGGGCTGGTGGCCGTGTCCCTCCCATCTCTGCCTCTGTCTTCACGTGGCTTCTCTTCTGTGTCTGTGTCTCCTCTTCTGTCTCTTATAAGAACAACTGTCTTTGGATTTAGGGCCACCCTGATCCAGGATGAGCTCATGTCGGATCCTTCACTTCATCACGTCTGCAAACACCCTGTTTCTAAACAGACCTCACTCATATGTTTGGGGGGATTAAGATGTCGACATGTTTTTTACGGGCGCCCACTCAGCCCACTCTGGAAGGAAAGACCCAGACAGAAGTTACTTCTCTCGACTTCTCAGGCAAATGCCTTCCTCCCCTCATCCTGGATTATCTTTCTGATCTTTTCTTCCCCTGGGTCCCCGGAGACGCCCTTTGATGTTACCAACAAGGCATACGGCAGACATCCCTGCTTACCCCTTTGGGCTCTCCCTTCTCCTGACGACTTCCCCCATGTTGGCGGCCCCTTCTCTGTACACGTGTCCGTCCCATGTGCTGCTGTTTTATTCAAGACGGACCAAGTGCTGTGTCGATTCTGTGTTGGAGGGATCGTGTGCACTGAGCAGGGGTTTGGGGAAACGTTCGATATTTGTTGATCAACGTGTGAACTTCAGGAAGTCCCTCATTGTAGCCGCCTTCCATGCGTGGTTCCCATGCGTCTGGGTCTGTGCTGAGTGATCTTCACAAAAAGTCTGCGAAGGCTTGCCTTTCCCTATAAATGTGCCCTCTGATGATGCAAATGAAATATCCCAGATGGTAGACACAGCTCATGCTCCCTTTCCTCCTAAAGATGTCACAGAAATGAGGCCTGTGGGAAGGAGAAACTGAGGACAATGACTGCAGGGCAGGGGATTCTGAGAAGAAGCAGCTCTGCATGGTTCATGGGTTTCCCGAAGGGACACGCTGTCCACGGTAGGGAGTACTTTCGGGGCCACCTGGTGCCTGCTATGGGCTGAATTGTATCCTCCACGCCAAGCAGAGAGACCTCAGGGGGAGCCAGCCTCGGTCCTTCCTGGATCTCAGACTCCCAGCCTCCAGGACCAGGAGAAAATGAAGGTCTGCTTAACCCAGGGCCATCTCTGGCGCCTTGTTATGACCATCACGGGAAACTAACACACTCCTTTACTTTCTCAGTTGGAGATTTTCAGGGTGCATTCGGAAATCAGGACCGCAATTCTTTTATATTTCCATTTAAAGGAAGACGGGGACCATGCTAATTTGCAGGGAACCTACCGTCCCTTCAATGAGCACCATCATTCTCAAGCATGTGTCTTTGCAGCGGGATCCATTCTGCAACTCTGGATCTATGAAGTGCCAGGCATTTTTATGAGGCTGGTTTAATTAAAAATTCATGTCCCCTTGACATTTTTAGTATAAGAGCTTTAAAATATGGGGCACTAAAATTTTTAACGGCTTGGCATTTTGGGGAAGGGTATTTCGTTGTACTATTGACATCTGTTCGATTCAGCCATTATGAGTTTATTTTATCACGGAAATGTGATGGGGAATTGGTTTGGACTACGTTTATTACCTTGGATTTTATGTCATATGGAGACTGGTATGTTTTTATTCCCCCAAGCCCCATAAAAACCAGAGACTGAATTTTCATAGTTCTCTCCTGGCACAAAGTTGCCCTTGAATATTCTGGATCAAGAGCCCATTATTTTCACGAGACGTTTTTCTTGTCTTAGTGGATTCATCCTAAGAGGTCCCAACTTTTATTTCTGCTAGTAGGATTTGGTGAGTAGTAGAGTATTCCTCGTGTTTGGGGCATTTCCCTTCTTCAAACATTTATAAATATAGCTGTCCTGGCTGAGGAAGATCGCAGCCCTGACCTCACGCACCCCCACGAATTTCAAGTAGCTGTGTCACTACTGTTTGAACCTGGAAGAGCTGGCATCTGGCTCCCTACATGTCTTGTTCTCTCTCCTCAAAGACTTGCAATGTTCCAGACTGGGCTAGTCCATCACCCTGGGTCTTGGTCTTCAGATGACATGGAATGCCCACTGATGGGCAGGTGCATGCATGAAAAAGAAATTTCGGTCATATGTGGGTCTTGTGATTTCGGGGACGTTTGTTACAGCAGCATTGCCTAGTCTCTCCTGACCAATACACCCATTGATGACTCTGTTTCCAATGGGTTACTTTGCTCAGCTGTCTATTCACAAGGATGGAAATGTCTGCTTTGTGCAGAAATATTAGCCAAGGAGATGGACCCTTAGGTTTCGCTGTTCTTTGTACCATGAATTCTTTGATGCATTGAGTTGGTGAATAATACGCTGCTTGCTTTGAGGGTATTTGAGTAAGGAGGCAATGGTTCTGTAGTCCTGTGCTTCTCAAGCGTCCTGGTCGGGGTGTCTAGAAGGCCATATGCCCAGTGAGACAATTCTCAAACACATGTTTCCTGGGCGTGCTGCAGGGAAGTGACCACACTGAGGTCCAGCAGAAAAAGAGAGACCAGAGCTGAAAACCACCAGGGCTTGAGGGTCCCCCAAATGATTCCAGCTTGAAAACATCCCCTCAGGGAACTAGGGTTCTGCCGCATGAGCTAAAAATGCATCTTCTTCAGAGGGGATTGGATTTAGCAGCTCTTTCGAAGACGCTTCCTTGCAGACTGTTTGTATGGAAGACTTTGTGATGGAAGGTTGAGTGGAGCTGGTGGTTAAAGGGGAGAATTGCCAGGCATGGCCACCAGGGGGTATGCTTTAGTGGGTGCCATGGCAACAGATCTGGTGGCCGGGACTGACGTTTTTATTATTCGTGTGTTTATTTATTTTTGATAATTTTTTTCAGTGATCCAAGATTCACTGTTTATGCGCCACACCCAGTGCTCCATGCAATCCGTGCCCTCCTTAATACCCACCACCAGGCTCACCCATGCCCCCTCCCCCTCCCCCCCATAACCCTCAGTCTGTTTCTCAGAGTCCACAGTCTCTCATGGTTCATCTTCCCCTCTGATTTACCCCAATTCACATTTCCTTCCCTTCCCCTAGAGTCCATGTTATTCCTTATGTTCCACAAATAAGTGAAACCATAGGACAATTGACTTTCTCTGCTTCACTTATTTCACTCAGCATCATCTCTGCAGTTGCACTACTAGGTATTTACGCCAAAGATACAGATGTCGTGAAAAGAAGGGCCATCTGTACCCCAATGTTCATAGCAGCAATGTCCACAATCGCCAAACTGTGGAAAGAGCCCAGATGGCCTTCAACAGACGATTGGATAAAGATGTGGTCTGTATCTACAATGGAATATTACTCAGCCGTCAAAAAGGATGAATACCCAACTTCTGTATCAACATGGACGGGTCTGGAGGAGATGATGCTGAGGGACTGACGTTGTTAGAACCATGGAGAGATGGTGGAACACCGGCTGAGGTGAGGCAAGGACAGTCCCAACTGGTGTCTGCCCCACAGTCTTGCCAAGCATCAGTCTGAGGTGCTGATTACCTTTGTGGGGAGATCAAATCAGATGGAGGAAGCCGCTCGATTTTACGCTTCAGAGGGGCTTGGGGAGCTGGCTGCAGAGGCTATTCTCACTGATAACTAAAAGAATAACAGTGGTGGTTGCCGTTTCCTGAGCTCTTGCAGCGCCTCAGGGGCCATTTGAAGAGTTTAGTTTAGGTGCACCGCCTTGTTTAATTTTATGGCCTCCCCATAATGGCGACACCATTATTACCCAGAGTTGCAAGCGTGCAAACAGGCCTGGGGAGCTTCATCGCGAGCTCTGTGACCCTGAAAAAGTCAACAGCACAGCTGGAATTTAGCTTCGTTCTGCTTGGCTGGGAGCTCATAACTACCTGGGTCTCTGCCCGTGCAGAGGAAACACAGAGCTTGCCCTTGGACGGCAGGAAGAACATCAACCCAGCTTCATGATCAGCTCGATTCCGTGTCTTCAGGGATAGTTAAACCAGCCTCTGGCCAAGGTGTTGTTTTAATACCCTTTGTAGGGTCAGCTTTTTAGCCGTGTCTCTGCCGCCCTTGGAATAGATTGTGTTGTACGAAGCACTGAGTCACCACCTCCGAGGCAGCCAGCAAAGAACTTCAGAGCTGCTCTGGGGACCGCAGACAGCTCGGTGGAGTTTGTTTACCTCCTGGAAATGTCAGATTTGGAGGTTCAGCACATTTGTCAGGGGACCTCTGTGTCTCTTAGATGGCACCTCATGTCGGCAGACCGCGGTGCTTCTCTTCTCTGTTCTCGAGAGCCTCAGAGAGCCAGGCCCTGGTGCAAGGACCACCCCTTAATTTCAGCAGACAGACTGCTTTCCTGTGTCAGGGAAGGACCCAGCTTTCAGACACACGTGAACTCTAGGCTGCCAAGGAAGGATTTGGGCTTTGCCAAGTTTTAAGGTCACAACAGATGGAAGCCTCCAGTTTTATTCTCTATTATATTTTAATCATGATTTTAAGGCAAAAGTCACACATTGAAGTATGTGACAGGTATCAAGTCACTCACCGCATCCATGCTAGAGGGTGGCTTGTCCTGCGGCAATTTAAGAGGGGCAATCCCCAAACCTGTATCAACACACTCTACACAAGGATATAGACTTTACCACTCCCAATACCAGGTGTGGGTTTGCCCTGGTGATCAATGCTATTGTTGGCATTGGAAGAGAGAAGACATCATCTCAGAATGCAGACTGGGATTGGCATTGAGTGGGTTAGGTGTGGGGGACAGAGAATGAACCTCCATCCTTTATCTGTCTTTGCTGCCTGCCAGATCAGCTCATCTCATTTTCCCAAGTGGATCCAGCACAGAATGCAAAGTCCACCCATCGCGACTTGGGTGGGCTTCCCTATTGGGCTAATAGGGAAATCCTATGTACTCTTACTGGGTGTGGAGATGTAGAAGGAAGGACTGGGGGAAGCCCCCTTGCTTGGAAGGCCACACAGGTCTCTGGTTTAGTTTATTCCATTACACATTAGGGTCTTCGTACCCCCGGTTATAGGAGTTGTCCTTCATTTTGTGCAAACCAATGGTAACTCATTGGAAAGGAGGCGCAGAGAGCTCTTTCATAATTTATGACTGCGCCACACACCCAGGAAAAGTTCTTTGGTCCTAAGAGCACGCACTAAGATTATTTGTGGAAATAACCCTGAACCCAGGGGAAATATTATCCCACCCTGTTGTCTGCATTTTGGAGGGCTTACACTAGCATACCCATTTTTTCTAAGTTCTATTGTATCACTTGTTCTAACAAGTATAAAATAGTACTCATTTTAAATGGCATGGATACACCAAGATGGGATATTATTTCCTAGATTATTTTCACACACCTGTGAAGCTACCCACGGACTGACCAGCTTCCAGATGGACGCAAAGACCACGGGCTTCCCCTGTGATTCCAATCACCCCCAAGCACAGTCGCTGCTCCTACCCTCCCACTGCCACTCTGACTCAACATCGCGGATGGTTTTTCCCATTTTCTTACTTTACATGAATAAATCATAGAAGATGTGCTTTTTGGGGGGTGGGTGGGAGGCTGGCTTCTTCTGACCGATGTTGTGTTCTTGAGATTTCCTCGTATCACAGTGGGTCATCGTGGGTCCTTCATGGACATGAATGATCACCACCCCTCTAGTGTTTGTCTCTTCTATGGTTGATGGGTCTTTGGGAAGTTTCCCACTTGGGAATATGGCGGACAAGTGGCCACGAGTGTTCCAGATCACGCCCTTTGTTGTGCTGGTGGAAGCGATTCTGTGGGTGGTGTCCACCCAGTGGTTGTGGGGTCTGTGGCGGGGTGGGGGGAGCTAATCTGAGAAGAGTATGGTAGAACCATTGAGCAGAGCACACGGTCAATCAGGAACGCTCGCCTCAGCTTTAGTGGCTGGTTCCTCCCTCTGAGAAATTCCCTGCCTCCACTCCAGCCCCAGGAAACTAGGGAGAAAGTCGGAGAGGAATCCTGTTGTGTGAGGTCATGCACACAGGAACCTGAGACCCCTCCTCGTCCCCCCATGGTACATGTTCTAACAGAAGCTCAAGCGAATTCCTGAATAAATGGATCAGGGATTTGATGGGAATGTATTGTCACATGACTGGTGAGTCGTGAAGACTTCCTGGGGTCATTCGTTGCCCTAAAATTCTATCAGGGCTGTCTTCAGAGAGCCAGGAGCTGTCTGTGGAGGTGATGTCACTGGAGCGTGCTAAGGGCACCCACTGTGACGTTTCCGTATGCGTGGCAGCGGAGGGCCGCCGGTGGTGTGGACTTGCATGCAAGGAGAGACAGCGATGGTCTAGGGCCATGTTCTTAGCACCATCTCATAGGTAGTGCAACAGTGGGCACCATGCCATTTTCAGAAATTGGGGTGTTAGTCTGGGTGCCCCTAAAAGTAGGCACTGAGCTGGGATGGACTGTGTCATGGGTGTATTGGAGAGGGGTCATGTCTGGGGACAGTAAGTGGTCAGGGTGAACTTGGGGGAGCTGTCTAAATGAAATGCATGTTTGCTCTGACCCTGGGAATTCTCCCTGGAGAGAGAAACTGGTGGATCAGAAGTTCTAAGCTTGGAGACAGAGCAGGAAGTCCAGTCTGGTCCCTGTTCCCAGAACAAGCTGGCCGCTCTGCCAAGTGGTCCCAGAACCAAAGGTCAGAGGTCCTGTGTCTCCCAGGAGTGGCCCTGCCCCGGTATCCCTCTGGAGCCTGTTGTGAAATAGGTGTGATGTTTGGGGATGGTGCAGTGATGGGTTTCACGGAAGCATCTGGGCCTCCCGTGGTAACTCTTCCGTCTGAGATCGGAGAAGAATCTTCTAAAGCCACCCCACCATGACACCCGTTTTTTTTTTAGAAAATAACCATTTTTCTTCTTTTGTTAAAAAAAAAAAGACAATGTTTTCCCTCTACCCATGACTTTGGCAACCTATGCTCACAGAGCAGGGATTAGAAATTGTCACCCTGGTGGTCAATATGGCACGCAATCAGAGAAACACAGAATTTAAGAAGACCCCACACTCACTCCTAAGTTTGAGAACATACAAAGAAGACAGGCAACAGTGCTGGGTTCAAGGGAATTAGGAACACACACACACACACACACACACACACACACACACACACACACACACAAGATACATCAAGGGAATTCACTGCAAGAAGTATTTATTTGCAGATCACTGGAAACATGTCAAAATCCCATTTATAGGGCGCCTGGGTGGCTCAGTGGGTTAAAGCCTCTGCTTTCGGCTCAGGTCATGATCTCAGGGTCCTGGGATCGAGGCCCGCATCGGGCTCCCTGCTCAGCGGGGAGCCTGCTTCCCCCTCTCTCTCTGCCTGCCTCTCTGCCTCCTTGTGATCTCTCTCCCTCTGTGAAATAAATAAAAAAAAAATCCCATTTATAGTGTGGGGATTGATGATCTGGTTCTTGGTTACAAGCAACAGAAATACAATTGTGCTAATAAGCAATACACCTCACCATCTATGAGACCAAAACATGGAAACTTAGGGGGTCGGGGGATCCCACCTTGTCCTACATACGCCGTGGGAGAGCATCCCCAAATCTTGCCTGAGTCACATGGGAAAGGGGATTCTTTGCAGAAAGCGCATTTCCTGGAACAGAAAAACATTGAAAAAGCGATGTTCCACTTTTCACCATTTCTAGGAGCGTGGGGCTCAGGAGAAGTTCAACAATGTCAGGGCAAGGGGCTTAGATCATTCAGGGCCTTTTTAGTGAAGGAATAGAAAATATGCACACATGTTGAGGAAAGTGATTTTTTCCTTTAGAATTAATTTATGATACATTTCAAATTTAAAAAGCGGACAGATATTCCAAGCACCACAGAATCCAGACAGGAATCATTTTTATTAATTCACTGCTTGATTAATTCATTGTTGCACTTTCCCTACAATTTCTGGTGGCACACTCTCTGATCTGATCTTGATGGGAAAAAATTGATCTACACAGGTTTCTCATTTACACAGGTATCTGATCTATACAGGGGTCTGATGTATACAAGTATCTCATTTACACAGGAGTCTGATCTGCACAGGTGTCACATCTATACAGGGGTCTGATCTATAGAAGGGTCTCATCTACACAGATGTCTGAGCTACACAGGTGTTTGAGCTACACAGGGGTCTGATCTATACAAGAATCTCATCTACACAGGTACTGATCTACACAGGTGTCTGATCTGCACAGGTGTCTGATCTATACAGGGCTCTGATCTATACAGATATCACATCTACACAAGTGTCTGAGCTACACAGGTGTCTGATCTATACAAGAATCTCATCCACACTGGTGTCTGAGCTGCACAGGTGTCTTATCTGCACAGGTGTCTGATCTATACAAGTATCTCATCTACACAGGTGTCTGATCTTTACAGGTGTCTGATCTTTACAGGTGTCTGATCTATACAGGTGTCTGATCTATATAAGAATCTCATCTACACAGGTGTCTGAGCTACACAGGTGTCTGATCTATACAGATGTGTCATCTGCACAGGTGTCTGATCTATACAGGTGTCATCTTTACAAGTATCTCATCTACACAGGTGTCTGAGCTACACAGGTGTCTGATCTGCACAGGTGTCTCATCTATACAAGAATATCATCTACACAGGTATCTGAGCTACACAGGTGTCTGATCTGCACAGGTGTCTGATCTATATAAGAATCTCATCTACACAGGTGTCTGAGCTACACAGGTGTCTGATCTGTATTTTTTCATCTTGTCTTCATGTGAAAATGAATTTGATCTACACAAGTGTCTCATCTGCATAGGTGTCTCATCTACACAGGTGTCTGAGCTGCACAGGTGTCTCATACACACAGGTGTCTGATCTATATTCCTTCACCTTGTCTTCACGTGAAAATGAATTTGACCTACACAAGTGTCTCATCTATACAGGTGTGTCATCTACACAGGTGTCTGATCTGCACAGGTGTCTCATCTACACAGGTGCTCAGAAAATAATCTAGTCTTTCCTGTATCCTGCATGATCACTGGTTTATGACTGAAGTTTGGACGCATTTCCTCAAGTGTCATAATGCCTTCTTATTGGTCATGTCACACACCTGTCTCAGGATTGCTTTCAGTGTTGTGAAAATCTCCATCCTCTTTCTCTCATATTAGAACTGTTAAGATTTCAGAATATTTCAGTTTTTTCCTCATGCAATTACTCACCTCGATCCACTTTGAACTGACAGCACTCATTAACAGGTTTGTTGGCGACACTCTCGGTGTGACAGTAATTCATGCATTTCACGTTATCTGCACCAACGGCGGTGCTTTGTGTTACATCAGCGGGAAGCGACAGCCATTACCCAGTGTAATCCTGTGACTTTATGACTCATTTTTCATTTACCAGATGATCAAACAACCCAAAAACCTACTAATGACTTCTATTTTAAACAAGATCCTTCCTCCAAGTGAATTACTCCTTTGGGGATAACTGGAGCAATTCCAGCTATAATTTGCTAATCGATGTGAGAGCAGTTTCATCAGATTTCCTGTCTCATCTTTATCACTTTTTCTTTATGTTTATATCTTCCTTTTTTAATATAATGTACTCTCAGGTCCTTTGTAAATACATCTCAAGTGGTTGAAAGAAGGTACATTCCAGATGCTCAAATGACATATGTCACTTCTCACTGGTCTTATCTAGCTGCTTCCAAACGTCTTTCTGAGTTGTGATAAAATGGCCTGTTTCCAACTCAATATTCCCTTAGCTGGACCTCCAAGACACCCATGGCCATACAAGGAAATGTGTCAGAGGGGTGGTCCTTCCCTAAAATAATGGGCCTGGGTGACCCAATGACTAGGACTCCCAGTCCCCACCTTAGACCTTGGTGGGAGGGGGAAGGTGGGCGGAAAGGGGCTCTGCATTTCTGGGGATTACCACCTCCCTGCTTTGTTAAGATTCCCTAATGTCTATGTCTGGCCTTGGGCTCCCTTCCGCCAACAGCCTGAGGAACTCACCTGCATGCACATGCTCATTGCCACCTCTGTGTCGGTCTGTCTAGAGCAGGAATTAAGAGACAAGGGTCTCTGAAGATGATGGAGGTGAAGGAACTCCTTTGTGCTGTAGTTCAGATATCTGGAAACCCAAGTGCACTCACTGCTACCCATTCTCTATTTGCTCAGCATCTGGATGCCATCATTTGTGGGGGGGCCCTTCCCCGTGAGGCTGAGACCCTCCCCCTTTGGAGATGGAAAGTAGCAAACCTCACTTTTCCAAAGACTCTTGCAGCTAGAACACAGATGGGGACTATAGTGGGCGGAAGTGTGTCCACCCCAAAATATATGTGCACGCCCTCACAGCTGGAATGTGTGAAGGGAACCTCACTTGGGAAGATGGTCTTTGCAAATGCGATGAGGTAAAGGATCTGACGGGAGCTCATCCTGGATCAGGGTGGCCCTAAATCCAATGCCAAGTGTCCTTATAAGAGACAGAAGAGGAAATACACAAGGGAGAAGCCATGTGAAGACGGAGGCAGAGATGGGAGGGACGCGGCCACCAGCCCAGGGACGCCTGGAGCCCCAGAAGCTGGAAGAGGCAGGAAGGACCCTCCTCTGGAGCCTCAGGAGGGAGCACAGCCCTGCCCCACCTGGATCTCAGTGGTCCTGCCCCACGTGGATCTCAGTGGTCCTGCCCCACCTGGATCTGACTTCTGGTCTCCAGAGCTACAGTGTTCAGCACCCCAGTTTGTGGTCATTTGCTACAGAAGCAGCAGAATTGAACACATGCTCTAGAATTATGACATTGGTATTTGAGTGCCTAGAACTGCCCTGTCTCTCACTGGACCTTTGTGTCTTTGGTGCTTCTGGGAGAAATAGGGCATCAGTCACAGAACATCCCTCGATAAGCCTGCAACACTCAGGTCATCAAGGACCATCCGAGGGTTGATAAACCGCAGGGCAAAGGGGAACTAACAAGTGGCCAATGACGGTTTGGTTTGATGAAAATAATTCTTGATCTGACATTTTATAAAATAGGGCATTTTGGTCTCTGTAGACCTTTGGACATATTCCTACTATTTCTCGTGTATCATCCACGTCCCCTCTCCTTGCTTGACCCAGAGCTCAGAGATGCTGATCTCCCCGGCAATATCATAATGGTTTTATGCAATTTACCATCTGTGTGCTTACTTTACTCACTTATGAAACTACTTCAAAATAATAAAATTAAACAGGTTCTTCCATTTTGGGCTGGCATCGTATGAGTAGCAGAGAACAGCGTGTTCCTGTTCATAATAGCAAAGGATGTTTGACTTGACTTTGCCAATGGACGGGAAGACTTGGTTTACCAAATGATCCAGAAAATGTCCTTTCTGGTGAAGTTATGTCTCAAGAAAAAAAAAAAGGCGAAACAAAACAAGAAAGTACTAGGGGAGACTTGTCCTGATGACATTCCTTTGCTTTTATGAAAATCCTGCAGTATCAGGGAAGGAAGCCCAAACACACCTTATGTAAATTACCCATGGAGGGGATGATTTCTCCTCAAGGGGTGGGGCATGCGTAAGTATATCGGAGTATGAACATTTGTTGCTAGACTTAGCCCAGCACAGGTCCTTCTGCAAAATGTAGATTCGGAGGATCTCAGAGATGGGCAGAGCCTTGGGCACCATCCAGCTCAGCCTCATTTGTCCTAGAACCCAGGATACTGCAGAGAGGAGCACTGCTCAAAGTGATGTGCTCCCTTGTGGCATGAGAATCAAAGTCACCAGTAGAAGGAGAAGCCCTGCGGTCTTGCTTCTTCTCTGGGTGTGGCCCCCACATGACGCTGTATTGAAAGCACTGAGGTTTTGCACGGGTCTATAGGAAGGGGTCACGTCTGCAGGCATGGGTAGCTCGAACGCTACATGTTCCCAAGAAGGGTCTTTTTTCACGACTGGCTCTTGACAGAATCCTGGAAGGTTATGATTTGTTTGCCCTTAAGCCATGCCGAACCGATTTTCCCTGGGAATTCAAGCTCACGATGTGGTTTGTAGTGAGCACTGACTTTCCTCTGAAGGATCTTGGTATTGGTAACTAACCTCCATCCCAGATACGTTGGGATTCCAGGCTCTAGTGAATGTCCTTGTGGTTGGCATCATTTCCAACATGTTGTCCCAAGTCAATGGCAGAGGAATTAAGCATGTCCTGGGTGTGTCCACTGGCAGAGGACTGTGGACAACTTGTCCATAACTTGTTCACTGGACTTCTCCCCAAGCACATTTTCTCTTTGCTGACTTTGCTCTGTGTCCTATTTCTGGGATAAGCCATAGTCATGTGTACAGTAAGTTCTGGGTCTTATAGGTCCTTCTAGTGAATCAAGACTGAGATCCAGGTCCTCCAGGGCAGTGGGGGTAGTGTGATTTTGAGCCAGATTAGAAAAAGAGAATACAGGGGACATGACCTCCCATGCACCCAGAAAAGCCAGGACAGGAACTCTTTAAGGGCTGAGGGAAAGGGACATATGGATGATTCAGAGGTGGTTTCTAAACAGTAGGGCCATATTCCCTCCTGAGGCTCCAGGAAAGCGTCCCTCCTGTGTCTTCCAGCTTCTGGGGCTCCAAGCATCCTTGGATATGTGGCTGTGTCCCTCCCATCTCTGCCTCCCTCTTCACATGGCTTCTCCTCTGTGTCTGTGTCTCCTCTTCTGTCTCTTACAGAATACCTGTCATTGGATTTAGGGTCACCCTGATCCAGGATGAGCTCATCTCAGACCCTTTACTTATTACATCTGCAAAGACCCTGTTTCCAAATAAGATCCCATTCTGAGTTTCCAGATGGAGAAGAATTGGGCGGGATACTATTCAACCCAATATATGGGGAATAGGGTTTGCTCCAATGTCAGATTCTCAAACCTCCTTATTTATTTGTTTGTATTTTTTTCCATTTGTGTTGCAATACAACAGACACAAAACTGCCCTATTTCAACTGTGGAGGAACACAAGGGGGTGATGTACATTCCATGCAGTTCAGGGGGAAGTGATTTCCAGGCAGAGGAGGCAGCCAGGTGAGGGATCAGGAATGCATCTGAGGTGCGTCAGGATCAGCGTGGAGACCTGTAGGGCTGCACTAGAGGCATTGAGGGAGTGGTGGTCGGGGGTCCCAGCAGGGAGGACAGGTGGGGTGCACCTGCCCCCAGTACCTGGTGGAGAGCATACCTGTGGGACGTTTGTGCTCTGTTTCTCACACAGTGAAAGCTAGAGCACACGTGTGATGTGATGTGTGTTTTGAAAAGTCTCCTTCTGACTCGTGTGCAGACTGCGGGCTGTGAGACCCCATCCTGCTGGCAGTGAGCAATCTCATACTTGCTGCTGTCATGGACCCAATACTGGAGAAGAGCGGAGCTGCCCCACGTGTCCCCTGCCTCAGGACACCTTATATTCCAATCCTCACCTATGGCAGTGAGTCCAAACCTCAGAAGGGTCTCCGTGCCTTTGGGATAAGACCCACAGGTTTCAGGGATGGATTTTACACTTATGCTGAGGCTCCTTCTGAATCGGGAAGTCCATATGTCCACAGATGTGGGCGTGTGCCCCCAGGGGAGCACTGTGTCTGACCAGCCAGGGGCACGGTTACCTGTTTCAGGAGGAGACACATGGAAGCATGGGGAATCTGCAAGCGGGATGCAGGATTCCTCCAGGTCGTGGTGCTTGTGCATCACGAAATGTCTACGCACTGTGGCCAGGGGACAGAGGCACGCTGCATCCTGACACTGGCCCCGGTCTGGCAATCTTGCAGGGGGAGGCATGAAATGTCATCTCCTCAGAACCCTGCTGGAAGGGAATGGTGGGTAAACAGCCAGAAAGGTCACTGTGTAAGCCCCTGTGAGCTTAGCGAAGCGCCAGAAGCAGGGGGATATTTTGAGCAGAGAGACCTTTCCAAGAAACAGAAATGGTGTCTGTGGTTCTTGCCTGGCGGCATCAATGGAACAGCAGCACTGTCCTGGGCAGCCTGACACGCACGAGATGCACAGCCACGCCGACTCCAGCAGGGGTCTCCTTCAAGCCAGTGCAGCTAAATGCCGGTTTTGTTCCACTGCGTTCAGAGAATACAGGAACCGGGCTGCACCAAGAGCTCACTTCTGACTCTCCCGCTGTTGAACCTGGGGGGAAGGCTGGCACTTCTCTGAGCCTTGATCCCTGACCCCTCACAGTGGAATGAGTAACAGTCCTCCTTCCTTTATTCTTTTTTTATTATGTCGTGTTAGTCACCATGTACACATCATTAGTTTTGGATTTAGTGTTCCCTGATTCATTGTTCATGCACCACACCCAGGGCTCCATGCAATACGTGTGCCCTCCTTCATACCCACCACCAGACTCACCCATCCACCTCCCCCCTCCCCTCCATAACCTTCAGCTTGTTTCCCAGGGTACATAGTCTCTCATGGCTCATCTCCCCCTCTGATTTCCCCCCCTTCATTTTTCCCTTCCTTCTCCTAATGTCCTCCATGCTATTCCTTATGTTCCACAAGTAAGTGAAACCATATGATAATTGACTTTTTCTGCTTGACTTATTTCACTCAGCATCATCTCCTCCAGACCCGTCCATGCTGATACAGAAGTTGGGTATTCATCCTTTCTGATGGCTGAGTAATATTCCATTGTCTATATGGACCACATCTTCTTTATCCATTCATCTGTGGAAGGGCATGTTGGCTCTTTCCACAGTTTGGCGATTGTGGACATTGCTGCTGTGAACATTGGGGTGCATATGGCCCTTCTTTTCACTACATCTCTATCCATCCTCCTTAAGGGAGCAGTGCCCACAAGGCAGATTTTGCACCACGCGTTGTCACCTTGAAGGCACTTTACCAGGAGGAACTAGGACATTCGCTGGGGCACCATTTGGGTTGGTGCTTCCACGCAGGGCTGTCTTGTGGGGTTCAGGGGCTTGTGGGAGGCAAAGGGGCTTGGACCTAATGTGCCTCAGTTAACGGAAAGTCTTGATAACGGACTCCAGCATGTATGCAAATGAGTCACGGTTATTTATTTGCAGTGGGTCCAGTGGAAGACGGGTCTGCAGGAATTTCCCGCGTGTCTGCACAGCTTTTCCCAAACTTGTTTCTGTTTTCTGTGCCGTGATTACTTACTGAAAACAGAAATGCAGTGGGGAGGGATTATAACAAAGAGAAAGTCAAATGAGCCCTCCCCCATCCCCAAAAACACCTGTTCTCATAAGATAAGAACTCTTTTCTTGCTAGGTGAAACATAATCGTAGTCTGCATGATCCTCATTTAAATAAAAACAGCCAGCGAGGCAGCTCATTCTCATTGAAATTCCTGAGATCTTCATTCTTCCTTGGTATTCTGTTGAAAACAAAGTTTATCTCCTGCTTTTCCCAGAGGATGGGGCAGGATTAAGTGCCTAGATCCATAGCGTGCATGCAAGATGAGAATCTTTTTAGTCCTGTTGGAAAAATGTCCTTCAGTCTGACTTGATGTCATTCTTGCCTCCACTTGCAGCGTGAAAGCAGACCTTGGGTCCTCCCAGGTGGAGCAGGAAGAAGCTTGAGGTCTCGCTCAGCTTTGAAATGCAGCAAATATTTGGATGCACGCACCGGTTCTCCTGTAGAGCTTTGCTTTGTCTTCAAGTTACTCAAAGAATGACACTCTTTAAAATAAAACACACACACACATAAAACAAAACACTGTTGCTACAGCCCTGTTGCAAAGACAAGAGAGACCTCAGTTTGCAAAGCTGGGTGCTGGGTGCACAGTCTTCATGGAGGTACTGAGCTGAACGTGCTATATGCCTGCCATTAGGCTCTCCTGCCACCAGGAGATGACCTGAGTCCTTTGGGGTTTGTCTGCCAGGAAGAGGTGTAGGACTGGGAACTGAGCAGTTTTTGGAATGCAGGCTTTCTGGAAACTGCTAAGATACTTCAAGTGGTATTCTTAAATGGGATGCACAGTTAATGCCAAAAGAGTGTCTGTAATGATACACAGAAAGCCTGCATACGGTAACCTTGTCCTTGTGCTCAGCGGCTCTCAGGGGCACTGAGTCAGGGGGTCAGAGTTTCATTTATTTTTAAGTTTTAATAAAATACGCATCACAGAGAATGTAGCATCAGTGATATTTGGAACGTTCACAGTGGTGTGCAAGCATCACCGCCAGCTAGATCCAAAACACTTTCACCAGATGGAAAATCAGTCCCCATGAGGTGATCCTTTCCAATTATCTGCCCTCCCAGCCCCTGGCAGTCCTAGCCTGCTCTCTGTGTCTACAACTTTGCGTGTTCTGCAGACTTTTATATAAATGCGGTCACACAATATGGGACATTTTCTGATTGTCCTTTCTCGCTGGGCATAATGCTGTGGCAGGAGTTCTGAAATTCTTGGAAATTCAGTGCCTTGTTCTTTTTTATGGCCGAGGTGTGTTCGGCTGTATGGACACACCACCTTGTCTGTGGTCTGTTCATGCAAAGTGTCAGGAGCGACCACTCCCAGGAGGATGTGTATGTAGAAATTAGTCCAAGAGTCCGTATGCATAGTCCGTAGTATAATGCAAAGTCCAAGAGGCCACCATGCCTTTGCGAAGCACTCTCTCTGTAGCAGTGGGGAAGTTTGGGTGCAGAGGGTTTGGAGGCCTCCCCAAATCGCATCTGGTGCTCCTTCCTGAGCTCACCTACACATGAGGGCAGATCCCTGGTGCTGGCCAGGCTCCTGGAGGGGAAGTCTAGGTGTCTGGACCTGTGTTTTGAGTCTGTTGGGTGGAGCACAGACTCTGGGTACAGCAGAAAGATGAATAAGGCGGAGAGTGGTCTGTGGGACCCATAGGGAGAGTTGGCGGCAGAGCTCAAACCCAGGGGCTGGGAAGTGGACCCAGCCTGGCACAGGACTGAGGAGAGCTTCTACACCCCAGAGCGTAAACAGCCTCAAGGTCACAGGCTGCAAGCACTTGCGTGCCTTTCACATCTCTAGAGTGACTTTGGGGCAAAATTCACTTCAATTGCAAGCAGGGGCACAGAGGCTCTAGGGCCCGGGCAGCGATTTGCTTCACTGCTGACCAGAGAAGCCCCGGCTGTGTAAGTGAATTGTTGGGTGCCTCCACCCGGTCCACTGCTCTTTATGGAGGATCTAAACCTCCAAGGCCTGACCTGAGGCTGGGGCTCCCTCCCTCGGCATCCACATTGCCCGGACACGCGCTGCCCGTGGTTTGTAATCCAGTGTTTTCTGGGACCGTGTTTCTGAAACATAGTCTCTGGGTGTCTTCTGCCTTCAGGGACAAGTACAGCTTGTCTTCCCACATGTGTTCTAAGGTTAATGTGAACTCTGACTGAGGGATGGTGTGTGTGTGTGCGTGTGTGTGTGTGTGTGTGGAGAGAGAGAGATGATAGAGATAGAGATATGAATTAGATTAGGTACATGATAGGTAATAGATAGGTAGGAAGGTAGATTAGATGGATGGGTAGAGGATAGATATCATCTCTTTATATCTATCATCCATCCATCCATCCCTGTATCTGTCTATATATCTATGCATCTGTCTATCTATCCATCCATCTGTCCATCCCTGTATCTGTCTATATATCTCTGTATCTGTCTATCCATCCATCCATCCATCCATCCCTGTATCTGTCTGTATATCTATGTATCTGTCTAACCATCCATCCATCCATCCATCCATCCATCCATCCATCCATCCATCCCTGTATCTTTCTATATATCTATGTATCTGTCTATATATCTATGTATCTGTCTATCCATCCATCCATCCCTGTATCTGTCTATTTATCTATGTATCTGTCTATCCATCCACCCATCTGTCCATCCCTGTATCTGTCTGTATATCTATGTATCTGTCTATCCATCCACCCATCTGTCCATCCCTGTATCTGTCTGTATATCTATGTATCTGTCTATCCATCCATCCATCCATCCTTCCCTGTATCTGTCTATATATCTATGTATCTGTCTACCCATCCATCCATCTGTCCATTCCAATATCTATTTCTTTTTTTTTTTTTTTTTTTTTTTTAAAATTTTTTTTTTTTTTTTTGACAGAGAGAGAGGAANGAGAGAGAGAGATCACAAGTAGGCAGAGAGGCAGGCAGAGAGAGAGGAGGAAGCAGGCTCCCTGCTGAGCAGAGAGCCCGATGTGGGCCTCGATCCCAGGACCCTGAGATCATGACCTGAGCCGAAGGCAGAGGCTTTAACCCACTGAGCCACCCAGGCGCCCCCAATATCTATTTCTCTATCTACCCATCCATCACCTATCTACCTAAGTATCTACCTACCTACCTCTCATATGTATTATCTATCTATCTATCTATCTATCTATCTATCTATCTATCTATCTATCTATCATCTATCCATCCATCCATCATCGATCTATCAATATATCATCTATTGATCCATCATTTAATGTATAAGGGCTCTCTCTGTTTATAGATGATATAGGCAGATATGTGTGTGTGTGTTGTTTCAGCATTTTAAATATAATAGTATATAAAGACATATGTGGTTTCAGAATTATAAGTATATATGTAATATAAATATATGGGTTCAGAATTTTTAATATATATATTAATATATGTACAGGTTCAGAATTTTACATGGAATGGATTTGAAGATATGTTGGGAATTCCGAGGGAATTTTCCCTGGGGCCAGTTTCAGAATTTGAACATGGTTTCAGAAGAGCTGGGACCTCACACAGCAGATCAAACAGCCAACAGAAGGGCTCACTCGCGCACGACCGCAGCAGCTGCCCCACCACGGTGCAGGTGGAACGCTGACTTTGGCACGAAATATCAATAACCATTTCATCGGAAATGTTCAGAGTCTTAAACACCACACTTATTCACACGGGGGCATAATTCCCACTATTTTCCATTTACGAAGGTTCTTGCTTGGAGCCACCGATGTGTCTCTCTCTCTCTCCTGTTATCATGCAAAACCAGTTTTCGAAACCTTTCATCAGCAGATTACTGTAGATACTTATTTCCCTTCCCCTTGCGTGCTTTCAACGATGTTCAGAAGAGTCATGGGTACATGTTGATCCTTTTAATCATTGTTTTGGGGTGATTCATAGAGCCACCTGGTTTCTCTGGGTTTTCAACTTGTCAGGACTCCGTCTTCTGATGCTCTCTATTATTCTGTGAAGCCAGGTGGAGTTGGGGGAGATCCACGCCTTCTGTGCCTACGTCCAGCTCTTCCTGCAGCCCACTAAACTCCCAGGAACGTGTGCCTGTCGAAAATGTCCAGTTCAACCTCTGGGGTTCTACTGTTTTGGAAACTGGGGTAATGGGAGCGCAGTAATCTGGGCCAATGTGACCACCCTGATGGAAAGACAGACTATTTCTTTTTTTTTTTTTTTTTTTTTTTTNAGGTCTGTGAATCATCAGGCTTACATCTTTCACAGCCCTCACCAAAGCACAAACCCTCCCCAATGTCCATAACCCATCCACCCTATCCCCACCCTCCCACCCCCCAGCAACCCTCAGTTTGTTTTATGAGATTAGAAGTCTCTTATGGTTTGTCTATTTCTTTTTAAATTTTCTCTGCTAATTGTGTTGGTTGGGACACCCGCTCTAGTCCTGCACAAATAGGGATGAGAGTGTGGGCCTCCTGGCCTTGCTTCTGACCCTATAAGGAAAGTGTCCAGTCTTCCCTGTTCCCCCTGTAAATATACTAGCTGCCAATTTTTGCAGAAGCTCTCTGTGAGGTGATAGAAGATTTCTCTCTTCCCAGTTTGAGAAAACAATATATATCTTCTTAACATGAATGGTAACATTTCTCAGATGTCTTTTGTTGCATCTATTGAGATTCTATGCTTTTAAAAAAACCTTTATTAAAATTCATTTGAAATAACATATAATGTATTATTAGTTTCAGAGGTAGAATTTCTGATTCATCAGTTGCATGGAACACCCAGTGCTCATTCCATCATACCCATTATAATGCCCATCACCTAGATTCTATGCTTTTTGTAATTTTTTTGTCCTGTTGTCCTGGTGTGTTACGTTGATATACTTCAAATATTCAACCTACACCTTATTTCTGGGTGATGACCCTTCCTCCTTATGCTCCTGGTTATGAAAATTATTCTCTTGGTGCTGATGGTTTTGCTTGCCTGGCGTATTAGGAAGCCCTGCCCAGATTTACGAAACACACTGAGACATACCTGGAAATGAAAACTCTTGCCAGAAGTTGCTGATCTTCAAATATGCCAAGATTCTTCACACAAAAAATTGAGAATATTTCCTCCCCTTCTGTTTTCTCAAAACGCTCACCATGTCTATTGGGTAGAATGTGCCTGGGAAGTCATTTGGGTGGGTGGTTTTCTTTGCCTAAAGTGTTTAGCTACAAATTCAATGATTTTAGTCTATATCTGACAATAACATCTACTTATTTCTTCTCGAGTGAACGTTGGCAATTTGTATCATTTGAAGAATTTGGCCATATTGTCTAAATAGTCACACTGGTTGGCATGAACTCATTTATAACATCTCCTCGTTAATCTTTTAACACAATCAATAGGGTCGCAGCCATGTCCTACTTTCTTCATTCCATAGGGTTAAGCTATTTATTCTTTTATTTTCTTGATTAGTTTGGGGAGAGGTTTGTAAATTTTATGGAGAAGTCAGAGAACCAACTTTTGGCTCCATTGATTATGTCTATGGCATCTGTGTTTTCAATTACGCTGATTTATGCTCTTTCGTATTTCCTTCCTTCTGCACGCCGTTGAGCATGCTTTTCTTCACCTCGTTTCTTAAGAAGGTGAGAGCATAAAATACTGATTCAAAACCCTTCTTCTTTCCTTGTAAGGATTGGAGGCTGCATGCAAGTCCTTTAACCACTGCTTACAGTGCTTCCACAGATTCTGTCGTGTTGTATTTCCATGTCCATCCAGTTCATAATATTTCCCGATTTGCTCTGTCATTTCTCGTTGTCCATGGATTATTTTGAAGTGTGCTGTTGAATTGACCAATATTGGGCTTTTTAGATAACTTCCAATTATTGATTTTCACTTTAGTCCTATCCTGGTGTGACAACATACCTTGCAAAATTCCAATTCTTTAAGATTCGTTGGATTTTGCTTATGGCTCAGAATAGGGTCGACCTCGGTGAACTGAAGTGTCAGGGGCACTTGGAAAGTAAGTTATTCTACGCTTGTTGGGTGCCATGATTTGTACACATCCATTGGGTCAAGTTGATGATCCGGTTGTCACGGAAACTATGGAGTCATCATGGTCATAGTAATACGGCAGGTCTTCAGAATGTAACACTTAGTGAATGGGGAGAGAAAGAGTAACAGATTGAAACGAAGGACATAATGCCCTTCTTGGGCCCTAAAACCCACACGCCTGTTAACCAGCACAGCACAGTTCAAAGAACACATGAAATGCACTGTGGATCCACTCCAATGGCAACCCACTGGGGGAGGGTGGAAAATGGGCTCAGATAGGGAGACTAGCTTGAAAGAATGAAACAAGAAGGTGGCCTTCTGCAAATCAGGGATGCCAGCGTGTTCCACTGAAGTACAAGCTCAGCTTGATCTAACTGAGATTCCCACACCTGCGTGATGACATTTCTCATGGGCAGAATTCACGGGGTGAGTCTTGGGAGGGTGATACAGATCTCGAATCTCCCCAGACATTTTTGTTTTTGGAAAGTCCTCTTCCCCTTCCTTACCCATCAGTAGGACATGGGTCCAATTCACTAAGCGCCAATGGGAATACCCTCCAGGAATGGGAATGCAAAGTTATTCTCGTCAATGGGATACTCACGTGCACCTGTCACGTCTGATTAGAAATACACAGAAATGAATCACACATGGTCCTGGTGGGTCAACGTCATTACCATCTGGGTGGTAAGCATGAGGCTGTCTCATGTGGCCATCTGTGTTCCCGTTGCGTGTGTAGTTTTTGGTAAAGTAAGATGGTGGACCCTCATCACAATTTCAAGACTAGATTATTCTTTTTTTTTTTTCTCAACTACTCATTTCACCAAATGGGCATTTCCCATTTCACAAAAACGACATGTCCACAGTTTTTCATCCTAAAAGCATATGGTGTGTGCTGTGAACTGAGGTCCCTCCTGCCTCCAAATTCATAATTTTAATCCTTAGCGCAACTATATGTGGAGAGAGGGCTTTTAGGAGGTAATTAAATTTCCGTGAGGTCGTAAGACTGAGGTCCTCATCCCATAGGGCAGGTGTCCTTATAAGAAGGAGACAAAGGGGCACCTGAGTGGCTCAGTCATTAAGCGTCTGCCTTCAGTTAAGATCATGATCCCGGGGTCCTGGGATCGAGCCCTGCATCAGTCTCCCTGCTCAGTGGGAAGCCTGGTTCTCCCTTTCCCACTCCTGCTGCTTCTGTTGGCTCTCTTGCTGTGTCTCTCTCTGTCGAATCAATAAATAAAATCTCTGAAGAAGAAGAAGAAGAAGAAGAAGAAGGAGGAGGAAGAAGAAGAAAGAGAAGGAGAAGAGATTCCTTTCTCTCTCTGCACAGGAAAAGTCATGTAAGGAATGCAAGCCAGGCAGGCAGTTTTCATGCCTGGATCCCAGACTTCCAGCCTCCAGGACTGTGAAGAACAGTGTCTGTTGTTTAAGCCTCCAGGACTGTGAAGAACAGTGTCTGTTGTTTAAGCTGCCCCTACCGACCCTGGAATTTCATCATGGACAGCCCCAGCTGGCTAAGATGCTGTCTTAAGGAGGCACGTAGGGGGGAAATGTACTTATCCGGATTCTGAGGGAAATGTCTCTTTCTGAAATTTTGTGAAAAACTAGTTGGGGAGGGCATGTCCTTATTCCAAATCCTGAACCCCAAGTGACCCCAAGATCGAGCCCCAGCCAGGGATGCTGGCTCAGGGTCACCAGAACCTTAAGAACAGAGTTCAAAGTGAGGAAGCGCCCCTTTCAGTCTGTGTGAACAGTGGGACATTTCTACATTTTCATGTCACCGTTCTGTGTGTTTAAAACTGTGAGCTGGAAGGATGCCTTCAAATTCCAGGGAAAGCACAGGATCCAAAAGTTTAAGGAGAGAGAGGGAAGCTTTTACTTTCTCTCATCCTCTTGGAAGATAAAGGCATTTTCCACGGTCTTTACATCATCACCTCGTGAGTTGTGAGCCGGCCACACGGCACAACCTTTTGTGCAGGTGTCCAGAGCCATGTGAAATGCGCATCACCCTTGTTTGGAGACTCTTTGAGGCTCCTGAGACATGTTTCCAGCATTCAGAGCCCTGCTCCCTCTCATTCTGCTCATTTCTGATCAGCGAAGCATGAAATGTGTTCCTTCGCTGGGCAAATAAATCCATTTCTGCTGCTCAGATTTTGTCCTTTTTTGAGAGACAGCATCAGGGTGCTTTCCTTGGTGAAGCTCCCAGAGAAAGGAGCAGAGTTTGGGGCTGGTCTAGAGTTGTCCCTCCCAGAGATTCTTGATTCCCTGTGGGATGATCCACGAATCTGGAGGTGTAAGGAAAATGTGACATGTACGTTGAGCACCAGAGCCTTGCTCCTCCAGACTCACCCTCCTCGCCTACTTAGGTGTGTGTGAAACAAACGGGGGCAAATCTGATGCCGGGAGCTAACTTCAAACTTAGTAGGGTTGCCCACAGCTTTTGCACCACATTGTTAAGGTGCAATAGTTTTAGAGCCTGGGGACCTTCTTCTACTGCTACTTCTACTTCTTCTACTTCTACTGCTTTGTTCTCCAGAGTTCACATGTCCACCTCCAGCAACTTCCCACCCTGGCTCATCCCTACCAAAGAGGTGAGGATGTTCCACGTGGGGGCCAATGAAATCCCTGACCTAAAAGACTGGTCTAAGCCAGCATCTCTCAACCTGGGGCAGTTCTGCACCCCAGGGGCCCCCTGGCCATGTGGGGGGGCATTTTGGGTTGTCATGACTCAGGGTGGAAAGTGGTACTGGGATCAGCTGGGTTGGGACCAGGGACGATATTCAGTGCCGTATAGTGCACAGGATGGTGTTGATGCTGCAGAAATGAGGCAGAGTTCCTTTTGCCCTGAGGGAAACCTCAGGGAAGTCTTTGCTTTGAACACCTTCAACTGATTGGACGAGGCCCACCCACACCACGGAGGCTGATCTCCTTTACTTGAAGTCAGCTGCTTGTGGATACCAGTCACATTTACAAAATACCTCACAGCAACACCTAGACCTGTGTTTGATGGAACACCTGGGGACCCTGCTCAAGATAAGTGAACACGTGGTGAGATCAGTCCTCTTCTCTCTGGTGGCTGCACAGATTGCATGGAGCAGTGGGTGTTACATGTAAACAATGAATCTTGGATCACTACATCAAAAACTAATGATGTATAGTATGGTGACTAATACAACACAATAATAATAAAAAAATGTTCCAAGTCCTCCCCTGAGTAGAATCAGCAGTGATGATGAATCCCAGGGTCAGGCCCCTCCTGGAATGGGGGGGGGGCCAGTCCTGGACACCATCTTATGAGGTCACCAACCATCTTCCTCGTCCTAACGGCTGCAGGTGAGAATAAAAATTGTAGTCATACTTATCCCTCAGGCCAAGCTCTATGCTGTCGTTTCAGTTGGTGTATTGCTCTGTAATTTGCAATTATCCACTTGCACTCTCAGTGGCAGCGATTTAATTTTGCGTTTTCGGGTCACGCTCCATATCGTGACCTTGGTGGGCAATTTCTTACTGACCTAGAGACTGCAGTTCTGGGCCGTACATTTCCATAGCTCGCCCAGAGTCTAAAGGTGAAAATCTTGGAGCCAATTTTGGGAATTGGCTGTTCTGTTTTATTTATTTATTTATTTTTAATTTTTTTAAAAGATTTTATTTATTTATTTATTTCACAGAGGGAGAGAGATCACAAGCAGGCAGAGAGGCAGGCGGGGGGGGGGCGGGAAGCAGGCTCCCTGCTGAGCAGGGAGCCCGATGCGGGCCTCGATCCCAGGACCCTGAGATCATGACCTGAGTTGAAAGCAGAGGCTTTAACCCACTGAGCCACCCAGGCGCCCTTGGCTGTTCTGTTTTAAAGGGAAACATTTTATGTGTTGGGGTGTCTCAGCCTCCACACTGTGGGTGTCCTGGGCTGGACAACTCTCTGATGTGGGGCGTCCTGTGTACTGTAGGATGATGAGTAGCATCTCTGGTCTCCACCCACCAGAGGCTAGGAGCCTGCTGCTCCCAATTCAGTGTTGTGATAATTGTCTGTAGGCATTGCTGAATGTCCCTTGGGGAATAAAATCACCATGATTGAGAACGTCTGGTCTACAGGCAAGTACAGACACCTTGCTGTAACCAGCTGCATGTTCAGTATTCACACCAGATTTTCTGAATCAAACAGAGCAAATAGTTCAGGGTCCATGCAGAAACCTTTTCTTACTTGGAAATCAGGCAAAACTCCAGGGCATTAGCCAGGTGCTTAGAATAGTCCCAAGTAAGGTGACATTGTTTCTCTATAACCAATCACTTCACTAATTGTTTTACATTTGATACACTTAAATCTAGAGATATTCCTGCATTAAACACACATTCCCTCGAGCCACCTGGATGGCTGGAACCAGAATCAGTAATTAATAGTTTCAGTTAATCACACTGATGACCTGCTTAAAAAAAAAAAAGACAATAATCACAGCAGCATTGATTGTAGCTATTATAAATAGTTTCTGTGTGGCTGGCACAGGTAAAGTTTTCACCTCATGGGCACCTGGGTGGCTCAATGGGTTAAGCCTCTGCCTTCGGCTCAGGTCATGATCTCAGGGTCCTGGGATCGAGTCCCGCATCTGGCTCTCTGCTCAGCAGGGAGCCTGCTTCCTCCTCTCTCTCCGCCTCTCTGCCTACCTGTGATCTCTCTCTCTGTCAAATAAATAGATGGAATCTTTAAAAAAAATAGTTTTCACCTCATGTCGTTGTTGGTGTAATGGCGCTTGGAGAAGATACAGATGCTGTCCCTCCATCCGGGCGTGTGGAAGGATTGTCCATCACTACCCATGTCTGGTTGGATGGAGTCATGGAGCATGTGGAAGGATTGTCCATCACAACCCACGGCCTGGCCATTTGGTACATTCTTGTGCATTTGCAGAAGTTGCTTACAGGGTTATGATGGGGCTCCTAGCATCTGTGACCACGTCTTGGTGTCTGGTTCCTATGTTTATTCCTGAATCCATATGTGTCTCATTCTGGAATGTCTTAACTATGTGGTCTCATCTGTAAGGACAGGAGTCCACCATGACTGCTTATCGTATTGGAGTTTGGTGGAGTCTGTGGAACAAGCTGCCAGTGAACATCTAGTTGTGTAAACTCTCCAGTGGCAGGGATCTGCTTGGGTGGGGGAACAGCATGGTGGCTCCTGTCATGTCCAAAATAGCTGGTGTCTTTCAGAACCACCTTCCAACCCCTGCTATAGAGGTCATCTGATGCAAAAGCCATCAACTGTCCACAGACAGTTAGGTCTTCACTCGGGAGGTCTTATGTGCAGATTAGGACTGAGGTTCCCTGAAGCTCTTGACTTGTGGTGACTTTTTTTGCCTTGGTTATGTTTTAATGGCTCCTAGAGTCCAAAGGAAACACCCCACATTTCTGTTGACACGACTGATGGGATATCCTTACATGAAGACAGATTTTTTCCCATCTGAGGACTCAGAATTCTGCCCCAAGATTTTGGGACTGTTCTTCTGGCCAAGAAGTCCATCAGGGTGTGTAGCTGGGGAGATTTCCAGGACAAGAGGGACCCCAAGCTTGCCTGCATGCACTGACTGATGTGTGTTGTTTGCCATTAGGGAAATAAAATAGTGCAGTAAAAGTGCCAAAGGAGGAGATTCCAGAGTCCAAGCAGGACATCATTCCACATGCAGGCTCTCCACCCCTTCCCCACCCAGTCCAGACATTACTAATCAGTCACAGAACTGACTTCCTTTGGAGCCCAGAGGCTAGGCTGACTCTTTTCCACTTACTTCCAGAGGCTAGGAGCCTACTGCTCCCAACTCAACGTTGTGATAATTGTCTGTAGGACATGGTGGAAATCGTCCTGGGTGAAACACCGATCCTGGCCACCCTCTCCCAGAGCCTGCTACGTCGAATTTTGAGGATCCCCACTCGGGATCTCCAAATTGGCGGGGAGAGCTTCACAGCTGGGACAGCCTCACCGGCAGCAATGGGACAGTTCCCAGATCTTGTCTTCTTGCTTGCTGGGTTTGGAGATGGATCATTTCGCATGGAAACTCCTGCCACCACCACTTCCCCATGAGTTCCTGTTTGCAACAAGCAGTGGGACAGGTGGATGGTATCAGTGTGGGGCTGCACGTGGATCCCCTCATGCAGTTTGGAGCTGCACAGACAAGAGAGAGTCCTCTTTCTGAACAACAGAGGTGAGTTCCTGAGCCTGGTATTTGCGGTCAGGCTCATATGCATTGTTTCAATTACAGGGAAACCCATCAGGGGAACCCAAAGGGATTTAAATAATTAACAAACTGAGACACAGGCAGAGCCAGGCCTGGCAGGAATCATAATGCTTGGATGAACTGTGCAATTAATACATTTCTCATCAGGCTGCAGTGTGCCAGGGAAACACACTGTCGCTTGTCTGTCATAGGCTTGGCTGAAATGGGTTATTTGCATATCAGCTGGCATTGCAGGAAAATTAAATTTAGGGAAGTCCCTCCTCACTTTGGATTATTAAACAGCACTTGTGGATGGCCCTACATTGATGAAACAGGTATAAAAGAAGGTAAGATGTAAATAATTGAAAGCAGGGACTTGAACAGATAATTGCACAGCCGTATTCACAGCAGCCAAGAGATGGGAGCAACCCAAGTGTCTGTGGATGGATGGATGTACAGATGGATGGATGGATGAGTGCATGGATGGATGGACGGATGGATGGATGGATGAGTGGATGGATGGATGGATGGATGAACAGATGGATGGATGGACAGGTGGACAAATGGGTAGATGGTTAGCTGGCTTGCTGGCTAGACAGATGGATGGATGGGTGGATGGATGGGTGGATTGACAATGACTGGACAGGTAGGTGGATGGATGGATGTATAGACAGATGGAAAGACAGAACATGGTCCACACACATGGTGGAATATGACTCAGCTTTGAAAAAGAAAGATGTTCTGTACTTGCTACAACATGGATGGACCTTGAGGACGTGCTGCTGAGTGATATCAGCCAGACACAGAAGGACAAATCCTGTGTGATTCCATGTATACGAGGTCCCGAGAGGAGTCCCATCCATAGAGACAGAGAGTAGATGGTGGGGCCAGGGGCTTGGGATGGACATGGGGCGTTAGTGTTTCACAGGGACAGAGCTTCAATTTGGGACGATGGGACATTCTAGAGATGATGGTGGGGATGCCTGCAAAGTAATACAAACTTTCCCTGGGAGGATGCAACTAGCCATTTGAGTAAAACTTCCATGGGCCAGCAGGCAGAAGTAGGCACCATGCCTGGTGCCCATGATAATGAGTTTATTCAGCTATGGGACCGTATTCAGAGGAGCAGAGTGGGGAGAACTTGAGGTTCAAGGTAATGGAGACCTCCTGATATTTCTAGGTCTCAGGAAGTATGTGATATTGAGTCTTAATTTTGTGTCCCCTGTACCAACATCCCTGTGGCACCAATCACAGGTGGGGAGGGTGAGATTCAGGGAAGTGGGGGGCCATGTGAACTGTGGGAAGACACCCTTGTTAGAGACTACTCAGACACCAGACACGTGTGATTTGATGAACCGTGGGTGCTGCAGGAAGTAGAAACCTTACGAGCGATGAGGGGCCCATCACTCGCGGCCGAGGGCAGAGAGAAAGCTGAATGCATAGCTTGCAAGTGGTGAGAACTGCATGTCAGGAACAAGATTCTTGTGCAAAACAGACCAGAGCACAGCACAGTGGGGGGAGGATTCTCCGAAGCATAAGGAGGTTGACATCATCTGCAGAAGTGGATTATTCGGTGTCTGGTTGGCACCATAGGTAGGTGTATCAAACTGGGTTCATTCTCGATAGAATGGCCTTCAGACGTGAGGGCTGGACTCGGCTGGTTGGCTGGCAGGTGGCACATTTGCCGAGACCCGTTGTCACTGATTCATGAAAAAGGGTTTCAATCTGCCCTGGTGGCTCTTTGTCACGTGGCACAGAATGATCCAGGGTCTTCCAAATTTGTGCAAACTGTTTGTGCTCATCTGGAAAGCTAATAGTTTGGGAAAAGGGGCAGATCCTCTTGTTTATGGAAGAAATAAGACAGGGAAGATATAGGCAGAGGAGTCTGTCCAGGAGCTTTGGGTTGGTTGACTCTCAGATATTTATGGGACATCAGCTCTGGTGGTCTATAAGGCAACCTGCTGGGACACTGGATTTAAAAGTAGTAGGTAAACCGAGGGTAGTGTAAGAGGTTGGCAATGGGATGTCCCACAAGACGGGTACACAGTGAGAACCATTTTAATGGGAAAAAGAAATCTTTAAAGTGGAAAAAAAAATAGTGCTTGGGCCAAGGAGGAGGAAGGCAAGGTTTAATATTTTTAGTATTAAGTCGATGTGCAGACTATTTTGTGGATCCTCTGTGTCCCCACGTCATCCCTCAAACCCCCAGTGGAAGGAGGTTCAGTGTTGACTCCCCATAGTCTATCGGTTCTGGGCAGTCCTGGCGGATTTGCGTCCGAGTTGTGGGGCTGGCTTTGTGGCAGGAGAAAATAGGAGAAAGCCCTCAGAGAAGGTAAGGTTGGGGGGGGGGTGTGCAGAAGGATGCTGGCCTGACACCAGTACCTTTCCTGGGGGTACAGGGAATACACTAGACAGTCAGCTTTGCTAGCCGCTCTGGCCAAAAGTCCCCACATCACTGAGAATCCCTTGTTTCTCACATACGTACCCTAATGCACCAGCCAAATATTCACCCATGCTATACATAGAATCCGAGCATGTCTCACCATGTCTAGCGGCAACCCTGCCTGGAGTCTCCGTGGCAATGACCACCCTGTTTCCATTCGTGTGGCTGGTATCAGTCAAGGCAGTAGAGGCCATGCCATAGTGACAAGCAGCACCAAGGTCTCAGTGCCTCAGGCCATAGTGGTTTGTAGCGTTTCGTTTCCAGCTGGGGGCTCTTCTCAGTGTCATCACCATGATCCCAGACACACACTGGGTGAGCAGCCGTCAGCTGGAACCACAGGAAAGGAAAAAAGGTGTCCTGAGTGTCTCGATGTGTCATGTAAATGCTCCAGCTCAAAGACATTCATGTTATTTCTGCTCAGAACCTGCTATTGAAAATATGTGCATGACTCTACCCAACCGGAACTGGGCATGATGGACAGTCCTTCCATGTGCTCCATGACTCCACCCAACCGGAACTGGGGGGTGATGGACAGTCCTTCCACGTGCTCCATGACTCCACCCAACCGGAACTGGGGGGTGATGGACAGTCCTTCCACGTGCTCCATGACTCCACCCAACCGGAACTGGGGGGTGATGGACAGTCCTTCCACGTGCTCCATGACTCCACCCAACCGGAACTGGGGGGTGATGGACAGTCCTTCCACGTGCTCCATGACTCCACCCAACCGGAACTGGGGGGTGATGGACAGTCCTTCCACATGCTCCATGACTCCACCCAACCAGACATGGTATGATGGACAATCCTTTCACATGCTTGGATGGAGGGACAATACCTGTGTCTTCTCCAAGTGCCATTACACCAATAAAATGAGGTGAAAATTTTTATCTGTGCCAGCCATACAGAAACTATTTATAATAGCTACAATCAATGCGGCTGTGATTATTGTCTGGGTTGTTTTTTTTTTTTTTTTTTTTTTTGAGCTGGTCATTGGCGATGATTACCTGAAATCATTAAAAATTACGGGAAGCCATAGGTGTTAGATATTTGAGAAAGATTTCTGCCAGAAAGCCCTGTGGTTAAAATACATAATTATGTTTTGGTGATCTCTGAAAGATTTATCTCGCAAGATTAAAATGCTAGTACAATTTACCCTGAAGTTGGGGGCAGGTAAAGAACCCTATAATATCCTAAACATCATCCAATATAATCGGAATACTCTTTTCTCATTGACTTCCTTAGGAGTGCGATTTAAGTGATTTGCTGCAGTGTAAATATTTGCCAAATTCTCGTGTTTTGCCCCTTCTACGTCCTCCCATGGACTACCTTAGAGGAACACATGCACAGGAACCCATGTAGTTCCTTTTCTCTCTCTCTGTCTCACACACACACACACACACACACACACACACACACACACACTTTTCCTCATCGGCATCTGCTCTTCTAATTCCTTCACGGATACGTTAGTGATGCTCTTTTCATGATTTAACTGAGCTGCTTAAAATAACTTTGGATATGGAGTTGCTTACTGTCTTATGCAGAGAGCCCTTAAAATAGCTGTAAACCCTCATTGTCCAGAACGGCTATACCACCAGCGCGCCGAGGGGTCAGCTCCTTGTTGGGTTGGAGCAATACTCTGCGGTTATTCAATGGACTGGTTGAAAAAAAAACTTGCAAAAGAGCCTCACCCCAGTGGGTGGCTGCTTCATGTCTATGCTATTTTGGGATTTCTCGTGCAGTGTGGTGGGCGGGCCGACATGTTTAATTCACATGTTGACTTAATCAGGTGCTTTTGTAGATAAGAGAAAGAGGGCCTAGTCTGACCTTACAGGTTTCTCTCTAAGAAGAGGGGATGGGGATAAGACCCCTTACATGTGTGTTGTCTAAACTTCCCAGTCTGGGGTATTTTCCATGACCGCCTCAATAGGGAACTCCAGGGAGTAGTCAACTGTGGGACTTTTCTCTTCCCTCCTATTTGGGGTCTGTTCTTGCTTAGAGCATCACACATCCTGGCTGCTTACTACGGGCTTCCTATAAAATCCTCACGCCCTGACCCGGCAGGTTCGAGGGAGTAGGGGGGCTCATGTTTGCAGCCCTGAACATATTTCAAACCTGGATAAATGTCTAATTAAAATAGCCCAATGCCCTGCTGCACTGGCCCCAGGGCTAGGGGATATCGCATGATATTTAGATGTTATGCTGCATTGAATACACTCTGCACATTTATTCACCAGGACGAACTGGCGGGATCTTAGCAATGTCTTGACACGACAATCCTGCTGCAGTTGGTCATTCGCAGGAAGCCGGTGGGAGCGACATTCTGCTACGTGGAAATGCCTGTCCTAAGCATGAGTCTGTGCACAGGGTCATTTCTGGATCCTCAGGGACTGCCGGCGAATCTTGGAAGAAAAGAGCCACATTCACACCATGTGGATGTGTGATTGTTCTCTCTAAACTGGATCCAGGTCCTTTCCAGAAATCTCCATTGCTTTTTTTTTTTTTAAGATTTTATTTATTTATTTGACACAGAGAGAGAGAGAGTGCACAAGCAGGGAGAGTGGCGGAAGGAGAGGGAGAAGCAGACTCCCTGCTGAGCAGGGAGCCCGATGTGGGGCTGGATCCCGGGGCCAGATTGTATGTTGGAGGCAAGCGGAGATGGGTTGGTAGCCTGTGCTCCCCAACAGGGCTGGAATGGCCGCTCTGGGAGCTGTCAATGGAGCAGCAGCATGGACGATGCTTCCTTCCCTTTTAGTGACCTCCGAAAATGGAGCCACCCATAAGGAGCCTCCCAACATCTTGGTCTTCAGCTCACTGTCCTGTCTGCAGACTGGGCGTTGGGCACTTTTGCTCTGTCGTGGGGTGCAGCCTGCCAAGGGTCATTTGCAGAGCACTGAGGGTGATGCTACCTGACGTTGCACAAAAATCCCACCACGAATCCCGGGCATTAGGACTTGAACACACGAGGTCTGTGGAACTTTGTTACGGTCACCCCAGAAACCTAGTGCACGGCACTCAAGTCTTGGTGTGATTTATTCCTGCACTGACGAATTGGGATTCAGCTGTGGGTGGCTTTGTGTGGGCATGCAGCTGTTCTTCCAACAATCATCTCCGTCTCTGCTGTGCATATGACATCTGTCTGCCTTGTGCATTCCTCTGGGGCAGCTCGTCATGATTTTATAGCTGTGCTTTCCAAAACTGAATTATAAGAGGATCCTCAAGAAAAAGAAACAAGGGACGTCAGAGCTTGGAGGGCATGGAACGATCTGGATTTATCAAATGTGCACACCGTCATAGTCCTTCCCTGTCTACTGGGAACGCCTGGTGGGTTTGGCGGGACCCCGTGGAAAACAATGCCATTTTGACAGCCTGCATGTCTCAGGGACAGAAGGGAGGTCAGTGAAGAAAGGATCAGTGCGTCTGTGCCTCAAGGTGTTTGCATACGGGCTGTGAGGGAGCACAGAGGAGGTTTGGGGCAGAGACGTTGAGAAGGAATTGGGTGGCTGACGTCTGCAGACATCACAAACTAAGGATGAACGATGGCAGTCTTTGTTCCAGAGATGTTTTTCTTAGACTTGTCCCCTGCTGTGGTCACAAAGCCTGCCTGCAAATGGACAATAAGCCAGTGCCCAAGGCGCTCCCCAGGCTAGGGAAGGCATTTAAGCTCAGGATGGTTTTCAGAAGTCTTGGCCACACTGTAATTGCTGCCTGCCCGAGGCTGTCATGGGTTGGAATGAATTTGGGGAGACGGCATTCAAGAACTTTACTGAAGTGTGCCCACTGGAGACGGTAAAGCTCAGTCCTGCAGATCATTGTCCCGAGGCTACGGATCTGGGAGGTGTTGGAGCTTCTTTCCCCTAGTTTAATTTCAGTGTTGCTGAATCTCTTCAGGGGGTTGTCAGAATCTCTTCCCCCAAAGGCTTCAAGGAATGGGAGAGAAGCCATCTGTGTGCATCGCTTACGTGCTAATTAGGCAATGCAATCCATCTCCCACCTTGCAAAGTAGGTGGGAATGTGCTGCTTTTCTCATGTGGTACTAAGGGAAAGTAAGGACAAATTCACCAACACATGGACTTTTAAAGCTTTTGGTATAGTTTCTAACTTGGCTATGAAGTGTTTTTACATACGGATTATTATTTTTTTTTTAATTTACAACAGTTTCTGTGAGCATCTACACAGGACAGGTAAAACCTCAGAAATGTTCTCCTGGAAATAAAACCTAGCGTATGGAGATATTACTGAAGGCATCTACACACACTTTGCATACTCGTGGGAGGCTTTATCTTATTTATTTGAAGATAAGGCCACAACACAGAAGTGTTCTTTTAATCTCACCATGCTCCATGGATAAAGACTATATGAGTAAGTGTCAAAACACGTCGGCATAGATATGGGCTATAGGAATAAGGATATTCAATATGGTTAAAAAGCACAAGTGAGGAAGAAAACTAGAAAAATGGTAATTTAACCAGTATCGGATTACTCAGTGTGGAAATGGGACAGTGGACCACGTACGTATGTGTTAGCAAAGGGAAAATGGCGGGAGGCATCAAGCTTCCTGTTTCCCTTCCTCCTCCCTCCGTCCCAAAGCCAGCACCAACCAAGCAGAGAAGGTTGTTCCAAGGAAGAAATATCCTTTTCTCCCCTCCTGCCACCTCCTTCCAGTGTCTGCTGTCATTTGAACTCACTGGGAGGCCCAGGACTGAATGAGGCAGATCATGGCCATCAGCCCCTTTGGGCACAGGGTAGGGAAGGAAATGATGGGTGTTGAATATGAAGGGGGACTTGGAAAAAAGTCCCCTCCTACCAAGCTTGAGGTTAGGAGGTGTGGAAGGGTGCGTTAATTGCTCACAATGTCTTTCTTCTTTCCATGACTTGGCGCAGGCTAATCCTTCACGCAAAGTCCACGCATCTTCAGTCCATTGACTTTGGACTTCACATCTGGTTCGTTTGGGCGTGTCAAATGCCTGAAGAAAAAGCTTGAAGCTGAGGTGGGCTGCATGGTTTGGCTTGTCATCTGAATAGCCACTCTCCACCATTACAGGAATATCCGTGGATTCCAAAATGATGAAATCAAGTACAGCAGACGTGAATCTACGCTGACACATTAGGTTCAGCTTAGCCTCGGGGAACCCAAGCTAGATCAGCCCCCCAAACCTCCACAGACCCACAGGTGTGACAAGTATTTATCATTGCAGGGACTTGAGATTGAGGATTTGTTATGCAGCATCATTCAATGTAGAGCTGACTGATGCAGGAAACAAGCATCTTCTTGTGTGCAGGAAGGTTCATGGCACAACCTGAATCTTTGAAGAAAATTTCCAAAACCTTGTGTAGGTTCTTTCATATTTTCAAAGGCATGTGTGTGAGTGTGTGAAAAATCACGGAAGTGGTTCCTAACATTTAATTTTCTTTGTAAATTTGCAAATGATGGTGTGTGTTCCTTCACTCTGTAGTCTCAAATCTATAGGGTCATGGTACCTACTGGACAATTAAAAAGACATTTTGATGGATGGGATAGGAAAGTGTGTGTGTGTGTGTGTGTGTGCGTGCTTGTGTGTGTGTGTGTATGTGTGTGTGTGTAGAGCCCCAAATTACCCTTGACTTCTGTTGTCACCACACATCATGACTAAAGTGAAGTTGGGGTGTACCGTTTTCATCCATGTGTTGACTCTTTATGTATGAGTGTACCAAGAAAAATATAATCTAAAATATATTTCACAGAGAATCCAACCAATATGACCACCCATTCTTGGATCTGTTGACTTGATGTCGTAAATAATAACTCAAAATCTTTTTGCCTTTCCTGAGACTGTCATTACGATTCCCACACTTTCTACATGCCTTCTTGATAAATTACATTTTTATCTGCTGAAAGAAAAGTAGGCTAAATTTACGATAACATCCATTTTCGCGTGGCAAATTTGAGGCATCTATTTCTCCTCAACTGATGACAATTTTCCAACCCTAGAACTAAGTTCTTTTCCAAAATGATGTTTTTCCTACTAAAGCCAAACTTCCACTAATTAAAACCAAACAAGCGGCTTGATTTAGATGCTGTGTTGACACAGTCAAAACCGTGCCTACAGCTTTGCTTGTTTATTTTCGACTGGATGGATATCTGGATGGCGGAAAGAAATGAGGAGCTTCAAGTGTAAATCCTGTTGCGTACACTTGTAATTAAGCTCTGAAGGAATGCTTTTGTAAATCAGATTGAGACCTAAATGCGTTGAAAGAATCCAATTAGATGGGCATTTGGAAACCGTTGAGTGAATGCCAACCTCTCTGTTTCATGAAGGCTCGGGAAGGGGAAAGAAGCTTCACCACGGGGCATTATTATGGCATTACCCTTTGTTTCATGCATGAAGAAGTACAGTGAAGTCTTCTGTCTCTGTAGAGGGGGTATTACTGGTGTCTTTGGAATCTATCCCACTCTTAACAGATGTGCCGCTAGAAGGTCTCATCCTTTCCATCTCTGACCTCCTCTTCCGCCCTCCGTCAGCAGAAAGCTGTGATTCGCAGAGCTCACGTGTTTGCATGGGCTCAGCCTGGATGATCCGGGGGATTGTCTCCCTAGTGGAGGTCAGTAAGCAGGAACCTTAATTACACCTGCAGAGTAGCCGTGCTGTGTAATGTAACATGTTCACAGGTGTGAATCCGGGGAGCTGGGGTGACGTGCGGGCACGCCCACGTTCTGCAGCGCACACAAGGAGATGAATACATGAAGGAGTAAGGGGGCAGCAGGGCCATGAAGGCAGTTGGGAAGGAAAGACGGGGAGATGGAGGGATGGATGGGTGGAGGTTTCGTGTGGGGGTTGGTGTGGGGTTTGCCTTCTGGCTTAACCCAAGACCAACGCACATCCAGAGTCCAAGCTGAGGGCGGCCAACAAAGCCCAGGAGCAGATGTGCACATCCTGTTGAGAGAGGAAGCCACGGGATGACAGGTCGTAGAACCTGCTGTGGGCAGAGCCTGCCTGCGGGGTTCCAGGCTCCACCACCTCCCTGCTGGGTTATCTGGGGAAACGGATCTACCTCCCTGTGCTGCCGGGTCTCAGTGCAAATGAGGGCGAGTGTAGGGAATGGCTCTCTGGGCTTTGAGAGCCTGAAGTGAGTTACTGCTCACAAAGGTCCTCTGGCCATATCTGGTGTAGCGTTTGCAGGTGTCCACGCAGTGTCAGCTACTGTAATCATACTACTGCTACCATGATAATAATAATAACAGTACTATCATGAGAGTACTAGTAATAATAATAATAATAGTGCTAGTACCATGTGAGTAATACCACTAACATAATAGTAGTAATGCTGCCTCCATGATGGTGATGGTAGTAGGATGGTACTGCCCCATGTTAGTAAGAATAATGATACTACCACCATAGGAGGAGGGGGGTAGTAATACTGCTGCCTTGTGAGTAAGGTAATACTGCTGTTATCATTGTAATAATAATGACACTGCTAGAGAAAGAGAAGTAGTAGTAATAATAATAATAGTGCTGGTACTATGTGAGTAATACCACTACCATGATACTAGTAATGCTGCCTCTGTGATAATGATGGTGATCTGACANGTAACACTGCTGTTATCATTGTAATAATAATAAAAGTGCTAGAGAAAGAGAAGTAGTAGTAATAATAATAATAGTGCTGGTACTATGGGAGTAATACCACTACCATGATACTAGTAATGCTGCCTCTGTGATAATGATGGTGATCTGACAACATTGCTACCATGGTAGTAGTAATAATACTCCTAGCATGAGAGTATGACTAGTAATAACAATAATGCTAGTACTATGTGAGTAATGGCATTACTAGTAATACTAGTAGTGCTAGTGCTAGTATTGTTGATACTAGTAATGCTGCCTCTGTGATAATGATGGTGATGTGACAATACTGCCACCATGACAGTAGTAATAATACTGCTACCATGAGAATACTACTAGTAATAATAATAGTGCTGGTACNCTACTAGTAATAATAATAATGCTGGTACCATGTGAGTAATACCACTACCATGATACTAGTAATGCTGCCTCTGTGATAAGGATGGTGATATGACAACATTACTATTATGATAGTAGTAATAATACTGCTACCACGAAAGTATTACTAGTATTAATAATAATGCTGGTGCCATGTGAGTAATACCACTACCATGATACTAGTAATGCTGCCTCTGTGATAATGATGGTGATATGACAANGTAGTAATAATACTGCCATCATGAGAGTAAAGTACTACTGTTACCATGCTAGTAATAATAATGATACTGCCTCCACGATGATGATGGTGTCACTACCATGATGACGGCAGGAGCGATCATAATAATAGCCTTGCTGTCAGGATAATGATGAGAATCATAATGATAATAGAGCAGTACCACAATGATAATAGGTAGCCTTTGATTTTAAGTATTAATTATTAGGTGATTTTATTTAATTATTTAATTTTAGATTAGTATATATTACATATTATTTCTTACATGATGATAAATATAAATGGTTTGCGTACAACAAATAAACATGATTCATTTATAACAAGCAACCTAAATACAATTTTATCAATCGCGAGTATTCAGGCAATCACTAATGTAATTATTACGAATGTAATAATCAATAATTATACATAAATACTAATTACAAAGACTATGTAATAAATTAATTAGTAAGTTATAATCATTACTAGTCACATCACATTACTAACGAGACCTCTCTCTGGAGCAGAAAGAGGAGCCATTCGGAGATGGGGGTGATTAGAAGGGACCTGGTAAGTTTAAGGTTGGGGGGTGTCCACGTGTGTGAGCCTGTGTACGTGTGTGTAACGTCACAGTGGGTGTGGACACACACCCAGGTAGGAGAGGTGTGTGTCATATGTGTGCGCACGTGTGATATATGTGTGCGCACGTGTGACACATGTGTGTGGACACACACCCAGGTAGGAGAGGTGTGTGTCATATGTGTGCGCACGTGTGACACATGTGTGTAGGATCCGGGTGGGGGGTTGGTGAGTGATGTAGATCCAGGTCCCTCGTCCATCATCTCCTCCATGTCCGCCCCGTCCACCATGATGAAGAGGCGTCATCCCTCAGCCGAAGTCCGAAGCACTCACACATCTGGGTGATGTGACTTCCTCACCACCGTGCTCCATGGAGGCGTGACTTGTGCAGGTCCCAAGTGTCTTCTCTGCGGAATGCATTCCTCTCCTTGTCCTTCTCGAGGATGGGAACGGTAAGCCTGCTCATTCTGCTGGCTCCCAAGAGCTGGCGTCGGCAGGTGTCTGAGGTGAGTCGGGAACCAGGGGAGATGGGCTGTGTTCTCAGGACGCGGACGTAGGGTTTGAATATGGAGAGGGCAGTGGACAGACAGCACTGGGGCCAGCCAGCCATTCCGGCATCTTCCAGAATCCGGGAGCTCTGGGCAAGGTGAGGGAGCTCATGTGTCCACCCCTGAGCAGCACCATGCAGGTCTACACTGGAGCGCACACTGCCCAGCTCGGACACACTCTCCGTCCACTCTTGGCCATCCTGGGAGGTCCTTCCCCGGGCTGGCGACGGCATCCGTGCTGCCTGTGGATCACCCAGAATTGGGACACAGACACACACGTTTCTTTTCCCTGTTCTCTCCTCGAATCCACCCAAACAGGTGGGATTTGGGAACTGGGCAGATTCTGATGTTTTCCCCTTTCTCACAAGCTCTGGCTCAGCCCCAACACCAACTACATTACAGGTCTTGCAGAAAGTGATACGATACTAAGAAAATAGTAACGAAAAATGCATGCCTATCAGTTAAACAATTTACATGAAATACAGCAATTCCTCACATCCCAGCAAAACCCATGCAACACAAAATAGATAACTTGAACTGTCCTATATGGATGAAATAAGTCTGTTAGTTAAAAGCGTTTTTTTTAAAAAAAGGAAACAGCCCACGTGTTATATGCAACGAATGAATCATTAAACACGACATCAAAAACTAATGACGTACCATATGCTGGCTAACTGAACATAACTAAAAAAGCAAAAATAAATAAATTAGATGAAAAAAGAAGATTCTGGGTCCAGACAGCTTTACTGATGAATTCTCTCACACGTTTACTGATACCATATCACAAACTGTACAAAAATATCAAGAAAATTGGCCTTACAAGTCATTTCATGAGACCAGACTCATCTTGATGCAAAAACAAAGACAAGACAAGAAAGGTAAACCACAGATGGATCTCGTCTGTGGGCAAAGATGCCAAAACCCTCAATGAAATATTAGCAGATCATGTTTAGAAATGTATGTTTTAAAGATATTATTTATTTATTTTTCAGAGAGACAGAGAGACAGCATGACCAGGGAGGAGACAGAGACATAGACTCCCCACTGAGCAGGGAGCTTGAGGCAGGGCTCGATCCCAGGACCCCAGGATCATGACCTGAGCTGAAGGCAGAGGCTTAACGCACTGAGCCACCCAGGCGCCCCATCGCTTGTAGAAAAAGCATGACAGATCCTGACCAAGCATGGCTTAGGGTGGTCATTATTCCAGGCTCCTTCATAACAAGGGATCCAGATACTTTACCCTTTATACAGGTAGGAGAAAGAAAACCCCACATGATCATCTTGATTTGGCAGACGAAGGCTTTGGCAAAATCCCTCTGGCACTGACGACCTTCAGCCAGCTGGGAATTGAAGGGGATTTCTTCTATCCCAGAGGGACCAAACGCTTTTCCAGTCACATGTGTGGACAAGGGGAAACCATCTGATCTCATCACTGCAATTCTGTATTGTAGGGGGAGTCCTAACCCAGACTGTGTGATGGTTAGAGAGATACACAAGGCACTCAAGTTGAAAAGGGAGGAATAAGTAGGGTACATGGGGCTCCTGGGTGGCTCAGTTGGTGACGCATCCAAGTCTTGGTTTCAGCTCAGGTCATGATCTGGAGGTTGTGAGATTAAGCCCCCATCCACCTTCATGTTTAGCATGGAGTCTGCTTGGGGAGTCTTTCTCCCTCTGTCCCTCTCCCTGCTCTCTCTCTCTCAAATAAATACATCAATCTTTTTTTTTTTATTTTTGAAAAAAGAAATAAACATGGTATGGAGCTCTAGAAGCAGGTGGCACCATCAGAAATACAAGGTAGTACCACCCAAATAAAAAGAGTGTGTGTGTGTGCGCGTGTGTGTGTTGGGGGTGGGACACAGACCCCTGAACGTCCCTCACCTAGACCACCTCACCGCCTTCCACTGACCTTCAAGCTCTTGGCAGCAGCACAGGGAGCCCCACATTAAAGGACCTGTGGGTACTTGGCCCACCCGTGTTGGTATGACTTGACAGAATAGGTCTTTGAATCAACGACCAGGAGCTACGCAGCAGAAGGCAGCCGAGAGGGAAGTGGATGGCATGCTTGACTTTAAAATCAGGCCATCAGTCAACGGTGGTGGGACATGCATGCCGAGGTCTCTTCCTGGCCCCACTTCATCTATGTGTCTCCTAAATTGGACCCATTGGGGATCTAACTACTCCGTGAAGGGTTTGGGCACGGAAACTCTTCAGAGTGCTTCTAAACACGAATTGAATTCTGCAGGGAGGAGTTGGTTTTCTGTACGTCGTCTTAAATGCCAGGCATTTAAAAGAAAAAACAAAACTTCAGATATTAGTCCCAAATTTCAATTGGACATCCTGTTATCACCGCGAGGAGCAGCCACAGGTGGAGAAATTAGGAAGAAGACAATGTGTTCGAAATCTGCAGCAACGTGACCCATTCCCAATTCAATGGTACTCGTCTTAATTTAAAAAAAAAATGAAAGCCACTTTAGGATGGGAAGTTCTCGTCTTGCCTTTGGAGAGGGTGGTGGTTTTAGAAGTGGAGGGGGTCCTTGGCAGGGACGGAGGGGGCATAGTTTGGAAGAGCCAAAGTCCAAAGGATCCATCTGGTGTTCAGCAACATAAAGTGGTTGGTCTTCTTCCCGAGAGGAAACATATCATGGGTAACGCCCAGACCAGCACCGTTCATCCACGTTGTGCCCAAGGCGAAGCTCACCTTCACTATGGCATCCCCGTGGGCAGATCCTGGAAACCCAGGAGCTGGCGTTGCTGGGAACCATGCAGAGAAATATCTACAAGGGTTTAATCAGGGATTTAAAAAGTCCTGTATATGATCCACTGTCCAGCAGCTCCCACCAGGTTATGAGTCACCTGAACCTCTCTCATCCCGTCGCTCCAGTGGGTCACAAGGATGGCCAACTCATTGGTTGGCGGCACCCAACAAGGTCATGACAAAATGTAGACTGCATGATGGGTTTTCCCAACGGGTTTCCCCCATTTGGTTTTCCCAATGGGTTTTCCCAATGGTTTTCCTTAGACTCATCTTCCAGAACAGGTGGTACACAGAAAAGTTCTTGTCTTTCGCTTTAAACATTATTATCAAAGAGTCCCTGGAAATCCATCCCGTGGCCTGAACAAGTGCACGCACCAAGAAAACGGGTGGCCCTCATTTGTAGTTTGTAGGGAGTAATGGGCTCATCAGGCACCGTCCCTACCCTGAGCAAACAATTTGAAAATGATGACTCTTAGTCTAGCCCGCTGTGCATCCACTTTTGTCCATGTGGTTTCTGTCAAACCCGGGGCATGGTGTTCGCTGTCCATCATGGAACAGCCTTGTCTATTGTAATGGAAAAATATTAATCAGGGGCATGAACCTTGTCTTTTATGGTGAGCACAGGGGTGCAATTAATAGGTTTTATGAACATAACATCAAGTCATGAGTACATTTGGCAGATTCATGAGGACATTCAAAAGGCTTGCAAAAGCAGATTGAATGCCTCAAGAAGCCATAAAAAAGAAAGAGTGATTGTTGTTTTTTGTATCCATACCCATAATATTTTACTGAGGATGGTCAACATGGTGATAGACATCATTCTCTGTTTACAGCAATAAAAATCAGGTTACATGGAGCGTGTACTCCTGAATACAAACCCGTGGAAATTTCTGAATGGCGAGAACAGCCAGAGGAGATTTAGGATCTTAGGATAAATTACCTTAATCCTCCAGGGCCTTCCCCTCACAGCAAGGGATCTTTCAGTTTCCTTTCAAAGCAGTTTCATATATATCCTTACAGTTTTGTCGTTTTAACCTTCCTGGAAGGTAAAAACAAAGCAAAGCAAAGATATTTTTAAAAAATTTCCCCCGGCAACTTGGTCAAGTTTGGTTTTGCTTTGTTTGTTTGAATTTGTTAAAGAAACTCTTTTTTTTAAGATTTTATTTATTTTTTGACAGAGACACACAGCGAGAGAGGAAACACAGGAGGGGGAGAGGGAGAAGCAGGCTCCCCGCTGAGCAGGGAGCCCGATGTGGGGCTCGATCCCAGGACCCTGAGATCATGACTCGAGCTGAAGGTGGACGCTCAATGACTGAACCACCCAGGTGCCCCAAGTTTTTGTTTTTTTTTTTAAATAAAGCACTTTTTTTTTCTTGTAAGTATGTATTTGATCAAGGCCATACACATAGAGTATACGGAGAACTCTTGGGACTCCATAGTGGAGCAAATAATCCCATTTTTTTAAGTTGGGCAAAGGATGGGAAGAGATATTGCCCCACAGCCGAGCTCCAAATGGCCAATAAGAACGTGAAACGATGCTCCATAGTAGTACTCTTGGGGGAAATGTGAATCAAGACCCTTTTCCACAGGAGGCTGATGGGCTTGGGCACCTCTGCGTGAATGCAGACCCTTGAGGGTCTTCTGCCTGATTGCAAATCCCACAAGGTCTCCTGCTCCCAGAAGCCCAGACAGCCTGTGGCTGCTTGCGGGGAAATCAGAACCACCCACCGCCATGGAATGGTCTCACACCAATTAAGATATCTCAGAGCTGGCTTGCTCTTCTGTATTCAATGCTGCTCATTAAATGCAATGCACGATATGTTGATGAATTGAATTTAAATTTTAAAAGACATTAAGGAAAGTAATAAAACGCAGGCAGTGGCTTTTCTGTACAATGATGCTGGGACCTTGAACCTTGAGAAGCCAGAGCCCCAGGGCTTTGGCTGAGAAACAGGATCTGTGTTTGAAGTCTTCGGGCTGCGAGTGTAACGAGTCCGGGAGAAGGCCACGGGGAGGCAGAGGTGCAGACGGGAAACTGTGTCCACCAGCCAGGGGAGGCCGCCAAGGATGGCCACCAGCCCCTCGTATCTGGGAGAGAAGCCTGCCACAGATTTTCCCTTGGAGCCTCCACGAGGAACCAGCTTGGCCCGCGCCGTGGTTTTGGACATCCAGGCTCCGGAGCTGGGACAGAACACACGTCCGTCGCGCTGAGTCACCGAGCTGGGGGTCACTGGCTACGGCGGCCCCAGAGCACCAAGGAAGCACGTGTATACACTCCAGGCTCTCGGCACAAGGCACAGTCTGGCCGCATCCACGTTCACAGCAGCCTGACTTCCCCGGAAGAACATCCAACAAGGGATGCCAAGCAATTGCCTTGTGTCCCCCAAGACACTGCCCTTTATCACCTCATTCAGCTCTGGGTTTATTCCCTTTGCTGAGCCTTATCTGCACCCTGGGACCTCTCCGGCTGGACACCAGCGAAAGGAATCACCGCCTGTCTTTATACCCACAGAGACATCTGGTGCACAGGACTCGTAACCAGCTCTCCCGCTGGCCCCGAGGAGGCATGCACAGACGATGATGATGCTAGAACGCTGCACTCAGAGTTTTTGTAATTTTGCCATCGCCTGTGGGTTGACGAGAGACTCTGAGCCATGGTCCCATTCATGGCAGAAACACTTTATTTTTATTTTTTATCTTTTTTAAAGATTTTATTTATTTATTTCACAGAGGGAGAGAGATCACAAGGAGGCAGAGAGGCAGGCAGAGAGAGGGGGGGAAGCAGGCTCCCCGCTGAGCAGAGAGCCCGATGCGGGACTCGATCCCAGGACCCTGAGATCATGACCTGAGCCGAAAGCAGAGGCTTGAACCCACTGAGCCACCCAGGCGCCCGGCAGAAACAGTTTAAAGACCCATTGTCCCTGCATATACACGGCACTGAAGACAGACCCAATACTGCAAATGACTAGAGCTGACTGTAGATGTGGGCATCACGTGACACATCAGCCGTGATAGGGGCTGGAGTTGACCTTGGGGTTGCTTCTCGCGTACCGAGTCGCCAGAAGACCATGCGTGGGTGTCAGTATGCACACCCTGAGCCCACCGGCCTGGCCAGAGAGAGAAATCAGAGGATGCTAAGACACTGGCATCACTGCGATGCAATGCCAAGCATGTGGGAGGGTTCAGAAGCACAGCTGGGTTTTCCACGCGCCTCCCTGTATGGGCCACGTTGCATCCCACTGAGCTTCTTGGAGAAAAAGGAGACATTCACCCTCCGTCGTTCAAGTAGGGTCACCTGGGGAAAAAGAAAGAGGCGGGAAGACCCCAATGACAGTCACAGCTAATTCTTGCCTAAATTGCATATGGTGTGGAGTTGGACAGGACACGGAAAGCAAAGACCCCTGGACCTACCCTACACCATCCTTTTCTCCACTTCTAGGCAGCTGTTAGTCGTGGACTTGGATACAAAGCTCTGGAAGCAATGGGGTGGATTCCTGATTGATTGCACAGTTGGCGCAGCAATGTGGTGAATTCATGCTAGGTATTGTCTGGATATGAAGACACAGTGAGTTATTATTGGGATCGTACGTGTTCCGACCTCTCGATTCGAGGCGAATCTGTGATTTTTTTTTTTAGCTCAGTCACGTGGTCACTCCTGGTGTTTTGTAAATGGATTGATTAAAAAAAAATGAATGGGTCGGTGGTGGCTATTGAGAAGGGCATTTGTGATGAGCTCTGGGTGTTGTATACGGAAGTGAGGAATTGCCAGGTTCTACACCTGAAACCAATTTTACCATATTTTAACCAACTGGAATTTAAATAAAACCTTGGGGAAAATGTATATGCCTAGTAGAGGAGCTGGAATTAATACGCTTCTTGTGCATACGCCATCGTGGACGCGTGCGTGTGTGACACATGTCCCAACGGATAGGTCCCAACAGCCCTTCCTGCCTTCACCATTGGAAAACCATTCTGGATCGCTGTCTAGTCAACAAAGGTGGAGGGAAGGTACTGCCTTCCTCTTCCATGACTTAAATTCTTGATCAGACCCTCTGCCCGTTGGCTGCGTGGCCCAGCGGATAACCAGCAGTTGACCGTCCCTTGTCCAGGGGTCTGTGCCCGGTGCATTTCACGTGAATAAGTCTCTCTTTCCTGTGTCTATGCGGGTCATCTCCCGTGAGTCCCTTGAAGGCAGGGACCGTGCCCCATCACTCCCCAGACGGTGGTGCATGGTGATGGGTGACGGAGAGGCACATTCGCTAGCCGGGGTACGAGTGATGCCTCCAGATGTTGAACATGGTATACTCAGGTCCTCACACTCAGGAAACATCAGCCTCTCCACCCAGGGCTCCCAGAGACAAGGTATCCTGCACGTGAGCTCCTGCCCGCCAGCCATGGTTTGTTTGTTTGTTTGTTTGTTTGTTTGTTTTGTTTTGCTTTTAATTTCTTGCATCGGTACGGACCTGGAGAGTTTCCATTTGATGCCTGGCTTTTCCTTTTGCCATTTTATGCCCTGAATCGGCCCTTTGTTTCTTAGGTCAGCGCCATCCTTCCCCACCAAGTTAGTCTCAGATTTCCCTGGTTTCTGTTTGGATTTGTGTTGCATTCGGTTAGAGCATCAAGGCCCAGACTGGCTGCCCCTCCTTTCTGTTCAGGCCACATCCACCCTCAATATTCTGTTTATTGGCAAGCACGTGGGTTTGCAGAGAGAGAAGAGTGTGTTGGGATGGAATACAACATGAGATCAACATTTCCCTTGCACAGAAAATCGGAGTTGCCTGCCGTGAATGACGCTCCCCAGTGTGGCCGGCTGAATCACCCCACTTTGCCCATTTAGGAACCAAAACAGCCCCTGGTGTGTCAACAAACATCATAGTGGACTTTTCACATGACGAAGGGCATAACGTGCAAAGTTGATAGGATACGGGTTAAGTGAGCTGAAATATGACCCATGAGACTTTATTATGATCGACCGTGTTCGATGTTTTGTTTCATGACCCATGGAACTGGTAAGAAGAAAATAGGAAGAAAGAAATCATCAAAAACTGCGCATGGGCCTCGCTGGCTGACACAGTCACAGTGTGGAAATGGCAGCGTTTGCACAGCTCCTGCCGACCAAAGCGGACCTGGTATCTCCTTCCACTATCTCAGGATTCATCCTATTCCTTACAATGGGGCCTGTAGGGACTCCTCACCAGACAGGATCACTCAGACAAAACCACACGCGAAGAATCAAACCCTTAGCCCCACGGCAAGGACCTTGGAGCCTCTCTCTGCAACAGCTCCTCCCGATGTGATCTCTCTGAGCTCTTGCAGATCAGGGGGAAGAATTTTAAGACGTCTTGAAGCCCTGTGTACTCAGCCACCGAGAAACGGCTCATGCAAACAACGTAAGCCTTACTTCTGTAAACACCAACCCTCTCCTCAGTTCTGCTCTCCTCACTTCTGCAGTCGATGTGTCAGACTGAATGACGCCTGACTTTGCTCTAGTTTCACCCATGTCTATAAAATAGATAATCTGTCTCTGTCATTACCGGGGCGATTGATGCATGGGAAAGGATGTAAAAATGCCTTTTTACGGATCAAAGTGCTTTTTATCTCCAAAAATAATTAATCATGTCCTTGCTGACATGTCACGTACCGCCTGACTCACTGCCCATAAATACAGACACTGGGACCAGCAGAGCCGAGATGCCAGAGATGCCTGCTTGGTGACCAGAAAGGATCTCTGGGCTGTCTCCCTCCCTTCGCCGACACCGTCCGTCCTTCGGGGACCCCTGGACCTGCTGGAGCTGGCCTCCGGCAACAAACCATCACACAGAGCTTGTCGCTCACCTATCAAACCCCCGTTCTGTGGCCGGGTAGCTCTGCAGGAAGGCATAACCATCTCATTTCTGGGGCTGGCCTGTCTCTTGGCATCAGTGATACCGACGGAGGAAGTATGACCCCGGGCTTTTCACTGCCACGGACAAGATTGCTTTTTCCTCTTGCTGGGTTCCAAAGTATCTGTGGATGATGGTGTGTTTCTTGTGTTTCTCTTGCCACCACGGGGGATCTCAGCGGGCCAACTGGACAGCTCCCAGTTCCAAGAAAGACGTATTTAAAACACCCATGATTTCTTTCTGCAATAGTGAGCCCATGAAAGGGGCCGAGAAGTCTCACGAATCATTCCAAGACTGCATGCCAACTTTGTCCCTGTGAGTGCGTATGCATCATTTTAAATTTTCAGAAGGGGTGGGGGTGAGATGCAGGGACATTTGGGACTTTGGAAAACACGGAGTGGTTTTTGGAGGCTGATCCTTGGATCGTGAATACAGCAGCCCTACGTCCATTTCCTGCAAGTAAATAATGCCAGGACCTCACTGTTTTCCACACAAGAATAAAGGCCGTTTACCACGAATCTGTTATGAAAGTACAGTACACAAAACCCAAATGAGCATATTCCAAGAGTTTTACTAAAGATTCTGATTCCTCTGTTTCTTACCCACTTTCCTGTGTGATTTTTAGTTAGTGATATTGAAAGCTGTGAATATGTGTATTGACATTTTGGGGCCAAAGGATCTAAATTCATTTCAACTCAAATACATATCACAGAAATGGGACCTTCCCTTGGAATTGCTCCCAGGGGGTGGGGTATATTTGTGCAAAGATATTATATTGTATCTCATGCTGCATTCCACTTTTTATCACAGAATTCAATTTCTCCAACTTAAGTATCATTTCAATATATATTGGCCACAAACGGAAATTTACTGGTATATTCCACAAATTGCCGTTATGGGGCCTGCAGGCAAGCTGATTGCTATAATTTATGAAACTGTTTCCTTGTAAAACCATGATGTACTAGTTGGCTTGGGCTGTCATAATAAAGCATCACAGCCTACGTGGCTGAATCAATAGACATTTAGTGTCTTCTGGTCTTGGAGGCTGGGAGTCTGAGATGCAGGCAGGGCTGAGGGTCTGAGATGTAGGCGGGGCTGGGGGTCTGAGATGCAGGCCGGGCTGGGGGTCTGACATGCAGGCGGGGCTGGGGGTCTGAGATGCAGGCGGGGCTGGGGCTGGTTCCTCCCGAGCCCTCTCTCCTTGGTGTGTAGAACCCATGTTCTCCTGTGTCTTCACCTGTCATGTAACTGTGTTCTCATCTCTTCTTATAGAGACACCAGGCCTATGGCTCAGGGCCCACCCTAGTGACTTTAATGACCTCTTTAAAGACTTCACGTCCAAATATAGTGACAGTCTGAGGTCCTAAGGACTTGGCGTCAGTGACACTGACAGAGGTGTGATTGCAAATATGATGCTGGGCTTTTCACCTCTGGGGATATTTGTGTACATGTGATAGAGGTAAATACTGTGTATATATATATAATTTTTAGATATATCTCCAAACCATATATATATGTGTACATTTTACATTTGTGTATATGGGATACAGTTAGATCCTGTGCATATATAGAAATATATAGAAATAATTTCATAGATATGGAAATAATATATAGAAATAATGGTATATAAACATAATTTTACTTTATTTTTAAAAAGATTTTATTTATGTGTCAGACTGAATGATGCCTGACTTTGCAGAGGGTGAAGCGGATTCCCTGCTGAGCAGGGAGCCCAATGCAGGATTTGGGATTAAGACCTGAGCCAAAGGCAATTAAAAAAAAAAAAAAAAAAAAAAACCTGAGCCAAAGGCAGACGCTTCACGGACTGAGCCACCCAGGCGCCCCAAATTTTAAATGTATATATATATATAGCCAAACAATATAAATTTATTTACATTTGTGTATGTGTGACATACATCTACATATCACATGCACACACAAGTATAGTTACACTATACGTATTTGTATGGAAAACCATCTATAGAGACTTGGGATGATAAACAGTGATTTTGTGTGGTTTGTACGTCAATTGTCAGCTGAATGACTGTCTGCAACTTTTTTATCCCATAAAAGACTGGTCAATAATATAAAGTAAATCAGATGTGTTGATACATGTTTCCGTGTTGTGTTTTACTATTCTGTTGTGTTTTACACGTTTCCGTTTGAGGAAGCGGCATGCATCCAAGTGTGAATGTGTTACATCACTTTGGTGAAAGTTGACTTTCTTCGATGTAAAATTGCTTTCTGTCTTAATTGGGTCTTGAACTAATGGTGTTTCCTCAACAGGATTTAGATGAGTCCTTGCTGGGTATTGCTATACGTTTAGCCTTTCGTTTTTAACGATTTTGTGTAGTTTCATTTATTATGTAAACAGAATATAGTCAAGTTAAAAAATACAACTGTGTAGTCAGAATCATCTTTAATTTGAGATTTTTGTTTAATTAAGTGGTTTAACTGAATTTCTATTAAGTCTGATATCCTGGCACTGGTCATTTTTTTTTCTTTTTGTGGTATTATTTCCATTTGTTTGAATCTTTCTTTTAATTCTGTTAGATTTTTTGAGGTCTTTGTTCCGTTTTTCTCCCATCCTGGCGTGACGTCTATACATTGCCTTTCTACTGTCCAGTGTTTATTGTTCATGCCCTACTTTGCAGGAATCAACTCTCATTTAGATCTGTTTCTTGTAACTCACTGTGCCTTTGTGGGTGCTGTCCTTGGTTCTGGCCCATTTTCCTCTATTTGTGACTTGAGTCTTTCCACAGCTGGTGCAGAAAATATCTGTGATTTAGGACAGGAAGTGTCCTTCCTTCCTCCTTTGCTCCCTCTCTTCCTTTCTTCTTTCCAGATAAAGAGCTTGGTTATGTCTCCCCATGTTCAGATATGGGCAAACCATGTACATCAACAAAAGGGCATGAAATTAATGCAAACAATTAAAGCAATTGCCTGACATAAACACTCCTCTTCCCAACATGGAAGTCATCCAAGAACATCCAAGGGGTCGTTCACTTGCTGGAGTGCTACTTATCAGCCTGTCCCCGAAAAGAGTCTCTGTAGCCTTTCCTTGTTTAATGTGTTTGGATTAAAAACTTTCACTGCCTTGGGTCCCGTGCCCAAAGGTGCGGTCCTGCATGAGTTGGTGGATGGGCAGGAGCCAAGTGGGGAGTGGGGGGCCCCCCACTCTCTTGACTGCCCCGTGCCATCTTGAATCAGAAGGCGTTGTATGTTTCAGACTTGCTAAGAGAGTAGACCTTAAATGTCCCCAACCCAAAACAGAAATGGCAATTAGGTGAGGGACGGACGTGTTCATAACCCGATTACACTGAGCAATTCAAGCATGTATGTGTATCAAGTCATCATTTTGTAACATGACATAGAACATGGCAGACAACGTTATGGGTCATGACATCACTGTCATGATGATTCATGACATCTATGACATATATGTCTTCATGACATAGATGTCTTCACATAATTGACATACAACATTGCATAATTACTTAAGCTTTCCCCATGTTGTGTGCCAAGTATAGGTCAATCCAGCTGGGAAAAAATTAAATTTTTATATTTCCAACAAACAAACACAAAATGAAATGAGAGAGCACGTCTACTGGGAAGCTCTGGTTGGGAGCAGAAGAGGTGATCTCATCTTCCCATGTGTCAGGAGACTGGGCCGTTCCAGCACTCTAGAAAAACCAAGTCACGGGGCTCTGCCGCGTGACGATCACGGCCTGAGGGACGCGGCTTGGCCGGGCACTGCGTGAGCGAACATCCTGGAGGAAGTCAGTCATCTGGGTTTTATTTTCTCCGTACACGTGATGTATGTTCAGGGGAGTGGCATTCTGTCTGAATCTGCATTTCAGAGGATAGGCTGTATTTTCACATCTTTGATGCTATGGTCATGGCTCTGGGTTTTCTTAAGAAAATTGGCTTTCTGTGAAAGTCCTCGTTCCAGTCTTTCATGGGCCTGGTGGGAATCATGACAGTTTACAGCAAGTCTCGGTGGGAAATTAATGAGTTAGGATATGAATAACATCAAAAGGGTTGGGTCTAGGTCCTATCTCTGTCCCTTCCTGGGCAGAATCGAGGTCCTCCAAGGCACCCACATCCTAATCCCTAATCCCCAGGACCCGTGAGTAGGTTACCTTACACGGCCAAAGGGAATTAAGTTTATAAGGGAATGAGGGTTGGTAATGAGTTGACCTTAAGATGGAGATGATCCCTGATGATCCAGGAGGGTTCGATGTGATCCCGAGGGTCCTTCTAAGTGGAGGAGGGAGGCAGGAGAAAGGTCAGGGTGATGTCTTCTGTGAAGAACTGGACCACCCATTGCTGGCCTTGTAGGAGGAGAAAGGGGCTACCAGCTGAGGAAGGTGGGTGCTCTTTGGAGGCTAACAAAGGCAAGGGATGGATTGTCCCCTGGAGCCTCCAGAAAGAACCAGCCTTGCCCATACCTGGATCTTAGTCCGAGCAGATTCCTACCCCCAGGAGTGGAAGATACTAATAATATACATGTCTGAAGCATTATACATGTGCTAATTTGCTGCAGCAGCCATGGAAAGCAAACATTCCTTATAACTGGCTCCTAAAATCTTAACTCAGAGGTGCCCTGTTGTTCTGAAACCCCCTGGGGTAGCCACGCCATGCGGAGAAAAGAGCCACATAAGAGGCCCATTGTGCTTTTAACCACAGCTGACCTTGTGGAAGAAAAGGCAGGAGGAATGCACACATATGCACATGAATGTTCTTTTCTAAAGATCTGATGGTTGGTGACAATCGGTGCTGAGTCAATAAATACTCACAATGGGAAGCGAAGCCAGGGTCTGGAAACTGACAGCCGGTGTGGACTCGGATGCCTCTGTCTTCTTTTCTGTTATTGGTCATTCACATCCCTCCTTCATGTCTGTGTCCCTCCTGTTCCTGATTGACGTGGAAGAAATCATGCCAGCTTCCGGTGTTAGCAGAGCAAGGGAATGCCTAGGATGTGGGTTTGAAGTAGAGTAAAACATGCAAACCATAAAATGTGCCATTTTTCAAAACAGAAAATGAAACATTTAACTTAAAAGAGATTTTATCCAGAACATCGAAAATGTACACATGGACTCCTTTTGAAGTGTTTAATGGCATGAAGTACCTTCACCTTGGTGTGCATCCATCACGACCATTCATGTGCAGAGCTCTTTCCATCCGGCACCATCAAAACCATGTCCCCACGAAACACCAAGTCCCCATTCCCCTTTCCTCAACTTTCGGCGTCCACCATGTTCCTTTCTGACTCTGTGCATTTGCTCAATCTTGATAGTCCATATACATGGGGTTATATAATATATGGCCTTTTGTGTCTGGCTTCTTTGACTCAGCATCATGTCTTCAAGGCTGATCCATGTTGTAGAAGGTGTCAGAATTCCCTCCCCTTTTTATGGCTGAATAACATTCCACTGTATGGAAACCCCATATTCTGCATATCCTTCCATCTGTCCATCCATCCATTCATCCATCCATCCATCAATCCAACCATCCAACCATCCATCCATCCATTCATCCATCCATCCATCCACACATTCATTCATCCATCTATCCACTCATCCATCCACCCACCCACCCATACATCAATCTGACCATCTATCCAAACATCCATCCAACCATCCATCCATCCATCCATCCATCCATCCATCCATCTATCCCTCCATCTATCCATCCACCAACCTGTCCATCCATCCACCCAACCACCCATCCATCCATATAGCCATCCATCCCTCCACTCATCCATCCATCCATCCATCCATCCATCCATCCATCCATCCATCCACCCATTCATCCATCCATCCACCCACCCATCCATCCATCCATCCATCCATCCACCCATCCATCCATCCATCCACCCACCCATGCATCCATCCACCTAACCACCCATCCATCCACATAGGCATCCATCCCTCCACTCATCCATCCATCTACCCATCCATCCACGCATTCATCCATACATCCACCCACCCATTCATCCATCCATCCATCCACCCACCCATCCATCCATTCATCAATCTGTCCATCCATCCATCCATCCATCCATCCATCCATCCATCCATCCATCCATCCATCCATCTATAGATTCCTGTGTTGCTTCCACCTCTTGGCTACTATGGATAACATGGATAATACCACATGGGTGTGCAACTATTTTTTCCAGGTGCTTCTTTCTATCCCTTTGGGTAAATACCCAGACTTGGAATTACTAGATCAAGTGGCGGCTCCACTTTCAGTTTTTGCACAAAACTTTATACCATTGTCTACAGTGGCTGTACCCATTTACATTCCCACCGGCCATGCACGGATTTGTCATTTCTCCACATCCTCCCTGACACTTGTATGCTATGGTTTCATGTTTGGTTTTGTTGTGTAGACATCTTCATGAGTGTGAAGTGGTATCTCATTCTGGTTTTGATGTGCATTTCCTAAATGGTAAGTGACGGTGAGCATCTTTTCATGTGCTTATTTGGTCCTTTGTATATGTTCTTTGGAGAAGTATCTATTTGTCTTGGATTGAAAAAAATCAGATTGTCTATTTTGTTTTTGTTGTTTGTAAGAAACAATTTTTTTCCAGCCTCTGGGCAAGAAATAAGGATGTGCGAACTTCTCAAATTCTGTGGAAACCCCAACCACATTTGGACGTCTGTTGCTTCCAGCTGTGCCTCTTGGGGGGGGGGTCACCTCAGTCCTGTAAAATGAGCCTTCCAATCTCCCTGGAAGCCTGTGCTTTTGGGGGGATGGGACTGGGGGTTCCCTGGAGGATCTTCCCTGTGCCGTGGGGGAAAGTTAACAGGAAAAGGCCTGTTTAATGCCAGCATCATGAAAATATGGTTGTGTCTACACTTGTCAAGCTGAAAACACACAACTCCCTACTAATGAGGTTTTAATTCTCCTGGAGGTTTTGACTAATTTGGGCAAGCCCTTCGATTCTCTGAGCCTCAACGACCTTCCTTGTGTCATGATTATAATGTGACAAAAGTTAGGGCACCTGGGGGGCTCCATCAGTGAAGCGTCTGCCTTTGGCTCAGGTCATGGTTCCAGGGTCCTGGGATCGAGTCCCACATTGGGCTCCCTGCTTAGCGGGGAGTCTGCTTCTCCCTCCCCCTCTACATCTCCCTCCCGATTGTGCTCTTGCTCTCTCAAATAAATAAGTAAAATCTTTAAAAAGAAGTGAAAAAGAATTGCACCTATATGGTTATCAATGAAGGATGCACGTCTTAGAAGGAAACCGTGTATGCAAGGGTTACATGTGTGTGTGTGTGATTTTATATGCTCTGTGTGTCCTGATGGGGGAGGTCCGTCGGGATGACTTCGCCACCTGCCATGCCTCAGTTTCACTGCTAACTTGGGTCCCTGTGAGAGTCGCGATAACTCTCGTGTCTCCTGTGTTGGCTATGGGCACCGTCCCCAGACTCGGGGAGGTGGGGGACGCTGGCGTCTTGATTAGAGAATCTGTGGGAGAGGGAAGTGGCGAGCCAGGTGGCTTGGCCATGGATGCCTCTTTCCATTTGGCTCAGATGCTTGGGATTCAGTGGCCACCACGGAGGTCAGTGCCCCTGACGCACGGTTCAGATGCCAGTGACCACGGGATATTATCATGGGTAATTGTGCAAAGCATGTGCACACACACGGTGACATCCTTGCCATAAAGGACTTTCCCCGTGCAAGGTGACGGTTGTCCATTGGCTGCTGTGCCCCAGAACAACCTCCGAGAGCCATCCCTTCCCACAGAACTTTCCCAGCACTGCTAAAACATCCTGTCACCCGAGAAGCATCCCCTCCACAATGTCTAGATGTCTGACGCCTACTCTTGCATTTCTCCTGCCTGCTTCCCGCCACACATTCCCCACAATTGGAGAGTTTGCGGTGATTTCTCAGTTTCTGGAACTCCCCGAAGGGGAGATAAATGTTTGCATTTGCCCATTACCCTTAAAGCTAACACCTGGGCTCTATGAGGTTTCTGGTGACTCCTTGGTGAACGGACGAGGGGGCACTGGAATTTCCAGATGGGCTCCCACGGACCCAGAGCGATAAGCATGCATTTTGCAGACTCACCACAATGAGCCCCACCCTGGACATGGCTTTGGGGCGGGGTCTTCATCAAGCCTTCATCCTCCTTGACTTGGAACTGGGGAAAACCCATATATGTGGAAATCGAGGGAGGAAGCTGTGGACAAAGAGCAGGACTGAGTAAGACCCTACTAAGCATTTCCTGTGGGCTTGGGGATGCTCTCGGACCGACCACAAGCCCCCGACGTGTTCCCAACAAGAAGGCATGAGTGGGATTGCCGATGGAACCAACCCAGAACATCACAACCCAGAGACATCCAACCTGGAACTAGCTTGCTCCATGCACGTCCCTACAAAGTTGCAATTCTCCAATTCCCCGACACATGCACCTGCTGTCACAGACCACCCCTCCAGGGAAGGTACTGCCACTGTCTCTGGACACGGTGGCCCAATCACCATGAGGAAGCCAAGACTTACAGATGAGGGACACGGTCCTGTGAGCAGAAGGGAAACGCACAGCTCCCCCAGGCATCCCAACCGCACCAAGCCCATGTAGCTTTATTTATTTATTTTTTAAGAATAAGCTTTAAAAAATATTTTTAGAGTAGTCGGGCTTAGCAGGGCTTTAGTGTTAGGATGAGAAAAAATTGTGAAGGTAATAGGATTTCCTGGGACCCCACACTCATTTCCCCTTCCTGTTAACATCTAGGAGACTTTGATGCATTTGTTACCATTAATGCACGCACATGGATACATCACTAGTAATTAAGCCCACACAGTATTCACATTTTCTTGGTTTACCCCAATACGTCTGTTGTGTCTCAGGACTCCCTCCAGAATCCCATATTACATTGGGTTTCCTGGGTCCTTGGACTCCTCTGGGTTGGGATGATCTCTCTGGCTGCCCTTGTATTTGATGACCTTGAGAATTTTGAGGAGTGTTGATCAGGGAGTTTGTAGGGTGCCCCTCCTTTGGGGTTTGTGTGATGTTGTCTTCCTGGTTTGACTGGGATTATACGTTCTTGGGTAGAAAACCATTGAGGTGAAGTGCCCTTCAGGTCACCTTGTATCTGGGTACATACCATCAATGTGACTCATCACTGTTGGCGTTGATGATCTGGTTGAGATGTACTGATCAGGTTTCTCTGCCATAATGTTATTCTTTGGAAGGAAGTCACTTCATCCAGCCCCCACGAAAGGCATGGGGAGCTTTGCTCCGCCAGCCTGAATCTCTACTATTTAGATGAATTATTTGGAATTCTTCTCCATATGGGAGTATTGCCTCTTCTCCCCTGTGTATTCGTTCAACTAACAACCTAGACTGGTACGGACTGATGGTTATTCACTTTATGCTTTGGGTGATCATCTGCTAATATATCATTTATTTTGTGCTCAAAATGAAGAGTTTCCAAAGATAGAACTGGATGCCTCATCCCAAGGCTTGAGGGAGACCAGTCGGACGGAGCGCAGCATCGCATGAGCCCAGCATCTTGGCACGCTGCGTGTTCCATCTGTTCTCGGGGATGGATAAAGTCATCAGTCCCACGGGGACAGCTCTGTGTGCCCGTGCAAAACCTCATCAACCATGTGGCTGTTTCTCATGGGACCGGGGATAGAGAGACAGATAGTCCCGACCTTTCGCAGAGGAACAGGTGGGTTGAACGCCATGCCGCGTGCATTTCACAGGGGTTTGGGCTGACATTTTGTGACCTGTGATGCCAGATGAAGGGAGTGGGGTTTCCATTGTCTCTAAGGAACGTCCGCTCTCTGGGGTTCTCATGACTCGACACGGCATGGAAATGCCCCATCTTCGGTACCGCCAGACGGCCGTGTTACCTTCAGAATTCAGATGGTGTCACCTGGCTTTCCGGTGGCTCTGCCCATTCCCTTGTCCTGGGCCCCGTCTGTCGGTCATGTCACTTGGTTGTCCCCTCAGGGCTGTTCTGAGGGTGGGGAAGAATGGGTGGCCTGGGAGCTGTGCATCATCACTCGCTGCCCAAGTCGGGCGCCCATCGAGCACGGAGGAGTGGGTCAGCTGCTGTGCTTCCAAGTGCACAGCTCAACTCTTCCTGCCTTTTGTGTCATTTAAGGACACTTTGTTGACTACGCAAAGGAGGGGGGAAATGAAGGGTTATAAAGGGGTGCATTTAAAGCCCACCTTTCACGTACACCAAAACCATCATGAGAATGGCAAGCAGTAGGATCACAAGGGACGGCAGACCCCACACCCTGTCTCCGCAGAAGGTGCTCCTTCAGATGAAATCCACAGCGAGACTAATTTCAACAGTGTCTTACAAGCATAACATGTCTGTATAGAAATGAAAGCAGTACGTACGCTTATCTTGAATGGTTCTTCCTCGACTTCATTGTGCTAATGCATAGAAGAGATAAGTACCATCAGGGTCCTGCTTTTGCAGTTTGCTTTTAATGAGATGTAATTTCCACTCAAGTAATTTCCTCTGAGATCCAGGTGGGGGCGAGGCTGTCATCTGCCGACAAGAAACGAAACCACATGCTCCATGGATGGGCACACATCAGTTAGGCTTAAATATCTGCTTTACAGGAATAAAGGGGCTCTGGACCCAATCAAATTAGATCATAACTGATAAACAGGCAGCTTATGATGTCCCAGGAAATACGGCCATCATGCATCGCATTCCGTGTGTCGGGCTGCACCGTGCTGTTGGTGATGAGATGTGAACGTGAGAGAGGCGTGTGCCCTGATGTTCCACCGTTCCTCCAGAAGGCTTTCACGGAGCCCCTGAGAGTGCCAGGTGGGCCAGGGGGTGCCCATGAACACCGGAGCCAACAGACTTCCGTCCTGCCTTCATGGAGCTGACTGTCCTGTGCAGGCGCACGCCCAATACTCCAGCATCGGAACATGAAAAGCTAGGTATTTCCCCCCACAGCTTCTACTGCCTCTAATCTGCCTGTTCATCAAACCTGCATGAGCGCTCATTTCCATCCAAGGGCCAGCTACGACCCCCGCCCCCGCCATCAACATCCTCAGGCTCCCTATGAATTTCCAATGGCTGCTCTCACGATGCACCGCAAGCCTAGCGGCTTCCGCTGACACGAATGTACCACGCAGCGAGGAAGCGGCCGTCCACGAGCCTGGAGTGAAATCAAAGCTGCCGCCTGCTTGATGGTGCATTTCTAGCCTCCAGGACGGCAAGAGATAAATTCGCACCGTTCGAGCTCCCAGCCTGCGGTATATGGTCACAGCAGCCCACGCGAACCGATATGCATGCCTTTATGTTCCGTGGGCTGGGGCAGAAGCGGAGGTCCTCAGAGAGACAGGGGCATCGCTGATGGATGACAGAGCAGACGGCGATATTAATTTAACAGTGAGATTACCCTGAGAACAGTATTTCATGAGTTGTATAAATTTTCTTCGAAGTGGAGTGTGTATTAAGGTCCCCAGAGTGGTCACGACCAAGCCCCATGATTACTCCTTCTGTACCTTCTGCCCACACACACATACACACGTGTGCATGCATGTACAAACACACATACATGCATGTGCACACATACCCATGCACACACATGCACACACATGTAGACACTCATACACAAATATGCACATGCATGCACAAACACACATACATGGGCACACAGACACATGCACACACAAACACACATGAACATGCACACACATGCGTGCACACAAATATACACACATGAACATAGACACGAGCAGACACACATGCACACACACACAAACACACACACAAATATACACACGTGTGTACAAACACATGTATGTTCATATGCTCATCAAACATGCACACGGGCAGAGATACATGCATATAAACACATACACATGTAGAGACCCATAGATATACACATGTACACATACATACACACATGTGCACATGCATACATGCACATGCACACACATACATATGCAGAAACATGCAATATACATATACACAGGCACACGCATGCATACACATCTTCGGTTACTCTCTCATTATCCTATTAGTAAAAACAATTGCACTACGCTTTCTGGAATTTTCACTAGCATCTTCCGAAATCCTTTCTCCCATTCCCCTTTTCTTGGAACTGGATTAAACTCTTGCTCTTTCAAGACTCATTTAAATGTTTGGCATGAAGAATCCAGATGTCTCTGGTAAATGGTAGCCCATTCTGCTCACAGCACTGTTGGAAACCAGCTCACGGACTGCTCTTTGTACTTTTCTAAGACGCATGTCCCAGCTCACTGGCATGTCCACGGCAGAGCTCCCCCCCACATATTTCCCAGATATCTGTGTAGAAGAAACATCCTGTGGAGGAGGGTCTCAGGTGTGGAGAATCAGCCCTACCGTTGTCTCAGAAATCCTAGAATTTATTCTGGTCCCCACATAGCTTGCTGAACAGCTTAACGGCAATGAAGATCCCTGTCCCTCAGACGCAAACTGTCACCAAGCCCCAAACCGTGCTGCCTGTAACCATAGGAATTTCTTTGTGTCAGGAAAACACCCTAAGCCACTGACCCCCTTCTGAGGATCAGCCGTACCGCATGCAAGGACCATGCGATGGTAGAAGGACAAGGCTGAGATGTGATCATGCCAGTCGGACTCTGAGCTGACCACTCCATTGCCAGGTGGGCTGTGATGGTGGGCTGACATCGCCTTTCCCAGGGAGCTTTGCAGGATGTCGGTCTGAAAGTGTTTATAACTCATGTAGCCGTGACAATCACGGGATGATGTGCAATGAGGGGTAAAGGATACCACAAGCCAAAGATCTCTTTCCTTTGCTGGACTGACCCAAACCAGAAAATGTGCATTTAAGAGCAACACTGGATTTTAAAATGCATTTTAACAGCTTTTTCGGACACCCCTCACAATGAGCCAGCTCTTTCCAAATGAATGCTTATCCCCAGTGTTTTCATTCTGTCCTTGAAGGCCACTGCTTTTATCCCCTCACGTGGATTAGAAGCAAATCAGATTATGGAACTAGCTGAGCTGCCTTTGGAGTAGTTGGGAGGGAGGGTTTAATGGGTGTGCAGGGATGAGGGCGTGAGGGGGTAGTTTGCAGAGTACATGGCGCTTGAAGGCTACATCACGATTAGGTTGGGCAGGCACAGAAACCCTACAACAACAGTGCTTAAAAAGGACCTAAGTTTGATTCTCTCTCAAGTAAAGGTGACCCTGTGGCACACGGTCCAGAGTTGGTGTGCTGGCTGTGTGTCACACTCCTCTGAAACTAGGCTTTTTGCACCTTCCTGCTTCTCTAGCTGTAGTAATGGCCTCTGACCTCATGGTCTGGGCTGATGGTCCCCACGTTCCAGGGAGCAAATGGGAGGAAGAGAAGTAGGGTAGGAAAGAAAGGGCCAGCTGTGTATGGCTTTGAAGGAAGGTTTCCTGCATGTTCTAGCGCTAGTAGGCAGAGAGGGGGGGAAATTTTCTATTGGGAGGTACTTGGCATGAAAGATGGTGCCATTAATGATTAATTCTGTAACACTGGGTAAGGCTGGACTTCCGTGAAGCTTAATTTTCTCTCTTGTCACATTTCAATGATGATGGTGATGATGATGATGACAATGGTGATGATGATGATCATATTAGTGGTGATGATAATAGTGATGGTGGTGATGGTGATTGTGGTGATGGTGGGGATGATGGTGATCATGGTGGTGGTGATGATGATGGTGGTGATGGTGATGATGATGATGATGATGATAGAGTGATGGTGGTGATGATGGTGTTTATGGTGATGGTGGGGATGATGGCGATCATGGTGGTGATGACAGTGTGATGGTGATGATGGTGCAGATGATGGTGATGGTGGCGGTAGCGATGGTGATGATGGATGACGGTGATGATGATGATGATGATGATGATGATGATAGAGCGATGGTGGTGAAGATGGTGATTGTGGTGATGGTGGTGATGATGGTGTTTATGGTGATGGTGGGGATGATGGTGATCATGGTGGTGGTGATGATGATGGTGGTGATGGTGATGATCATGATGATGATGATGATAGAGTGATGGTGGTGAAGATGGTGATTGTGGTGATGGTGGTGATGATGGTGTTTATGGTGATGATGGTGCAGATGATGGTGATGGTGGCGGTAGTGATGGTGATGATGGATGACGGTGATGACGATGGTGAGGACTGTGATGACAACAGTGATGATGATGATATTAGTGGTGATGGTAATGGTGATGGTGCTAATGGTAATGGTGGGGATGGTGATGATCATGGTGGTGTTGACAGTGATGGTAGTGATGATGATGTTGATGGTGGCGATGATGATGGTGACAGTGATGGTGGGGATGGTGATTGTGGTAACGATGCTGCTGATGGTGATGATAGTGGGAATGATGATTGTGGTGGTGATGGTGATGAAGGTGATGGTGATGATGGATGATGGTGATGATGATGATGGCAGTGATGGTCATGTGACCTGCCTCCCAGGACTGTCATAAGAAACAAATGAACTAAGGTCCACAGTGCCCTGAATACTAGAATGTGCCCTACAAATCATACTTGTTTTATTCCTGACCCACTTCTGATGAAAACCGCTGTTTTCTTGAAGGCGCACATGACAAGACAACCAGCTCCAATGAATTAAAAGGCGATTATGTACTACATCTGTGTTTATGCATGCATGCATCAGAACAGAAATAAATGAATACACACTGCATGAATTTTATAAGAAAGATGGATTTGTAAACACCACTCAGGAAACACAAACAAGGTTTCTTTTCCTAATGTGTCCTCACATTAGACAGACTTGGTGTGACTTCATACTCTATCCTGATTATGTGTTCCTCTGTCGATCACACCTTGGATGCGAAGCAGTAATTGCTGTCTCCCTGGTACCTGGCTCAGTGTCCAACACTTCCAACACTCTCCAGCAAAGCCTTGATGTGAATTACATTCTGTAAGAACGTCGATGAGCCAGATGGAAGGGAGGGGTGGACACGGCAAGGTGAAGGAGGGAGAAGCGGCAGAACAATCAAGAAGGGTTAATGGAGACACGAAGGTCAGAAGGGTAGCCTTAGCAAGGAAAAGAAAAACGCGGACAAGCACATCGTTCTCTTGACAGATTCATGCAGCTTATCAGTAAGTCCCTGCTGCGCACGCTTCTCATCACACCACCTCTGTGTCCAGCGTGGTCGTCCAAGCGGCCCTCTCTCCCTGGACACGAGCCTCTACCTGCCCCTACGTCTCTCAACATCCGTTCCTGCGTCATAACCTTAGCACAGCAGTCAGATGGATGATTTCCATACCTAGGGCAGGGGTCCCGATGGGGCTTCTCCCAGAAGCAACCTGGGGTTGAGGATTGGATGCAGGGAGCGGAAAGGGCTTTGGTGGGGGTGGGGTGGGGAGGTGATACAAGAAAGGAAATTAGCTAATGAAAGGGGATTTATCAAGCCGGCCACACAGAGGTGATTGGAGCTTATCCCTTGGTGATGCTCTGGCAATTAGCATAAACACCCACCTGGGGTCTGTCCTGGCTGAGAAGTGAGGGACGCGGTATTTATCCACTACGCCCATCAGTAGTAGGTGGGGGTATGTGCCTTTCTCAGACTTCCAGCCTGCTACTCAAATGGGCATCATGGGATACAGCAATGAGCACAGCCCTCCAACAGAGGGGCAGGGCTTGCATCGGAAAGCAGGTCACTGTTCCCAGAAACGGCAAGGAAAGCAGGCATAATTCCTTCCATTGCAAGGAACTCCCCGGGGGTGTGAGAGGAGCGCCCGCACGAGAATCATCTCCATCACAGAAAAACCTCCACTGGACTCTCATTGCAGTGAGAATGAAACCCAAAGTCCACATAGGAGAGCAAGATCTGCCCCATCCCTGTGGTCTCCGAACTCATACCCCAGCCTCCTGCCCCGTCCCCCCAACAGCCACTTGAGCTGCGTCCAGCCAGGCTGGCCCATAGCTGTACCACCATCCACCGCGTCTGCTCCCAGCTGGGGCACACGTGTCCTGTCCCCCTTGGCTCATCCTTGTGTCTGGGCAAACGTCACCCCTCACAGAGCCCACGACAGTGCAGGGACACCTCTTCTTGGAGCACAATGCCTCGTGAGAACAGGTGAGGGGGTGGCTTGGTGTCATGAACGGACCTGTGTACCTGGACTTTAAAAGCAGGTAGGAGTCTACTGACTCAAGGTGTCTCTGTGCACTGGCTGGCTTGCTCATGGCCTCTTCATGCCGCAGCATGAAAGCATCTGACTAGAGGTGGATGCTGGGGTGGAAGCCTTGAGAAGGCATACATGCAGCCGAAATGTTATCACATGCGGTTGATGAGCCAGGCTTCCTGCCCGACTGCACCAAACTAACAGCCAGAAGACTCCCCCGGGTGGACGCCTCCTCCAGCACACCTGACGTCCAGGTTGTGGGGAACACCTTGCCCGGATGGTACTCCAGGACTTAGAGAAAGCCACCTGCAGAGATCCCATAGACACTAGAAATCAAGAAACCTACTCATGCCTGGTTCTGGGTTGTCCTGGGTTTCGGAGGGTGACGGTGTAGGCACCGATGTCCAGCATGTATGCCATGCACCTGCAGCATCGACTTCACCTGGGGGCTTGTTACCAACGCCAAGACCTCAGCTCTGCCCTTCACCTGCTACATCAGAATCTGCACTCTTGCAAGATTCTCAGGAACTGTGTCCACAAACATCTGAGAAGCTGTGACATGCTCTCTGACGTCTGGTTTCTGCAAAAGCGATCCGCAGAGGAAAAAACAATAATTCTTTGCCACAAAATGCAGCAAGGCATCATCGTATTTTTCAGACTTTCTGTGCAAGGCTGTCGATGCATACAGGGAAACAAAGAACAGATAGTGATGTTTGTACCTTTGGATAGTGATAATATGCCAGGTCCATGAGGTAGGGAGACGTGAGAGTTTTGCCAATGCACGTATTTTGCGTGGCAAGTAAATATTTGATGAATGGGGCTTAGCCCCTGCTGGTATGGAAAATTTCTCTTTGAGATGTTATGGACCCTGTCACTGGCTCCTGGTCCTGGCCAAGTCTCTGGTCATTTGGTCACAGGTATCTTCCTGAATGGTGAGCAGATCTGTGATGGTCAATGTTACATGTCAGTGTGGCCAAGCCACAGAGATGTGGTCAAATATTATTCTGGATGTTTCTTTTAAAGGTGTTCTATTTATATGTATTTTTTGGCATGAGATGAACATTTCAAGCAGTGGATCTGAGTGAAGCAGATTGCCACCCATGGTGCAGGTGGGCCTCGTCTAATCAGTCGAAGGCGTTAAGAGCGTAAGCAGTGACCTCCTCTGAGCAAGAAGGAATTCTGCCGGCACAGGGTCTGTGGAGCTCAGCTCAAACACCAGCTGTTTCCTGCATGTCTAGAGTGCTGGTCTACCCTGAAGATTTTGGACTTCTCAGCTCCGAGTACGGCATGAGCCAATTCCTTAACAAAACAAAACAAAACTAAAAACAACAACAACAGAAAACCTCTCCATATACATGTACACATCGGATTGGTTCTGTTTCTCTGGAGAAGACTGATGAATGCAAGATCTGACCCTACTTAAGGCTGACTTTAGCACCATGAAGAGAGTGATAGGTATTCCAGCTCATAAGCAAGCACAGAAGAAATCCATCCGTGATTCATGAGACTTTGCAGAAAAGGAAAAAAAAAATACATAGAAACATAAGGAAGCACCCCAGGTGGCTGTGAGCAGGCATCTGGGGTAAAGGAAGAGAAAGCCAGGCAACATTCAAAATGCTTCTGAAGACAAGAACCTAGCTCTTTGGGGGACTTGCAACCATAAATGATTCTTTCCATTATACATAAATACCAAATCCCTTGCAACCATAATAATAGTTATAATAATAATAATAAAGAAGTCCCTGTTGTCGCTATGTCTGCACAAAGGAGAACAAAGTTCTGGATGGTGCCCGTCAGCAGGGAACGTTCTCTGTCATCGATATTGCAAAATATATTGTGGTGAATTGTTTGGATGTAGTAGTTTATTTTTTTTAAGATTTTATGTATTTATTGGCAGAGAGAGAGAGAGATCACAAGTAGGCAGAGAGGCAGGCAGAGAGAGAGGGGGAAGCAGGTTCCCTGCTGAGCAGAGAGCCCGATGCAGGGCTCGATCCCAGGACCCTGAGATCATGACCTGAGCTGAAGGCAGAGGCTTAATCCACTGGGCCACGCAGGCGCCCCTGGATGTAGTAGTTTCTAAAATACGTTGGTCCGTGTGTGTAGTCTGTGTAGGGATGTGCATGTAGACAGGTGATGGATGTGTACGCGTGTGGGGCCGAGGACATTAATATATGCATGGATGGACATGTGTCTTATACTCACGCAAGCGCACGCACCGACTAAAGCCTGCAGGCATCATGCAGGTAGGTGAACGCGAGCCCAACGCAACTGAGACACAATCGGAGGTGCGAAGGCTCCGATGCTCTCCAGTTACCCAAATCTGCCACGTTGCTGTTGAGACTTGGGTTTCTCAGTCTGAACACGCAGGTCCCCGAAGTCCCTTCCAGGTCAGACCCCCTGTCATCCTGGCAGGAAACTGGAGACAAGATTTCAGCCACCATCCATCTGCCACGGGAAGGAGCAAACTCCCGGAGGAGCCGGCCTCGCGGAAAACACAGAGCGGGGCATCGCGGAGCCTGACCAGACGCGACAGGGCACGCCAGGCGGACTTACCGCCAAACGCGGGGCGCGGGATGCGGCTCGTGGGAGGTGATTGACTGGGCTGCCTGCGCGCATCCCTCGTCAGGATGCAGAGTGGTGTGCAATCAGCTCCCAAGAGGAGCTCAGACGTGGGGAACAGCCCCGTCCCGGCCGCCGCAGACACTCATCCCAGTTGCAAACCTCTCCCGTGCGTTTTTCTTGATGGCTCTTTACAAGCCTGGATTCAAAGGTCTCTTTCACAGGGAACAGAAACTGCAGACTTTCCCTAGAGCAGGTGCACACATAGACACACATGATGCATAATTGAGAAGGTGCCCTTTTTTTGAAGTCCTTTCATGTATCAAGTCTCCCCAGACATCCACGGACCTCACATTCAACTATGAAGCTTGAAGAACCCTCTGTGAACAAGGAGCATCCCTCCTTTATGGGGGAGAACGTGTCTTCTTATTCCTTCTAGCTCCTACACCTGGAAATGCACAGAAGATCTGGAGGTTCCAACGTGAGTCTGCCATGTCCCCGGCCGCCGTGTGAGCTCGGGCTCCCGGGGACCTTGCGGGATGTGGCTGCGGACGCCCTGGGGGTTGCTAGCACAGCCAGCCCTTACCGAAGCCCGGAGACCACAGCTGAGACTACCAATCCCTGGACGCCGACTTCTTGGAGGAGAATCAGAGAGTCCCACAGCAGTGATGTGACAGCGTGGTCACCACACAGACTCCTGTGACCTCATCCCTGGGTGCTTCTGAGCAGAAGCCAGAGCGCTTCTGGGCAAAGCAGTTCCCACCATGGAAGTAGGGTCCTTCTGCCTCTGAACGTCTGAGCTGTCTTCCTCATGGGCTGTGTGAACTTGGCAGGGAGGAGGTTGACTCGAATGCCGTGTCTCAATGTTCTTTTTTTTTTAATGTGGCCAGAAGAGGGTCTTCCTCCCGGCACTCTGGTGGAGACCGAGCAAGTTGTTGCAGACATATTCTCTACTATTTGCTGATGGTGCATGTCCAGTGGAACTGCCAGGGGGTGACCGAGCTGTTCTCAGCCCAGCTACGGCTCAGCACCGATCGGGCTCCTGGTGGCCTAGGTGCACAGGACCCTCTGTCCTGGGTCTGCCTGCCAGGTGCGCCCAGGAGAATACGCCGGAACAAAATGCTGACCTCAATCTCTGACAAAAATGGGTTGATGTAGGGGATAAAGATGTCACGGTAGGATTACTTCATGCACAGTCTACTGTAGACAGTACTCAACAAGGTTACCACGGCAGGCAGGCCCCTCTGGCATCCCCCACAAACACCTGTAGGGCAAGGTCAACGTCCGGGATCTGAGTTTGCACCAAGTACCTTATACAAAGCACACAGCACTCGCTCCCAAGGAAGCATGCATTCTCACCAGATTCTCTGGCTCTCCGTGACCCAGATGGCATAGGTGTTGGTCTCTACGAGTTTGGTTCACGCCAACGCCATGTCCTACGTGGTAGGCAGGGTCCTCGGTAAAGTACGAGGAGCATCCTGAATTTCTGAAGTTATAAAGACAACCGTATCAGCACAGTCATGGATGTCCGGTTCTTAAAACACCCCACCTTGTCTTTCACAAACAAATGTACTTTTTTTTGGTAGCACATGATATTTCAGGGGATTTCAGAAAATATGGGAATTCTTAAAAAGCTTTTCAATCTTAAATGTTAATGTGCGAAGACTTCTCCCCTCTTTAAGTGGGGCTCGGCTACAGAGGAAAGTATGGAACCCATTAAAATCAGCCAATTCTAGCTTCGTTCCTCGGAGAGGAAACTGCAAGTATACTTGGTCATAGTCAGAAAATCCTATTAAGAGTATTTTGTTCCTGTCCCAGGGCTCCGTAGATGTGGGGGCATAGATATGTTCTCTGCATCCTGGTTTTAGCAAGACATTTGCAAATCATCCCATGTTTTGCCTTCGGTTCTTGACTTTTTTTTTTTGAAGTGTGGATTAAGAATGAAACCCTCTTTCTGTGTTCTAAGTGCTTTGGATGCAAGAATCAACCGTGACAAAAACGATTTGATTTAGGGGATAAAGATTTCACTGTAGAATTCCTTAACACGGATCCCTGTACCCAACACAGCTTTGTGGCACACTGCAGAATGATTGAGTGAAATGCCATGGATTGTGTAAAGTGTATTTGAAATTTTGGTAATGGTATTTGAGGAGAAATGGCTCATTCCCCAAAAGTCTCCCTGTGAAATTCTTAATAATTTTTTTTTGCCCCCTATCAATGCTGGATAATCCAATACCACTGTGTCATTTCTAACGTCTGAGATGAAATGAAGCCAGACCAGTTTGACTCTTCTGTTGTTTTATTTTTATTCCCAGTCTTCTTTATTTTGTCTGGTTTGAGAAATCCACCAGAGTATGTCTGGGATTGGTTCCGTGTGGTGTTTGCAGTGAGACCTCTGATGTCATCATTTTTTTCTGACGATGTCTTTGGCCGACATCCTTTGGCAGGAGGACGGAGTGGGTCCAAAGAATGGAGGAAAGTGTGGTGTGCCCAACACAGGGAGGGCAGGTGACAGGTAGGGAGACATGGGGAGGCTGAGGCATGACATCATCGGGTCTTGGAGGGTGCGATGGGGTGGCGCAAAGTTGCTTAGAGTCGGCGGCTTTCAAGGGCGTCCTTGCTGATGGAGTCATGGCAGCTCTGTCTGCATCAGCGCTTGGAGAGCGATAACAAAGGGCGAGTGAGCGTCAGGTCTGGTGGCCACCATGGTAGAGATTATGGGGCAGACTGGAGGTATATGCCTGGACAAAACTGACCTGATAGATCTGGCATGTGCCTTGCCAAATTCCTGGGATGCCCAGATCCAATAATAGGGGTCCCCTCCCTGCTCTATAAAGGGATTTGATGGACCCAAGGCTCAAGCAAGATTGTAGAAATTAACTGTATTTTCTTGAAATTGGATCACTCTACTTTTTATAAGGCACACATAAGCCTTGTTTGCAAGAAGAAGAGTTCTCCAAATATCCCTTAAAACATTGGACACACACACATGAGGCTTACGAAAGCACATTCCTTCCTCTGCTCCAGTCTGAGCCTTCTCAGACGTTTCCTGCACTCTCTGTTCATGCCCATCTGCCCATCTGGCCCCTTTTGCCCAGAACATTCTCTTCCAAATGAGGCCACTTATCCTCAGTTCTCCCAAGCTAAAAGAGTGATAATCAATTCACTTGTCGGATGGACACATCGCAAGCCTCAATTAGCCACCTCAGCTTTCCACACTGTAGGTGGCTGCGTGTCTGGTGGCTGTGTGACCCTGTCCCCGGCCCCTTGGGCAGACTCACAGGGGCTGGGACAGAGCACGGGATTGACTCAGGGCTGCATTATCTATGAAGGGACTGGCTTTCTCCCTTCCGAGGACTAAGTGGTCAGTTAAAAATAGCCTTATACCGTTGGATTGGGCCTCTCCGATTCCTTGTAACTGAATTAAGATATTTATGACACAAAATGGACCATTCTAATCATGAGGTAACATACTGTTACGGGCAAGAAACACATTCACTCTTGCACAAGCACCCCCACCATCACAGAACTTTCCATCTCCCCAAACGGAAGCTCTTTCCCATGAAACACTATCTCCCCATCCCCATCCCCCAGCCCCTGGCCCCACCATCCACTCCGTCTCTATGGATGGGACTCCTCTAGAGACCCCCCCACACATGGAATCACACAGGATTTATCCTTCCGTGTCTGGCTTATGTCACTGAGCACCATGTCCTTGAGGTCCATCCAGGTCATAGCTGGTGCAGAATGCCTTTCCTTTTCAAGGCTGTGTCATGTTCCACATATGCACGGACCATAGTTTGCTCATCCACTCGTCTGTTGATGGACACTTGGGTCACGTCCACATTCCCGCTATTGTGAATAATGCTGCTATGAATATGGTGTGCAAATGTCTCTCCAAGACCCCGCCTTCAATTCTTTTCGGTATACACCCGGAAGTGGAATTGCTCGATCATGGGGTGGGGTTCTATCTTTAATTCTTTGAGGCACTGCCATACTGTTTTCCATAGCAGCTGCACCATTTTACATTCCCACCAACAATGCACAAGGGTTCCAATCTCTCTGCATCCCTGATAACACTTGTTCTTTCCTGTTCTTTGCTGTTTGTTTGTTGTGGTAGCAGCCATTCTCATGGGGTTGCCAAATTCCAGCCATCTTCCATACCTCCTGGAATCCACACCAGTCAAGAATCTACGCTGATACCTTCCTTGGTAACTTCACATCTACTTGACTTCTACCATTGCAGTTTGTACAACGGTTGGCCTGAAATTCCCATAGAACGTCTGGATGTCTCCAGGATGAGGACAGAATTCATACTTGCGAGCCTTTGGTTTGGTGCTCGGCTGCAGTCAGGGGATCTGAGTTCTGAGGGTTTGGGGCAGAGACCGTTGATAGCTCCATCTGCTGCCCACATTTCCCAGCAGGCCTTGCAGGGAAATGCCACATGAGTGGTCCTGCCTGGTGCAATGTCGTGTGTGAGAACACACAAGCTGCGTGGCCCACATGTGACTCCCTGATGTCTTTCTCCACTCATGTTAACAAAGGAGGGCGGTGTTTGAGGTTGTGAAGTCGCTACGTGAGTTTGGATCCCTATGCCAGCATGGAGAACATGAAAGTCCTGGGGACACATACACTTGGTTGTACGAAGATCCGGGGGGTGCAATCCAAGCTGGCCTCCCCCAGCCGATTTAGGGGAAGAACAGCGAGCCCTAGTTGATTTGTGTTAGGTTTTGACCCCTTTGAGGACTAGCAAATGCATGTGAACCTAATCGAACCCAGTGATGGGAGAACAGTACCTGTGAATTCACATTGAAATTCTCCCAAATCAAACACAGCCAACGTGATCTCTGTCTGCCAATCAAGAGTTGAAAGACGTGCTGCCTGATTTTCCAGAGGAGGGTAATTATGTTCGTGTTCTTTATAAAACAGAATAAGTTAGTGAATTTTGAGAATCAGTGGGGTAGATGTTCTTTGGAATTGTCCATTGCTGTGGATATGAGAGGTCCACTTTATGCCTGTGTTTTGCTCATTATCTGTGCTCTTTTTTTTTTCTATTTCTATCGAAAAGAGAATATACCATTGGCATTGAAATTAGCTCGCAGTTGGCTCAGTGGAGAATAGTTACAGACCCAGGATGAGATTACGAGAAATGAGAAAACCCACCCACTTCTTACATTGGGTCTTTCTACTACCCTGGGCGGTGTAATAAATCTGAACTACTAAGATATCCTGAATGAACTTGCATTCAGGATGTTCACAGGAATACACAGTTCATTGCATGTTTCAAACGTTTATACTGAGTGACAAAATCTGCTGGAGAACTATGAAAGAGCTCACAAAATTAATTCCATTTATGTCAAAATCAAATCTTTAATGCAATGTGCCTGCTTTTCAGGGTGGGAACTGATTCCTTCATCGGCTTTGCTTGTATCTTAAAATGTATAAATTGACTTATTTTTATATACATTTCCTACTTATCATTGGTCCTATTTTGAGGTCCAAAAGGAGGCCCACAATAATTGGTTTGAGAAGGGGATGACTGTAGAAAAATGCCTGACCTGACATCCGTGTCTCTCATCCAAAGGAGGAAGCATCACTAGCCTGATTTTTCCACTTGAAAATCAGAAACTGTAATGTTTCTAAGCAAACTAGAAGAGATGAGCTTGGCTCCATAGGTCAAGACCATAAAAAGTCAAAGCATTTGTTAAAGCTTGAACACCGCGTCGTAATTCTGAGCATGCCTCTTGTGAATTCAATGTACGATTTCAGATCTTCAAGCTCAACTTTTTTTGGAAGAGTGCCCTTCTCATTCCGAAGCAATATACTCCCAATCACACATTCACAGACTTGGCAAGAAATGCCAGGCTAGGGTGCCTGGGTGGCTCAGTGGGTTAAAGCCTCTGCCTTCGGCTCAGGTCATGATCTCGGGGTCCTGGGATCGAGGCCCGCATCGGGCTCTCTGCTCAGCAGGGAGCCTGCTTCCCCCCGCCCTCTCTGCCTCCTTGTGATCTCTCTCCCTCTGTGAAATAGATAAATAAAATCTTAAAAAAAAAAAAAAGAAATGCCAGGCTAGTTTGATTAATGCTAGCAACGAAAATGGAGCCTCCATTATGTATGCACTTGCCTTTCATCATCTGGACATATGCTCAATCCTCNGAAATGCCAGGCTAGTTTGATTAATGCTAGCAACCAAAATGGAGCCTCCATTATGTATGCACTTGCCTTTCATCATCTGGACATATGCTCAATCCTCATTGTCCCTCTGTGGCGTCCAGACGGGTACGTCGGAAGAAAAGGGAGCCTTCATTCTTCTGTGGAACCGGTGCGTTGGAGGTTTGTGTTGATGGGTCTCCAGTGTTGTTCTGGTTGTGTGCAAAGCTAGGGTTGATTGAAAATTGAACTTGGAGTCTGCAGCCTCATTTACAAATGAAACAATGCGTGGGGTTCCCTACTAGACGATCTCTGAGTGTGAATTTAGTGCAGGAAGACCCATGTGTTTGGAGGATTTTCAAGGCTACAGGATGAAAAGCCAAAGAACCATTCAGAGTCCACGGATGGTTCTCAGAAACACAGAATCTGATTTGCGAGGCTCGGGGAGCCCCTCGGAGAAGCTAGGAGGTTTGCCTCAAGAGTGCTGAGCATTATGCAGCTGATAAAGGACAGGTGGACTTACCCATCAGGAGCACAGATGTGAAGGGTCCTCCAGAGAATCAATGAAATGCCACCAACCACCTGGAAAATCAAGCAATCAGAGTCTTCTTTTATTCCCCAGGGAGACCAGAAACCGCATAAAAATACAACAGTAACACCGAGTGAGTCTGTTTGCATCCTTAGGACAAATTGCTAGGTTTTTACAGATAAGCCGAAATTTAAAAATCTTACCATAAAGCAAACACTCACCATCTATTTTGGGTAGTGGCTGCGTTTTTTTTTTTTAATGGTGCTCTACCATGTCCCCAACACAAGCTCTGTGAATCAGATGCGTGATTCCCAAATATTTCCTCCCATTCTACAGATTCCGTCTTCCCTCTGGCGATCATTCCCTTTGCTGTGGAACGTGTGTGTGTGTGTGTGTGTGTGTGTGTGTGAAAATTTCATTTTTCAAATTTTTTAAAAAAATTATTTTTTCAGCAATCCAAGATTCATTGTTTGTGCACCACACCCAGTGCTCCATGCAATACGTGCCCTCCTTAATACCCACCACCAGGCTCACCCATCCCTACCTCCCCTCTCCCCTCCAAAATCTTGTTTGTTTCTCAGAGTCCACAGTCTCTCATGGTTCATCTCCCCTTCTGATTTACTCCAGTTCACTTTTCCTCTCCTTCCCCTAAAGTCCTCCATGTTATTCCTTAAGTTCCACAAGTAAGCGAAACCATATGATCATTGACTTTCTCTGCTTGACTTATTTCATCAGCATCATCTCCTCCAGACCCGTCCATGTTGATGCAAAAGTTGGGTATTCATCCTTTCTGATGGCTGCGTAATATTCCATTGTATATATGGACCACGTCTTCTTTATCCATTCATCTGTTGAAGGGCATCTCGGCTCTTTCCACAGTTTGGCGATTGTGGACATTGCTGTTATGAACATTGGGGTACATATGGTCCTTCTTTTCATTACATCAGTATCTTTGGGGTAAATACCCCGTAGTGAAATTGCAAGGTCATAGGGTAGCTCTATTTCTAATTTTTTGAGGAATCTCCACACCGTTTTCCAAAGTAGCTGCACCAACTTGCATTCCCACCAACAGTGTAAGAGGGTTCCCCTTTCTCCACAACCTCTCCAAAATGTGTTGTTTCCCGTCTTGTTAATCTTTCTGTGCAACATTTTTATTCAAGGTAACCGTCCTTGTGTGTTTTTGCTTTTGTTGCCCACGTCTTTGGTGTCCCATCTGCGAAATCATTACTGAGAGGAGCACCAAAAATCCCTTCCCCTGCGTGTTCCTCTGTGAATTTAAGGTTTCCGACCTTAGCACTGAGTCTTTATTGCATTTTGAGTTAATTTGTGTGTGTGTGTTTGGGGGGGTGAGACAAGGGTCCAATTTCATTATTTTGCACGTGAACATCCGGTTTTCCCAACAGGGCGTGTTGAAGGGACCACCCATTCCCCCGGTGTGTGTTCGTCGGTCCCCTGTTGAAGACCAGAAGGCCACATGCACATGGGATCCAAGACGGAGCAATCGCCAGATCATTCTCTGGTGGCCCAAATACATCCAGGCAAGGGAACGGCTGATGTTTCTACTTGGCCCCTGAACGTACATCCATAACCGAAAGTCACTGAGTTCTGTCCCCATACCCTCTTTCCCATCGTTCCAGGTCTGGCCCTGGTGAAATCCAGGCTAATGGTTGACTTCACTTCATGCTCTGCTCTTTTTGAAACCCACAATCACTCATTCCCAGAATTCTGGTTTTCTCCCCTTAACACCTTTCCCTGCTGTCCACTGACCCTGTGGACTCCCCTAATGTGGGCTTTGACAGCCTATGACGGTCTCCCACCTAACCCCCTTTCTGCAGGATGGCCAGAGGGTTCTGCCCAGAACACGCACCACCCCAACCCAAGAGAGCCCCTCTCCTTGAAAAAACATACAAAAACAAAAACATATTTCTTTGAGCACTGAAACAATACTTTTAAAGCAATAATAAGGGCGCCTGGGTGGCTCCGTGGGTTAAAGCCGCAGCCTTCGGCTCAGGTCATGATCTCAGGGTCCTGGGATCGAGGCCCGCTTCGGGCTCTCCGCTCGGCAGGGAGCCTGCTTCCTCCTCTCTCTCTGCCTGCCTCTCTGCCTGCTTGCGATCTCTCTCTGTGTGTCAAATAAATAAATAAAATCTTTAAAAAAAATAAAGCAATCATACAAAAAAATATTTTTTCAAAGCAATGAAACAAAACAAAAAAAGTGCGTCCAGTCTCCCTAGTGAGGGACACCCAGCTGGCTCAGTCCATGGAGCATGCGACTCTCGATCTCAGGGTTGTGGGTTCAAGTCCCATGTTGGGTGTAAAGATTACTTAAAAATAACCGCTTAAAAAAAAAAAGGCTTCCTCCCCAAAAGAAAACCTTTCTAGTCAGTTCAGCTTCTCAAATTGTTTGCACAGATAATTTCCTTCATTCCATATGGATGGCAAAAGAGCCAGTTTTTAAATTGTGTATCAGGAGTGATGAATTCCCTTAAAGTCTTTGGATCCCCATATTAGGAGGTTGGACCCATACGTCCAGACTCTGAGTGCCCGCACGTCCCCGCTAATTAAAGATGAAGGACGAAGAATGCGGAGCTGAAAATGCTGTACAGCCAGATGTCAGAGGTGCCCAAGCCCAGAGTGGGGCTGAGCCCATGGGGTTCACGTCTCCCAGACTTTGGTGGACAGACCCAGAAGCTCAGAACCCAGGGAGTCATTCTCTGTCATCCTCCCAAAAGCCACAGCCTCCTTTTTCTCTTGCACATTGACCCTGCCTGAAATATACCCCAGCCTCTCTGGGCTCCTCCTTCAAAAGCAGGCACAGGTCTGTGTGTCCAAGGATGACTACCCCCCTGGCAATGCCAGCCTCTGGGTCCCTTCCCACAATGTTCCAAAGGTCTTTCTATTTTGGATGGCCATGCTCACTTGCAAAGATGAATCTCTGGGTGCTGATCGCTCCGGCACCACTGACCTGAAGTGAAGAAGGAATCCGGCCATCCTGTGGGGCACTCTACAGCCGAATCTGGTCTCCCCATGGTCTGTGTGCTTTTGCACAGGAGCTCCTAACTCTTGACTGAACAGGGAAGCTTCGTATGATGGTGTGTGTGCATGTGGCTGGAGGATGGGAGCGTTGCATGTGGAAAGGGCAGAAGGGGGCTGTGCCTTTCAGCCCCCAGGGCTGCAGGACCGAACTGAGCCTGTGCTCTGATCACAGGCTGGCCTGACGATTCTAACGTGGACAGCCTGACTCTGGTGGCCCGAAGCCACAGGATGCTCTCCAGAGGCAGGTGTGTCTAGAAAGCTGACATCCGTGCGGCTCTGATGAGCGAGGGAGTTCCCTGTGGTCTGTGGGATGCATCTGGCAAAGGGGCTGGAGCCTCTCCCCACAGCCGTGTGTTCCCACGGCTTGCGAGTTTCTCCACGTGTGCAATTAAAGAAAAGCCACTAAGAGCTTTGTGGGAGATGATGCTCAGAGGGGACGTGGGGAATGGCACGGTGCACTGGGTGACCCAGGAATGACCAGCTGACCTACGGACAAGCAAGTGTGCTGGGTGACCTGGGGATGAACAGGTGCACTGGGTGACCCAGGAATGACCAGCTGACCTACGGATGAGCAAGTGTGCTGGGTGGCCTGAGGAAAAGGAAATGCTGTGCATGACCCTGGGATCAGCAGGTGCACGGGGTGACCCGGGGCCAAGGGGGTGCACTGGGTGACCTGGGGATGAACAGGTGTGCTGGGTGACCTGGGGCCAAGGAGGTGTGCCAGGTGACCTGGAGATGAGCGGCTGTGCTGGGTGACCTGGGAATGAGCAGTGCCGGGTGATCCGGGAATGACTGCATACGGTGACATCCCAATTCCACCAGGGTCCCCGCTCCAGGCTTCTCTCTTTCCGCAAGGAGAGCAGATTGTTAAGAGGGAGAGAGGCAGGAATTTAAACATTTGCTGACGTCCTTAGCAAGCTCTTGGCAAGGGACCACGTCTCAATCACCTGTTTTTCCTTAGGCGTTTTACTTCCTTACCTTATGGTGTTGAAACCGTAGTCCTCTTTGTAACTCATAGTAAGTGTGCACCCCTCTGTTTCTGTTTCTTCTTTCTTATCCACACACACAGTGATGCACACAGATTATCATATTTTGCTGATACTTGTGCTTTGGGTCTTTTTCCAGCCTTACATCCCCGAGGACCAAGAGCCTAGTATATACAGCAGGTGCTGAATAAATGCTCACGGCATGAGAGGATCCATGAATGAATGAGTCGTTGAGGTCCCGAACTCGGATTAACATTCTTCCTCCAACATTTCCTGCATTCGTGACCTTGAGAAAAGCACTGGGACATGCCAGGTGTCCATTTCTTTGCCTATCACACGGTGACAATATTACCCCATGGGACCCTTGTGGGGTATCAATGGAAAACACGAGCCACCGCCTTGAAAACACACAGCAGCAGGCAAACAACCTTACCACAAGGCAGCCGGGAAAAGCCACAAAGCCAAAGCGTCGGGGCTGAAAAATCATCTTGGAGGCCAGAGGCAGAAATTTTAGAATTGTAGCTGTCTTGCCAAACCTTGTTTTCCAAAGGGGGTGCGAGGAGAGACATCTTGCTCAGTCGGTTCCCCGTGGGGGGTCCCGAGGAGTCCAAGCACAGCGCAGGTGATGGAAACGTCCTCGTGCATTGGGCAGGCAGGATGTTGGCGGGTGAGTCTGCGGGGACACCTGCTCGAGATGCCCTGCAGGAGGTATGGGGAGGCAAACACCAAAGGGGAACCTCGGGTTCCCCCCTGCAGGAGCTGGTGTCGGGGATGGCGAGGACGGCATGCCTACCATGGGAGGGGCGTGGGATGGGTTCGACTCTGCTGCTGGGAGTCCCTGCCTGAACCCGCGGCTCGGTCACGGAGACACGTCCTCCCACGGAAGGGACTGGAAATCGGCCCGACGAAGGAGCATTTGAGGAGAAGCATGTCCATCAGTGTTGGAGCTCATGATTCTGCAGGATAATAAACCAAGGACACGGGTCTCCCAGGCCCCACTCACCGGTCACAGGTGACAGATGCATGGTACCTGTGCCCGTCAATAAAGCCGATCACGGACAGGAGCAGGTGGGCCCAGAGGTTTGAGGCCAGGCGAGAAAGGAGGGAGCCCAAGGGAGTACAGAGCACTCTTATCAAAAACACTTGGTTATCTTTTAGGGCAGTTTTAGGTTCGTAGCAACACTGAGAGGCACGTGCAGAGATTTCTCATAGACCCACTGCCCTGCAAATGCACAGCTTTTCCTGTTATCAACGGCCCCACCAGACGCGACGTTTGCTACAATTGATGACTCCCCATGAACACGTCATAATCATCATCCAGAGTCTGTGGTTGACGTGACAGTCACTTCTGGAGTTGCGCCTTCTGTGGGTTCAGATGAATATAGAATGACGTGTGTTCAGGATGATAGGATCGTACAGAGTAGTAGGGCGGGGAAAATACTGAGTGATACCATGGATACATACCCATTACATGGAGGTAATGGATATAATGGATTATAGGGACATAACGATGGACACCTATCGCTATGTATTTGTCTACACCTACAGAACGGAGACACCAGGAGTGTAGACCAGCAGGAATGTAGTGTGGACACTAGGAGTGTAGACACCAGGAGCGTAGACACCAGGAGTGTAGTGTAGACCACTAGGAGTGTAGTGTAGACACCAGATAGTATAGACACCAGGAGTGTAGTGTGGACACCAGGTAGTGTAGACACCAGGAGTATAGATCAGCCGGAGTGTAGTGTAGACAGCAGGTAGTGTAGACACCAGGAGTGTAGTGTAGACAGCAGGTAGTGCAGACACCAGGAGTATAGAGCACCAGGAGTGTAGTGTAGACAGCAGGTAGTGTAGACACCAGGAGTGTAGACCAGCAGGAGTGTAGTGTAGACATTAGGTAGTGTGGACATCAGGTAGCGTAGACACCAGGAGTGTAGTGTGGACACCACGTAGTGTAGGTACCAAGAGTATAGACCACCAGGAGTGACCCTAAGATCAAGTGTGGACATTGGTTCATAACCATGAATCAATATTGGCTCACCCTTTGTAGCAGGTGCACCAAATATCCCAAACGCACAGTAAGTAAAGAGTAGATGAAAATCATGTGAGAGCATAGTTGGGGTCTCTCTACACTAGGTGCTCAGTCTGTCTGTAAATCTAAACCTCGACTCAAAAGACAGCCTGTTCATTATGAAAGAGAGTAACTAGGGACTTCTGTGAGCGCCTTGAACGGTAGACATGCTGAGCTGCTCTGGGCTGGAGTCCTGGGTGGGAAGACGTGACGTGTGAAGGAGAAACAGGTGTTCACAAGGCTGGAGGTCACAGATCAATCCTCCACCACACCTTGGCACCTGCAGAGTCTAATAAAACGCAGAATAAATAGCACGACTCTCCCCCCCACGTCACCCTGGGAGTTCCACAGATAGGAAATGACAGGGGTGTGACGGTACCAGGGAGACACACGGAGGCTTGTGGACAGAGAAGACGTTGCCTTGTCCGCAGTGCAACATATGCATAAAGGGGATTTGGATTTTAAGCAGAGCCCCTGAGGGGAGCTCTGGCACAGAAAAAGGATCCCAGGGTCATGCAGATGTAATGACAGTTGTGGGCGGCCAGATGCCGGCGCCCCGTTGCACACGGTCATTCCCATTTGCCGGAATCTGGGTTCCAGGCCTGGCCCCAAAACACGGGTGCATGGAGAGCCCAGAGGTGGGGAATCCACAGCGATGACCGTCGCTGAAGTCACGCACCCTGCCCTCCACAGCCCTGGGGCTCGTCATCTCTAATCTTTGCAATCCCGCTTCGAGGAGGAAATGAACATCGTCCCCTCGCCAAGACCCTGGAAGGCGGAGGATGTGCCCGGGTCCCACGGCTGGGTTCTCTCCTTCCCTGCCATCGTGACTTCCTTACACCCGCCCAAATTCTGTACCCAAATATTCGGCACGTGTTGAGAGAGCTGTGGTTTTCTCCTCCGTGTCAAGAACTCTTTCCTGATTGTTGAAAGTGCTCGCCCAACTTTGCCTTCCAGGCATCCACCGAACTCCTGAGGGATGTTTAACGTTCTGTGTGCATTTGCTGTGTTGAATTTTTATATGCTCTATACATGGGGGCAAATAGATTTTTCAGGGAGATATTCTGAGGCTGTGCAAACAACCTGTTTCTTCTGGATCATCTTGACGTTCACGGCGGGTCTGTGCTACAGGTTCCCTGGGGATTCTCTTCCTTTGTGTGTGGTGTCTGCTTTTTTTGGAGTGATTTGTTTTCTGGGTATTTGTTTGTTTTTCCAAAGAGATGCTTGACATCTTTCTGGGAGGTGGGCATTCTTCGTGCTGGGATGAAGCCAGTCCCAGGCTTGCTTGGAGAGGGTCCCCTGTGAGCCTCCTGCACCGGCACTGAGATTAGGGAGCCCTGATGCCCACCTTTGGCTGGTTCTCCAACTCCCTCCAGGCAACATCCAGAGACCACGCTCTTAAAACACTTATGGGTTTTGCCTTCAGACTCGTCCTTGGTTTCCAGCCAGCTCAAGACTTTAGGACAATGTCTTAACCTCTGAAGACGCAGCCAATGACCAATGACTGCCATTACTACAGAATGCCACCTGCTGGCCCGGAAGATCGCACACCCGTGTGAGACACTGGAGTTAGGCCACGAAGGCTGACACGTTTGCAACAAGGCGGTTGGATCTGCTCCTTGGTATTTATCGAAATGAGCTAAAGACATCTGTCCACAGCATAACCCACACAACTGATGTCTAAAGCAGCTTTACTGGGTCCAGCGTGGGGTGCACACAACAGCAACCAACCCACTGTTAGCTAGAGTCAGCAGGCTGGATGCTTAGATCTTTGGAACGTGCCTTATCACTGAATATTTGCACCTTTCAACCAACACCTCCCCACTCCCCCTGCTAATATTCCATTGTATATACATACAGATTGGGAGTTTTGATGGATGTTCCAGAGCTTAGAAGGTCCCATGGACTAAGGTCTGAGCTATAATCAAATGTACACTGTTTATACACAAATACACACTATTTACATACCAATGAGCATAAAGTCCCATTCTCCAACACATTCTTTGTGGAATCCCATCTCATCCTCTACTTCCTGTTCTGTCTGCCCCCACCGCCCCTAGCTTCCTTTTCAAAACTCAAAGCACACATTTAAGAAAAGTGTGAAATGCACAGATGTATCGTCAGGACACGAATTTCTGGAGAAACAGGTAGAACGTGTGGACAGAGCCATCACGTCTGCTGGCGTCCTGGCGGAGAGGACACAGCGGCGTGGAGAGTGTGGCTGACATGAACCACACACAGACGCAGTGGCTGTCTCTCCCCAGCACACAGCGGCCTCAGCCAGAACCCAGGAACCCACAGTGACTTCCTGCTTCGTCCACTGACAAGTGACGAGTAATGAGTTGTGGAGATGGGAGGGGTAGATGGGGGGTATTTCCCATCGGGTGTGCCCGTGACAGGGATGACGGTGGAACCATCCTTCCGCTGAAGAGCAGACACGAATGTGCCAGAACTCGGTCATTATCACAGGAGGAGATGAAGACCACTGGGAGCATGGGAAGGGGCAGGGACACAGCCAGATAGCACAGATCATGACAGAAGCCCGTGGTATTATGATTACAGCCCTGCCGTGCCAGCGCCATCCACCCTCTTCCTGCGTTTGGATGCCGTGTTTTCTGGTACCGATCATCTGCATTATGTTCCGAGCACCACGTGGCTCTTTGGGACAAATAATCCGCAGTCCCTGCCCTCAAAGAATTGAAGGCTTTGCAGGACAGCAAAGAACAAGAAGACCAGGAATATGTGTATCTTCCTATGAATGAGACAAAGTAAGATTTCGGAGCAAAAACGACTACATTTCACAAAGAAAGCCCTTGGATCCTTATGCAAGATCCCTTTGTAAAACTTGACTTTGCTGAATGAATGAGTGAATGACTGAGTCCAGGTAGATGGAGCAAGCGTTTAAATAAAAGGGGTTTGGCAAGATCTGGTAAGAAAATGATACATGAAATCTGCCTTCACCAAAGCAGAATAACGTGGCACTGCTGTGTGTGTAAAAAGTCAGAATGGAGAGTCCACTTACCGTGAGGAGCACAGAGCAATGGATGAAAGGGTTCCATCACTAAATTTACCCCTGAAACTAATATCGCATTGGACGTTAACTATAGTGGAATTAAAATTTAAACATGGGATTAAAAAACACATTCCAAATGGGAAAAACGAAGTCAGAAAGGAAATACAGATCAGAAATCCACGTCCCCGACAAAAGGTACAGACAGTACTAAGAATGTTCATGATGAAGCCTGGCAGTAAAGCGGGATCTAACTGGGTCAGGGTGCTTGTTGAAGGTCAAGTGGAATTGTGTGTTGCTGTTTGAACCTCCCCCGTGGAAGGATGAGCAATCTACCTGTGGCGTGAGGGCTGCTTGGATGCCGGATGTCCTTTTGAGCTATATAAATTGCATGCACCTGCTCATACACGCATATCGAAGGCTTATTCTACACTACACATTGTTCTAGTGCGTAGCAGCAGGTGTATGGATGAAGATGATCCTATCAGCCACCTCGTTGGGGAGGCCATGGAAACATGTAATTTGAATGTGTTTTTGGAAAGATGTCCCTGAATGGCTTCTCAGCTGGAGGTTTGGAGGACGCTGGACCAAGGAACCACCTTGGAAGGTACTGGAATGGTCCAAGGCATTGGTGGCACAGATGGAAAATGTCCTCCCTGAGACAGCAGCACCATGATGACATGCTGGAAGAGGAATGTCGACTCGAGATGCATTTAGAACGAAGACTATAATTCATGAGGAGAAATCAGTGACGCACATAATGGAGACCTTCACATCCCTACATGAGGCACTTAGGGGGACAGTAGTTCCATCAGCCAAGATCAGGAACACAAGAAGGGAACTAGATTTGGAAGGTGAGGCAGATGAGCGTCTCAAGGTGAACTACAGAAATGAGAATGTACAATGTCTCTTCTGGGGCCAGGAGAAGACCCAGTTTTGCATGCAGTGAGTTCCAGAGATAACATGGACACACAGGGTTTGGGAGGGAAGGCAACCATGAATGTGAGCATGTAGGTAATGAAAAGGTAACAGGACCAGACTCAGGAACCAGGGACCAGAGTGCCAGGCATGGCAAAGTGATCAAGACAGAGCTTGCCCGTGCCAAAAATGTGAAGATGTACAGTCACCCTATGACCCAGCCATTCCACTCATAAATATATACTCTCCCTTCAACTGGGAATGAGTGTTGGGATTAAAACTTGCACAACCATGTTCATAGCATTCACAACAGCCGAAAAGTGGAGACAACCCAAATGTCCATGGAGGGATGAATAGATAAACAGAATATGGTCTATCCATACAGTGGAATATTATGCAGGCATGAAAAAGGAATGTCACTCTAGTCCATGCTACAACATGGATGGACCTTGAAAACACTAAGTAAAGGAAGCCAGATACAGAAGACCACACATCCTTGGTTGCATTTATATAAAATACATACAATGACGAAATCCACAGAGAGAAGAAGATACTGGTGTCCAGGGGTAGGAGGGAGGTGGATGGGGAGGGATGCTTGATGGGTGGAGGGTTTCCATTTGGGGTCATGCTCTGGTACAACAGGTGGTCCTTGCATAACATGGTGCATGTGCTCAACGCTGCTGAACTGAACAGTGATTTTTTTTTTTATGTCATGCAAATTTCACACCAAGACAGAAAAAGAGAAGAAACTGAGAGGCCAGAGTAGGTGGAGGGGGATCGGCAACCATGGAAGGTGAAAGAAAGGTGAGCTTTAAAGTAAGAATCACCAGCGTGAGGGCCCCTGGGTAGCTCTGTTGGTTGAGCGTCTGATCTTGGTTTGGGCTCAGGTCATGATCTCAAGATCATGAGATGGAGCCCCACCTCAGGCTCTGCACTCGGCATGAAGTCTGCTTGAGATTCCCTTTTCCTCTCCCTCTGCTCCTTCCTGCCACCCCTCCCACTCTTTCTCTAAACAAACAAATAAATAAAACCTTTAAGAAAGGGGGGGAACCAACGCTACAAGGGGGTGAAGAAGACACAGGGCCCTGCTCTTTCTATTTAGTGATGGTGACATGATTTGCCTGGATGCATGCCATGTCCTGTGGAGGCAGCAGCCAGTGTAAGAGGCACATGTGGGACAAGAGGACCATGGACAGTAATGGAGTGGAAGGGATGGGATATAAGGGTGACATGCTCATTTCAGAAAGGGCAGAACTAGACCATGTGTCCAGTTAAGGAAGAGTCCATTAGGGTCATGCACCATCCAACTGCAGCCGTTGGCCTCAGGGATGGACAGGTAGGCCCCCTCTGGAAAGATCAATGAGTAAGCCCACCGCCATGATCAACCCCCAGGGAGCTTTTTAGGTTTGGTTGCATTGCTTGTACAAGTGACTTGGCTCCTGGGAACTATGGTCTGAATATCACAGGAAAACACATGAAGAGACAACCAGTTCTACCAGCCAGGTCAGAGAAGGCTTCGCAGAGCGGTGGCATCTGTGTTGGGACATTGAGCGATTTCCCCTTGGCTGACTGCCTTCACGAGCTGACACACATTGGAGGGTGTGAGACAAGAGATGTGTCCTGTCCCGGTTCTGGAGGCTGAAGATGGGCAGTCCAGGTGTGGGTAGGGGTGTTCCTCCTAGCGGCTCAGGGAGCATGTTCTATGGGGGTCTTCAGCGTCTAGTGTTTGCCGCAATTGCAGGTTGGAGACACAACACCCCATCTGTGATTCTCGGTCCACATCATGTCACCTGTGCACCTGTGGGTTCACTTGGACTTCTCCTCTCTGTTGGTGTCTGTCTCAGTCTCTTCTCTTCATCCTGTAAGGACACCAGTCATAGTGGACTTGAGCCCACCCTTGGGACCGCATAGGCAAAGAACCTATTTCTAAATAGGGTCACATTCACAGGGCCTGGGGGGTTAGGACTTCAGAATTACTTTGGAAAGAGACTCAACCCACAGCAGGGTGGGAGGTGAGGGAAGAATCTAGACAGTCGATGAGTGGAGGAAAGGCATTTCTCCACCTGGGAACGGCACAAACAAAGTCAGTTTCTTGTGCCATGGGAAGAGAGGCAGAGCTGCACTGGATACTTGAGGGACAGGGACCAGGAAGGGAGTGCCAGACAAATAATGCGGGAGCCATGAGAAGCCTGCAGACCCCAGCCTGGCTTCTTGTTTCCTGGTGAATGAAGAGTCCCTCCTGTGGTGGAAAAGCCTGGCTCTCTCTCTATCCCATGGCTCACATGGATTTATTGTGGTTTTCAACCGGCTTGCTTAATGGCCTCTGACCATCTGGTAGTCATCCACACGCTAGGATGGAGTCATTATTAAAACCGGCAGGACGATTAAGTGCAGAGTTGTCTTTTGAGCTCTGCATTGTTTATAGGTACGGGGCCCATAAGTGTCATTCCCTGGCAGTCCAGAAAAGAAAATCTCGGGAATAGCTCAGTGAGCCATGGGAGGCAGAGGAGGCAAAGAAAGCGATGGAGGCACAGCCATCCCCAGGCAGCATGCTGAGGGAGGCACAGCTCTCCTCCGTGTCGCTGGACCTTCCCGGGTGACGATGTGGATCTTTTCCCTCTGTCCCCCCTTCCTGGTCCCTGTATGCTGGGTTCTCAGGAGCAGGGGACTCATCGGAGGAATACTGTTAGAATGGAAAGTTGTCAAGAACAAAAGTGAAGATGAAGGTTCAAGAGTCCTGGTCATAAAACACAACACTAACAGATCCACCTCAAAGACCATTCACCATAACTACAGAAAGATCAGCTGATTCAAAGGGAAAAAATCCTTTGGAAAGAGACTCAACCCACAGCAGGGTGGGAGGTGAAGGAAGAATCTAGACAGTCGATGAGTGGAGGAAAGGCATTTCTCCACCTGGGAACAGCACAAGCAAAGTCAGTTTCTTGTGCCATGGGAAGAGAGGCAGAGCTTTGGAAAGGATCAGCTGATTCAAAGGAAAAAAATCCTTTGGAAAGAGACTCAACCCACAGCAGGGTGGGAGGATCCTTTCCAAAGGATCTTTCCAAAGGTGATTTCTGATCACCAGGGAAATAGAAATCAAAACCACAATGAGATACCACCTCAGAATGGCTAAAATTAACAACACAGGAAACAACACATGTTGGCGACGATGTGGAGAAAGAGAACTCCCTTACACTGTTGGTGGGAATGCAAACTGGTACGGCCACTCTGAAAAACAGTGTGGAAGTTCCTCAAAAAGTTAAAAATAGAGCTACCCTACAGCCCATCAATTGCATTACTAGGCATTTACTGGAAAGATACAAACATAGTGATTCAAAGGGGTACCTGCACCCCAATGTTCATAGCAGCAATGTCCACAATAGCCAAACTAGAGAAGAAGCCAAGATGTCCATCAATGGGCGAATGGATAAAGAAGATGCGGTGTGTATATATATATAGTGGAATGTTACTCAGCCATCAAAAAGGATGAAATCTTACCATTTGTGACCATGTAAATGGAACTAGAGGATATCATGCTAAGTGATATAAGCCAATCAGCGAAAGACAAATACCATAACATCTTACTCGTATGTGCAATTAAAGAAGTAAAACAAATGAGCAAAGAGAAAAAGAGACAAACCAAGAAATAGACTCTTGACTCAAGAGAACACACTGATGGTTGCCAGAGGGGAGGTGGGTTAAGGGAATGGGTGAAATAGATGATGGGGAATAAGGAGGGCATGTACTATGATGAGCACTGAGTGGTATATAGAATTGTTGAACCACTATATTGTACATCTAAACCTAATATTATACTGTTGTTAACTATCTGGAATTTAAATACAAACTTTAAAAAAAAGAATTAAGAAAGTTATTTTATTCTCCCAGGTAGACCAGAAGTCATTGTCCTAACTTGTCGGATGGCTGAATTTCCATTATTGTGCAAGGAAACAGTGGGCTCGGGAGACTGTATCCACCGACACATTTACCTAGGAGAGAGTCATGTTGAAACTCATCTTTTCACAAGCCAGAACGATCACTCTGAGACTGGGGTTTATCATGAATGCAAATGGGAATTTACGTTGTTGAGTAGAACTCTTTGTTTTTTTAAAAAAAATAGAAAAAAATAAAATCTCCTTAGAAAGGGATTGACCGTGCATTTCACAGGTGTCGACCCTCACTTGCATAGACAGAAGGGGATAGCTATGCAGGGACATGGGCCCCCGGGGTCAGCACAATAACCAAGTGTGGGGTGTATTTATACATGGGGCTTCCCATTCCTCATCCGGAAGCCAGAGGGCTCTGGAAATGATCTCCAAAGCCTCCCCCGTTCTTACGTTTCAGTTTTTCACGAATTCTCCATGTTTTTCACGAATTCTCCATGTTTTTCTGAGTTGGTGCTACTGCCCGAAGCCCACAGTGAGTCCTCCTGGCCACCAGATGGGGCTCTGCAGACAGGATTTTCTCCCTCTCGGGATAATTTGGGCTTATTTATCGTGTTATTCTTAAATCTTTTCTTAATACCTCTAATTCATCTTTGTCTTTCAGTTTTGAGTGACTGGTTCTGCTGCTCCTTCAAAGGGGTGCACCGTGGGGGTCTCATTTTTCTTCTTTTTTGCTCTTTTCCCCTCCAAAAAGCCCCTCTGCTCCCCAAAACATCAGCTTTCACAGGGTCTAATGGGTATTCCAAGACAATATTTCCTGCACGGATTTCTTGTCTCTGACTGTTCTAGGATGTTTCACTTAGGGGTCTTAACTTTCTCAAAATGTCATCATTCCCGAAATCAGGGATGATACCTGTATGTGTGTCCTGGGGCAGCTTTCAAGTAACCCAAACTTGGTGTTTCAACTACAGAAGTGTATTCCCTCCTGCAGCTTTGGAGGCCAGGAGTCTGAGATCCAGGACGGGCACGGCTGCTGAGATCCACGTGGGGCAGGACCACTGAGATCCAGGCAGGGCAGGGAGGCTGAGATGCAGGCAGGGCAGGGAGGCTGAGATCCAGGCAGGGCAGGGAGGCTGAGATCCAGGCGGGGCAAGGCCATGTTCCCTCCCGAGGTTCCAGGGGAGGGCCCTTCCTGCCTCTTTCAGCTTCTAGGGCTCCGGGTGTCCCTGGGCTGGTGGTCACCTCCCTCCCATCTCTGCCTCCGTCTTCATGTGGCTTCTCCTCTGTATCTCCTCTTCTGTCTCTTTCAAGGACACCTGTCATTGGGTTTAGTACCACCCTCATCCAAGAAAACTTCACATTAGATCTTTCACTTAATGCCATCTGCAAAGACCATATTCCTAAATAAGAACCCCTTCTCAGGTTCCTGAAGGTCACGATGTGGATCTGTCTTTCTGGGGGGGCCACCATTCCCCCACTACAACATTAAACATATGCTGCCTCTTCGTTGACATGGGCAGTGGGCACGCAGAATGGGGTCCAGCCATATTGCTAGAAGTAGTCTTCTGGTTTTTGGGTCTTCATCTTTTCCTCCATTTCCTGTGTCCTGTTCTCACCCTTTCTACCTGCTACTTGTGCTGCTCCCCACTGCTTGAAGCCAGAACCGTGTCTCAGTTTCCTACCTGCTCTGTGGGACTCCCAAGACCCTCCCCTCTGAGGTTCTTTTCCTACCTGACCGACTGCGTTTCCCACTGCTTTCTAACACTTCTATTTTTGTAAACGAGGTGGGTTTTTTTTCCCTTTTTTTTTTTAAATACGTGTGCCTTGATAAATTGCACAATACCACCACCACCTCCTGCTTTCTGCGACGTTCCAAATCTCGGTCAATAGACAGCAATATGAACAAAATAGAGGGATAAAAGAAGTGTCTCACTTCAGGGTCTCAAAAGCCTGCAGTGACATTTATATTCAGCAGTGGGGATAATGCGGGTCAGCCCAGGCATGGGCAGGTGATCCTACTGTCACTGTGTGAGCTAGTCTAGACTGAAGCATTGTCTGAGCAGATAAAGGTCACTGGCCCTGGCCAAAGAAAGATGTGCTCGGCCATAGCGCCAGAGTTCATTGAGAACAAAACAAAACAAAAGAGCAAAAAACCAACAATCCACCGCCTGCTCTCCTGTATATTCAGATCAACCTGGTTCCTATCAGGTCATTGAGAACAAAACAAAGGAGCAAAAAAGGAAACAAACACCTGGTGTTCTGTAAATTCAGATACTCCAGTTCCTATCGGGTCTAATACTAAAATGTCCTTAGGGGCCAAATCAAAAAACTATATGAAAAAGAATGATACTTTAAAAAAAATCTTTCAGTGACTCATCCAGTTGGCAAGAAAACACTACTGTCTGTTCATGAACTTCACCATCAGTCAGTTGTTTAACAAATATGTTTTTATCTCCTGGCACTTGACGGATATTACAAGAGACTGACAAACATAGAAATTCTTTTTTTTTTTTTTTTAAGATTTTATTTATTTATTTGACACAGAGAGAGAGAGATTACAAGTAGGCAGNAAATCTTTCAGTGACTCATCCAGTTGGGAAGAAAACACTACTGTCTGTTCATGAACTTCACCATCAGTCAGTTGTTTAACAAATATGTTTTTATCTCCTGGCACTTGACGGATATTACAAGAGACTGACAAACATAGAAATTCTATCCCCAGTTAAAGAAGTTCACAGCCATGGCAAGATCATGCAATTCTTTCTTCCATTTCAAATCAATGCGACTGAAATCATTTCGGGTGTTCGGTTCATACGGTTGTTCACATTCCTAGGAGTTTGTCAACCTGTGAATTCATTACAGTCTTACTTCTCAGCGTTACACAAACATGAAATAAATACCCTCAGGTGATCGGACTTTTTGACAGTGGGATGCAATCATAATTACAAATGGAGAATAACACCAGTGACTTTTTTCCTGGCAATTGCACGTAGAATGATTTGGGACATATTAAAGGGATGATGTAGTATAATGAGAAAAATCCTCCGTCAAGGTGAATCACATAGCACTTCTTTATAGGTTATGGGCAAGACTTAGAGGATGGGGAAGGACTTTTCTCGTACTTGAAGAGATGATAGCAGAAGCTCAAAACTGGAGTTCTGTGTTCATTTCTACTGGGAAGGCTATTTCTTCGATCCACTGTGCTCTTGCATTGTCACTGTGGATCGCCGTCTTTCCAGAATTTCTGGGTGTGGAGCATACGGCAGGGCAGAAGTCAAGCCACATTAGCAAACGTGCTCATTTTCCAGAGGGACTTTCCTGTGGGCAGATAGGGGTGAGGTGCCCTTCTCCTTCTTGTGCCTGTTCACGTTATTTCATTCCTGATTCTGATGCCCACATTTGACGATGCACGGCGGCAGGATGGCCATGTCAGGCTCTACCTCGTCATGACAGCTCAGCGTCTCTGCTGTCGCTACCCTACGGATGTTTTCCTGATGTCTTTCCTGCCCAGAAAATACCCGTGTGTCTTTGCTCCTCCCAAGGGAATTGAGAAGCAAAGGGAATTGAGAAGCAAAGGGTTGATGCAGGCATTGCCTGAGGACTGGCCCCTTGTAAAAAGTTGTACCTGCCCCTCCCTGCCTCCTATCTTCATGCTATGTTCATTTCCATCAAAAACAAGCCAAATGGAAAATGCCTTCCCCTCTGTTCAGTTCACCGGAGACATGTCAAGACCTGCAACTGACATTTCCAGCTTTATTCAAGGTTGTGAGGGAGAAAGGAATGGATGAATCACTCCTTTCGAGGACAGCAAGCAAGCTATCAACTGGGGATCTTACCCTTTGAGACAGGAGAAGTGGGCGTTGGGCGAAACCCGCAAAATCCGATCTGAGCAAATCTAATCCTTGTTTGAAACACTGCCAAGTGGACATAAAGCGAAAGATGGTCTCAACAAGATGAACCCAGGGAACCACATTTGATGGGACTGTCACAGTTAAGAGGAGAGGGTTAAGGTTTCTTGGAGGCGTGACTTTTGTACCAAGTCGGGAAACCGCAGATCCCCTCGGGGGCACTGTGTTCCCAACCACTCCTTGCAAGTCTGTCGCCGAGCTGCAGAAAAGAGTTCAGACCCAGATACCTTCACTTAAGTCTCCAAATTTGCGTGAAAGATGAGATTAAACTTGCAGGCTTTCTAACCGTGGGGAGGCGATGCTGACAGCTCAGATTACGGGTTTTCACAGCCCCGGTGTTGTGCCTTATTTTTGCTTCTCGGAAACAAGAAATAGGCGTGCATAAATTAACCCGAAGAGATATTACAGCCAATAATTAGCCACGCTTGCAGGGAAAAGTATGGGGTTGGTAGCGTGAGTCACAGAAGATACAATTTTCTCTTGATCTGGCACAGAAAATACGCCGCATCCAGACTGCTCTTGTGCCAATCACAGCAAGAACCAAATATACCAAAAAGAATATTTTTTTAATGAGAAAAACCCCGAAAAACAAAAACAAACGCAGAACCAAAACAACAGTGGCTGCGTGTAGATTAGAAATCCAGATGCGTCACGGTCACCTGAGTTTGGGGGCTCCGGGTAACTAGGAAGTGAGACCCCTCACTTCCTGTCTCTCTATTCATATAGATGACCCACAGTGTGCATTTGAAATTCCTTAAGTTAATCTCTCTTTTCCAGGTATACTATTCTTGTGATGTAGTGACTGATGCTATTTGTTTCATCAAGGTTCATTTTTTTAAGTAGGCTCCATGTGGGGGCCTGGACTCTCCACCCTGACATCAAGACCTGAGCTGAGATCAAGAGTCAGACGCTCCACCGATGGGCCACCCAGGTGCCCCTCAATGTTCATATTCTTTGCAGTGATATTCCTGTAAGTTTGAAGAACCCATTTCCCATGCTCTTTAAATAGAATTTTAAATGATTCTTTTGAAGCTCTCACAAATCACTTGGAGGAACTTCTCCTTGCCCCAAGCTCTGAATAATATCAATACCTTGAGGGATCCTTGAAGGTTTCAGAGAACTTAGTTATGAATTCTATGAGCTGGACTGTTTTTATGCCGAGGTAGATCTTTCCAAATTTCATCACTGAAACTGATTTACCGACATTTGCTTTCCTTTGATAAATTTCAGTAGCGCATGCTTTTCCTGGAATTGTCCCTTTAATTCTGCTTTCCAGAGGCATTTGCATAGACCATTGCAAATCACATTGATTTTCATGATTAGTGCACCATTTCCAAGTCTGTTTTGGGTATGTGCACTTTGCTCTTCTTTTCAAATTGCTTTCCAGGGTTTATGTGAATTTTTTGTTTCCAGAAAACTAAGTCTATGTTATATTGCACACACTTCTTCTTCTTCTTTTTTAGATTTTATTTATTTATTTGGGACAGAGAGAGAGAGCAAGCACAGAGGGAGAGGAAGAAGCAGGCTCCCCACTGAGCAGGGAGGTTGATGCAGGGCTCTACTCAGGACTCTGGGATCATGACCTGAGCCAAAGGCAGATGCTTAACCTACTGAGACACCCAGGCGCCCCTACTGCACACACTTCTTAAAAAATATTTATTGGGCATTTCTTTTAGACCATACAGTGTTCTAGAAGGTGGACATAAAGCAATGGATACAATAGCATCCACCTAGTGCATACTGGTAGTGATACAGCTGGTGAAGTGTATCAGCAGGTAAGTACCGAAAATAAAGGTGTGTCTGTGCGTGTGTAGAAAATGCATCATTTCTCAATGTGTGCTACCAAATCCTGGTAAACAGGATGAAGAAAAGTGATCAAGAGTCTATGACGAGGTAACATTTGAACACAGATGAGAAAGGGCAGACGTAGCCAGTGATGCTCATCTCTGAGTGTTCTAAGTTCTAGCAGGGGCAGGGAGGCAGCCAGTGCAAAGGCCCTGAGGTGGATTGCAATCCCTGCATGGCAAGGAGGTCTAAATGTCTGAAATGGAGGGGACAAAATAAATGGTGGTGGACTTGGAGGTCAGACAGGTAGCTTGCGCCCATGTCATTAAGGGCCCTGTAGGCTTTGGGAACAAGTTTGGATTTTATATTCCCAGTAAACAATCTATCATTTCTGCTCTTCATCCACATACTCATGTAGGAAACTCCTCCTTCAGGAATTAAAAAAATATATTTTTCTTGCTTTCTTGAGACATATGTTTCTCTTTAAAAATTCCTCAATCTGATGCTTCTTTCATTACATAAAAACTAAATTCATTCCAAAGCCGTCAGTCCCCCTAGGCCCCCAGTGAGAGTGACTTTTGTCATATCCCGAACATTTCTGAAATGGTATTGATCTCTATTATTTCCCCCACCCAAAACCCCTTAAAGCAGAGTTTTAAAATGCCAGTCCCATAGTAGCTTTGTTTGTCAATATCTTGCGATTAAATCCTAACTTCATGCCATTACGGCCAAAAATGCAGTTAATCTTAGTTACAGTGCTTGGATCAACTATGTTTGCTTTTGAACTAATACATGGTTTAAAAAAACATGATGTGCATTTTATGGATATGCATTTGATCATACAGCCATTAGATTTTCCTTCCGCTATATAATTTAAATCCTTAATATCCTTATTCTCTCCTTTGTCTTCTTCCATCTGTCATGCATAAGTGTCTTAATATGAATTTTCTTTCTGGTCACAGCGAAGATGAGGTTATTTGACCCAACACGGCTACTGAAACAGATTGAATGTGTTGGATGAGCCTATCTTAGTACAAGCATCGCAGCACTGATGGGGATGGCATGGAATCATCCGGCCATGGTCTCAAGGGAGGCAGTGATGCAGAGAAGTAACAGGATCCTTGGAGACACCTCTTCCCAGAGGGTATTTGGGGACCTGGTCAAAATTAAACCGCATTTTTAATGTTTCCTCCCATCTCCAGAAAGAGAAGACAGCAGCTTTATGTCCTCGTCAGGATGGGGAGTCGAGTAGGGGGATTTTCCTGCACTGAGGTACAATTCTGAAGTTCGACAGCAGCGATTCTCAAAGTGTGGTACAGGGAAACCCGGGGGGTGTCCTTGAGTCAAAACCGTTCTCATAATAATATGGAGATGACATTTATCTTTTCTTGTTTGTTCTCTCCCAAGTGTCCAGTGGACTTTTTTGGGAGAAATGTGATGGGGATAGCACAGCACACTGAAAGAAGCAGCAGCTATGAGTGTGCAAGGGATTTGCAAAAATGTAAAACAATGCCATTTTTATCACTAATATTATCACATTACCAAGACTGTAATACACAGAACATCTATCATCATATAATAAGATTATATAATATTTTTCATACAGTGAGAATATAATAATATACTTATTATAAAGAATGTGTTAACACAAATGCTTGTGTTAACAAGCAATGGCTTTAATATCATGACTTTTTAAAAAATATTTTTACATTTGGGCGCCTGGGTGGCTCAGTGGGTTAAAGCCTCTGCCTTCGGCTCAGGTCATGATTTCAGGGTCCTGGGATCAAGGCCCGCATCAGGCTCCCTGCTCAGCGGGGAGCCTGCTTCCCCCCCCCTCTCTCTGCCTGCTTCTCTGCCTCCTGTGATCTCTCTCCCTCTGTCAAATAAATAAATAAAATCTTTTAAAAAAAGATTTTTACATTTATGAAAGAAAGAGAGTAGAGGGAGGAGCAGAGGGAGAGGGACAAGCAGACTCCATGCCCAGCATGGAGCCCAACACTGGGCCTGATCTCAGGAATCTGAGATCACAACCTGAGCCAAAACCGAGAGTTGGATGCTCAATGGACTGTGCCACCCAGGCGCCCCATCATTATCTTTAAATATATTGATCGATAGATGTGTAAAAATCTTGTCAATTTTTTTAAAGATTTTATTTTTAAGTAATCTATACACCCAATGTGGGGCTTGAACTCACAACCTCGAGATTGAGTCACATGCTCTACCAACTGAGCCAACCAGGCACCCCCAAAATATTCTCACTTTTACTTGCTAATGCAGCAAATATGAATTGATATAAATTACATAGACAAAATTTAGGGTCCTCGGTCATTGAGAATGTAAAGAGGTTCTAACACTAAGGGGTTAGAGACACTGAGTATACTTTCAATATGAGTGGACAAGATGCACATTTGTGCTCCACTCTAAGAATCTACAGAACAGAAACACTGGCAGTAAGCTAATAAGGCAAAGGGAAGTTCTTGAGAATTTCTAAACATCCATGTACCTTCTTTCAGAGTAGTAGGAGAAATTCACACCCGTTAGCTGGTACTTCTCCCCTCCAAATCCCAAACTCTAAATTTAGTTTAAAATGTTTCTGAATTGATAGTGTCGTAGGCACAGTGATGAAATTTGAAATATCAAATATATAACAACTTCTACAGGAAAGGGACCTAACTATTCAGAATGAATAATGTCATTTTATCATGTATTTAGGCTGAATTTAAACCCCACAGAGACACCCAGAAGAACCAAACACATGTGTTCTCTGGAGGAATGTACCTTTCTTCTGGGCACAAGGAAAACGAGTAGCTCAAACGTAAAGCTTACTAAACCCATAAGGAATTAAGTCACCATGAGCTGATTCCAATGGGCACGAAACATAGAAGAAACAGAGCAACAAGGATTTCAGAGGTCTGAATTATTGGCTACAGACAGTAGTGTAACCAACCTGAAGAAAGTGAAGCAAGCTTCATTTGAAAAAGACCAACTGAGCTCCCAAAATGAAAAATACAAACAGTGACATTTGAAACTCACTGGATGGCAGATCAGACATAACTGAAGAGAGAATTAGTGAACTGGAAGGCTCGAGGATCCAGAAGCCAGCACAGAGGGACATAGAAATTAAATACATGAAAAAGATGTGAAGAATTGCTGAAGGTACAAGAAGAAGAGTTAATGAATATTAGAGAGACAGGAGAGAGAGAGTAAGCCAACAGGAATATTTGAAGAAGAAGGAAGAGATGATGGCTAAGAATCAACCAGAATTGAAAAGGCAGCAGCCCACATGTACAGGAAATAACGTCAGTGTCAGGAAGAGTAAAAATGAATGGACACATACATGTCATATGAAATTTCAGAATACCAAAGACAAAAAATAATCTATCTTAAAAGCAGCCAGAGAATTAAAAAAAAACAAAAACAAATTTCAAAGCCTGGATGGTAAGGCTTACAACTGACATCTCTATCAAGCGGTGAAAGCCAGAAATATAAGACAGAAAAATAAAAATAATTGAAGGGTTGGTTGAAAGGAAGCAGACCCCAGAGAAAATCTTCCCCAAAATGGGGGCTGAAATCAGTACAGTTGCCAAAAAACAATACCCAGAGAACATTTTCGTGAGCGGACCATCCCAGAAGGAAAGTGTAAAAACTGCATGTTAAGAAACTTGAAACTCACCCCAGCTGGAGCCTGTGAGATTACAAGAGGTGAAGAAATCAGAACATGGCAAACACATAGGCAGACCTACACGAACACCGAATGCATAACACAGTATTACTCGTGCCCTGTGGAGATGGAACAGCTGGTCATAAAATGAGAACATCTGAAATGAGTGCTTACCAAAGAAAAATTTCCAAGGAAAAAGATTAAGAGTAATTTTTAGGGTGTACAAACTTTATACAAGTGATGTCATACTTGATATTATCCATGTGTTCAGGATTGATAACATTAATATAGCTTACCCTATAGGTTATATAAATTAGTGATCTTTTAGGGCCACATAGGTCCACCTTGGGGCAGGCTCTGCTGGGATACTTGGGAATGAAATGTGGTGGAAGTCTTCATGGATATTGTCTATACTGAACCAAAAATGCCAGTGGGAGTCTTGCAGCAAGTGGGCATCCCTCCGAGCTCTGCTCGGCAGCCTTTCTGCCTCACCTGGTGCACACACACACACACACACACACACACACACACTCTGCAGGCAGAATTCTCCACTTATCGTTGACCTAGCAATTGACTCGTTAAACACAGCATATTTCATTGTCTTTCAGATCGGCAGCAGGCTGCCCATCAATGCTGAACGCCACCTGGTGGAAGGTGACAGGGAGAGATGGACACATGGCTGTATATGATAAAAGCAGGAATATTGGTTGCAAAGAATGGAACTTTGGAAGTGAATGATGGCATTCTACCTGTCACCTCAGACAATGCTACATGATAGCTTCTCTCCATGCGTTTTTCTTCGTGGGATGAAATATTCTATTCTGAGGACTTCCTCTGTTGGCTCCCTCACTGACTTGTTTGTTAAAAGAATGAAGAGCAGTGAGAGACCAATATCATTGATCCCCCCCTTATATATGACACGCTTATAGCTCAATTGCTTTTTAAAAAGAATCTACAGTGCTTTTTTTTTTTTAACTTGGGAAATACAGTCTGAAGGTCTGTCTAACCTTACTTCACAACATCAGCTTGATACAACTCACACCACCATCTGTACACAGAGCACAAGAGTCCCCGTGTCAATATGGCAGGTGCTCAGACACATGGAACCACGCCCCAAGTCGCAACACTTACAATGTTCAATTTATGGGAGTTAATTTGGTAGATTCCTTGAATCACTTTTGATCATCCAGGATAATCATATCCGAAAAGATGTAAAATGTTTAACTTTCTTCTTCGGAAACCTAATTTCAAAGGACATTCCACAACTGCTAATTTCAAAGGACATCCAACAACTGGCAACAAGGCATCTCAGCAGAACTATCCTTCCGTGATGATTTTGACATCAATTCATATAGTCTCATTTTAGATAGACGAATTTCTTCCTCGTTAAATCTTTGGGGAAAAATATGAACCGATGGAGTAATACATACACAAGTGGATGGCTCCTGATTTTGATTGGCTTTCACTTCTTTGGAAAATCATAGTTAAGTCATCCACACTTTATATATTCAACCAATATGGGATACTCATGGCATGTCACCAACGAGAGCAGAGACAAGTAACACCTCTCTCTCACACACACCCTGCCACACACATTCAGTAATATTGCCCAGTGGCATTCAAAAAATGTTAGCATTTGAAACCCAGTTCCATTCTTCACAAAATCCATAGCAGGAACTCCGGAGGAAGCATTCCAATATTTGCCTTAAACTGTGTTTATTCAGACCAAAAAAGATCTTACATGGAAACTCAAAACTGAACTGTGCATGATCTTTTTTTTTTGATATGTGCCTCATAACTTAGAAAAAGTGTCCTCCTCAAAATCCTCACCACCACTACCACCATCGTTATCAACATCATCATCATCACCATTACCAACATCATCATCATACTAGCATCACCATCATCATCACCGCCATCATCATCCCTCCCATTACCAGCTGCCACTTGGGCTTCTGGGAGGACAATCTGACCCCAAAAGACCTTCTTCTTCTCTATTTTATTCCAGGAAGACATTGGTCTGACTGATTATTTCCTTCGAGCTGTGGAGCATCCTCGGTGGCCTAGAAACAGCTCAAATTGATGACCAAACCTTCTTGTGAGACACCGTCTAAGTGGCTTGTTGACAAATTGGTCTGGTCTGGGCATCCTAAATGATTTTCAGTGCAGTTTCTGCTCCTCTACACTCATTTGTTGCACTGTCACTCTACGGTTCCTTGGGAATAAATAAATGAAAACTGAGCTGAATGTCGTCTTTTTCTCTCCCTTAACTTCCCTGCAACAAGTATTTTTTTTTTTTCCTCTGTGGGAACTCACTGTCCTGAACAAGTGTAGGCACAGAAATCCTCATTTTGTTACTTCACCCTTCTGGGGAAAATAGCAGGAGTAGGGATGAGCCATCTCTGGTTATGGCCATCTGGATACTAAAATATTCACTGGGCTCCATCAACTAATTTTGAAACAGTGGCTTTAGATGTACGATGTGCATCTGTGAGAGTGAACTTAGATGTAAGTCAGAGAAGGGATCCAAAAAACCTATGCTTGGAAAATACACTAGGAACGAATTGGAGGAGAAAATTTAAAACAATGGTATTCATTTAGATCAGATGTGGTTGTATCTACCAGACCAAAGGCACAAGTCTTACGATCACAGCTCATGCCAGACCAGAGTCCCATGGAGAAGCCACAGAAAATCAAGGGTGCCAAATTAGCCATTTACTTCTGAGCTTCTGTGGCTGACAGTTGCACTGTGGCCCCATTTAGTGGGACCTGGTAGTGTATTCTTACCAAAGTTGGAGCTTGAGATCCAGACCTTAGTGTGTCTGGGAGGACAGCCCACCTGACTGCTGTGGGTCAACCAGGCCTGCCTACGACCCTACAGGTTCAAATAATTGTTCAAGCAGACGAATGGCTTCAGGTTGCCAAGATGAAGTGGCAAAGCATCCAGGGGAATGGAGCCTAGTGAGGGAAAGCCAGGCAGGAAAACTCTGGAAACTGAGCCTGGGAGACTTTTGCCATTGGATGAGCCATTGATCTATCCATCTCTCCATCCATCCACTCATCTCTCCAACCATCCACCCATCCATCCATCTATCTTTCCAACCATCCACCTACCCAACTATCAACCCATTTAATATCCATGTATTCATCCAGTCACCCAGCATGCAACCATCCATCCAACCATCCATCCACCCAACCATCCATCCATCCATCCATCCATCCATCCATCCATCCATCCATCCATCCATCCAACCATCCATCCATCCATCCATCCAATCATCCATCCATCCATCCATCCATCCATCCATCCATCCATCCATCCAACCATCCATCCATCCAACCATCCATCCATCCAACCATCCATCCACCATCCACCATCCATCCATCCATCCATCCAACCATCCATCCATCCATCCAACCATCCATCCATCCAAGCATCCATCCAACCATCCATCCATCCATCCATCCATCCATCCATCCATCCATCCATCCATCCATTCTTTCCCTCATGCCTGCATGCATGCAGGCATCCATTTACCATGCATACATGATATGCGAAGAGGACACAAGGAAGGTATAAAGATATGGTCCAGCTAACAGAACTCTGGGTTCCCAGGCAGGGTTGAGGCTCCAGGAAGAAAGAACATGGACACAGGAGGAAGGGAGAGAACCTTGGGTTCAGTAATTCAGATGCAGCAATCTCTTACGTTAGAAGACGGATTGATCACAAAGGGCATGGTGGGTGATGATGGAGGGTCTAAGTGAGCATCTAGAGATCAGCACCTAACCAGGCTTCCCTAATCATGCAGCCGAGTGAGAAAAGGAACATAATTCTACCCTCTCCATGAAGGTTCTGGTACATGAAGGGCTTTCTCTGTGGTCTGCTTTAAAGCTCCCTTGCTCAAGTCCAGATTGATCTGTGAACTGACATGGAAATAAGCCTCTTAGTAGAGATACTGGGAGGGGGCTGTGAAGTTAAAGGCTGGAAAAGAGGAAAATGAAACCCATGAGCAAAAGTTAAAGAGAAGGTGCGGAGGGGTCCTGAGACCCAAGTTGGGCTCTGTGCTCAGCGAGGAATCTGCTTGAGGATTCTCTCCATCTCCCTCTACCCCTCCCTCCATTCACTCACACATACTCTCTCTCTCTCTGTGTTTCAAATAAATTAATAAATCTTAAAAAAAAGAATATCCAAGGAAGAGGGAATTCTGGAAGCACAGGGTGACTGTTATTTATGAGGCTCTTGTTTGCAAAACAACATGGCAGGACAGATGCCGGCTTGTGGAAGATGCATGGCTGGGGAAACTTGACGGTAGAAGGAGGCGGACAGGTGGCCAAGGAGTTTGTATGGTAGGCAATGAGATACCGGTGGAGGCGTGGGAAGTAGAAGGTCACTCTTCTGCATCACCTGGATTCCAGCGGGAAGAGAGTAGAAGTGGGAAAACTAATTAGGAGACCATTATAATTAGAAAGAACAGCTCGCAGCAAGAGGGTGAGAACAGAGAAACAAAGGTGCCAGAGAGATTTTGAAAAGCGAGCTAGGTACAGGAATGTGAAGTGCACGGAAGTTTCAAAATCGCTCCCTCTGACGGGGTAGTGGTGGGTGCTTATCATTGGCGTCCTCGGAAGAAATCACTGAGTTCCTAAAATAGAATAAACGGGAGATGTTTATGATGAAGATGTTGATCTTCTTATAGATGACATAGGAAATGGGAATGTGTCAGTGGTATAATTAAAAGTTCTGTGTGAACAAGAGAAGGAAGCTTTACCGAGAACATGAAGCATCTGTAATGATGTGCTTGTGGGAAATTCAGACTTTTAAAGGAAAGTGGCCCCGTCCCAATTCAGCTTTCCAGACTCATAAAAGCCTAGAGTATGGCTACAGAAAGCAGTTAACTGTTTTTGACTAGATTAGTTTTAACTTAGTTAAGGAGCAAATACAGTTTTTGTGAAGATCTACTGATTTGTTAGAGAGAGAGATGGAGACAGAGTGTGAGAAGGAGAGGGGTAGATGGAGAGGGAGAGAATCTCAAGCAGACCTTGAGTCGAGCAGGGAGCCCATCTGTGGGCCTTGATCCCAGGACCCTGAGATCACGACCTGAGCCAAAAAAATTGCGTCTGACACTCAACTGACTTCGCCACCCAGGCACACCACAAATATATAATTTTTTTTTAAAGTGTCTCTGTAATAGAATGTCCAAAAGCATGAAGCAAACTCAAGCAGCCGAGGAAGCAAGGTGTGCAAAGCTATGGAGCTAACATGCAGGGTCTTCAGCACACACATAGGGTCTGACTTCTCCTGGAGGAGAAGACAACTTAAATGGGGATTTCCCATGCCATCTCCATGATGGAGCACTCTGTGAATCAATAGAGAAACCAACGACAACTGTCATCCTTGAGTACCATTAGACTCAGAATGCTGCGGACAAGGTGCCTGGCTTTTTGCCCATAACTGGTTAATTGGAAGAGAACGAGGATGGCGAGCAGGTTCCTACAGACGGGCGACAGTCTGGATAGGCTGAAAGAAGGAGCGAAATAGCTCCTGCAAGTCTGTCCAGGATCATGTTCCAGATGGACATGGCGTGGCATCTTCCTGCTAAGAACTTGATAGTACAAGAAATCAGTTGCCCCCGAGATTTAAAACTGAGGAATCCACCCTCACATCTCGCCAAACGGACGCTCCCAGCCATCTGTCGAATGCAAACCAAGAGCCTGTCTATAACTGTTTAGTTGAAGAGTTGGGGAACACCCGACATTCCAATTAAGATGATCTGGCTCTGATCTCCTGAAGGCAGGCAGAAACGTGACTGGGGTTTAATGTGTGGCAATCCAGTTAATCATGTTATTCTGGGTATACAGAAAGGCTGTGTTAATGAGAAGGGAAACATCAGCTTCCATCACGATTGCCCAGAATGTTGAGGGGGAAACAATGAAAGCTTCATATGAAGGATGTTAATAAGCTGTATATATAACTCAATATCCTCAGAGTCTCAAGTTAGTACATATATAATATAAAACATATTATGATACATTTATGATAGTACACATATAATATAAAATGTACTATGAAGATATATGATAGTACATATATAAAATATGACATATGATAGTACATATATAATATACAATATATTATGATAGATATACAATAGTACATATATAATATAAGATGTATTATGATAGATATACAATAGTACATATATAAGATGCATTATGATAGAAAAATACACCAGTGTACTAATCAAATATATATGTGTGTGTATATATATATTTGCACCTGTATGTATGATATATTTCTATGGCTCAGTAGGCTTAAATAGTCAAAAGGTGTCTATCTTGGGAGGCATCTCACAGCTCTAACATGGTAAATGTCTAGTATGAACTCCTAAGGAGAAGAAGTTCAACAAGAAACGTCTCTTCAACATTTATAGGTGAAGTCTTACGATATCTGCTGACCATCTTTCTGATTTAGTGTTCTGAGCAATGCATTTTGGGACAATCTGGATAGGACGTAGCAAGATGACACCCAAGGACCGACCCTTGGCAGTGCTCATCCGTCCCTGACAGTGGGGTGCACCTGTGGGCCAAAGGATGCCCAACTTTGCGGCAGAGGCTGTCCTGATGCCCGTCAAAGTTCCCTTTTCCGTCCCCTCACGGTAATGGGAGTTTGAAGTAGACACACTCTTCATGTGGCCAAGAAGAGGGAGAAAAGCCCAAGTCTGAAGGAATACTGGCATCCGGGGAAAGAAAAGAGGAAAAACAGAAGGGAGAGATCAAGAGAACGTGAGGCCGAGAAGAAGGTGGTCCCAACATTCAGCAGAACCATGAGAGCCCAGACTGGGAGCTGCCAGAGGATGGGGGAGCCAATGGATAGAATGCCCCAGAGAGAGGAGACAGATACCAGCAGGAAGCACATCACATGAGCATTTGGACTTGCGAGCTTGTGAGTAGAAGCCATCTAGGGAAAGTTGTAAGAAATGGAGTTGAGGTTGGTGGCAGCTACGAGGTTGGCAAAGAAAAGGGCACTGTCTTCACTGGACAGTTACTTTCAACCATACCTCCGGGTTGGGGTTAGAGATTAAGAAGAAATTCTGTCTTGTTAGAATTATGAGGTCATGGCATGAATTTCCAAGGGAAGTGATAACTTTCATTTTCTGAGTGTTGCATTGCTTTGAAAAAGTTAGACACTTTCTTCCAGCTGTGTCTTGAGTTCAATCCTATGGTGGAGTCACAGACGTTACCAAGAGGGCCCACGCACAGGAGATTTTGAAAAAAAAAAAATGAATGGCAGGTGAAATTGCTTTGAGCTGCCAAAAATCGAACAAACATCCCACTGTCAATTACTTGTCATGGGCTCCTCGGTGCTTTGCAAATGCTTATTTTAGCTTTTAGGAAAATCGACTTATCCCAAAATAAACGCCTGCAGTGGGTTGCTGTAGGAGAAATAGAGCCGCATTGTTCAGTGGAAGACTATGCAGAGGAATGATCCTGGTATAAGTACACTTTCTAAATTACTTTACAACATTCAAAGGAGCTAAGCTACTGTGACCCTTCACAGTGAAGGCAAGCATACAGCACTCCTGGTCTTAGAAACTGCAAAAAGAATTAGGTTCGTCGACTGTGTCAGAAACCGCTACAACTGGAGGGTCCTCTTTGACTATTCAGAATTGTACTGCACTGACAGCATAGACCCATAGATTTGTCTGATTCCAGCAACGGAGAGTTGCAAACAACTCTGTATGAGACATCTGTTCTTATTTGTCTTTTAGTTTATTTCTTAGAATGGCAGACGACATCTAGCAGAAAATGGAATCCGTGACGTGAACGTTGGCAAGCACGGAACCCTTCCAGTTTTGGTCCGGGTTTGAGAGTTTTAAGATCTAGAGGCAAACACTCAAATGAGACTCTTGGATGTAGACATTTCATGAGATGGTGTCCCAGCTCAACATGCATATTTTACGCCCGCCATGCTGCTAGGGATACTATTTTAAATCATTTTGGAAACACGTCTCTAACTGTACAGCCTAATTCCCAAACTGATACATGGCCAAAAAGATGCATAGAGACCCAATGATAGGACAGATTTTTCTTCCTCCTCCCATAGAATCACTTAGCGTTCTACAATTCTGGGGTGCTCCATTTTATAAACATTTCTTTTCTCTTCCTGGTCATGTTGTAACTGCTTTTTCCAAGTCCTGAGGCTCCCATGAAAATGTCGATCCTTCTGCTTTCCAACCGTAAACTCTGAATTTCATGGACGCATTCCTAAAGGTGTATATCACTCCATCTTGACCGAGGTTTGTCATCATGTCAGAAATGGATGATGACACACTTGTTGGGGTCCCTAGTCACCTGGGGACAAAGTAATCCCATGGTGCAAGCGGATAATCTTGAAAAGCCAGCCTGGCTCATCTCTGCATTGATTTTGGTAGACTTCTGATGACTCATTCAGAGTCCAGCAAAGCAAATACGTGTGGACATTTAATATTCTATTTTCCAGCATCTTGACGACAGGAAAACTACAGAACATTTCTGAGGACATATGGTTGCCTCCTCTTCTTCAACACCCAAGGTATTTCTCAAGAAACAGAGAATTTAGAATGTTCTATCGTGTTCTACATGGACACCCCAACCTGAGCCATTTGAGAGAGTCCTATAAGCTTTCTAATCTAAATATAGATAGGGAGGTTTGGTGACTCATCTCTCAAATTCTGTTTTATTTGTGTGTTTAGGTGTGTCTTCTCTCCCCCATCATGCGGTGGCAGAGCAAAGCCTTCCTAGCTGGATGAAATGAAGCCTTCCCAGGGCAACCAGAAAACACCAGACTCACTCACCATCATCCAATAACCCCATGAGAAGATGATCAATATCCATCAGCCACAGAGTTCAGCTGCTGGGGTTGTGTAAGGGATCCAAAATGCCCGCCTCCACATAGCCAAGTCCTATTAGGAACCAGGGTGGGATGTGAAGGAGGTAAACGGAACCTAATCTGGCAGGAAACTGTTGAGGAGGTTCAAAATTAAACTTGGACCATGCACAGAAAGGATTAATTCCTGGTGACTGCTCTCGATGGCCATCGGTAGGAAATGTTCATGACTAGGCAGGACACATCCTGCTGTGAGCATCTGCCAATTCATTCCCTCTGTGGACATGGTGTTTATTGAGCACTTTTCACATGTGAGGAAGGTTACGTAGAAAGTACGAAGGCTTCATCCTTCTTCTCCAGGAGTTGAATTGTGTGAATGATTAATCAAGTATTTATGGAAACAGAACACATGTAGGAAATCCACAACAGAAGTATAAGAAACGGGGATGGGGGGCATTTCAAGGGGTGGAGTGATGCGTGGGGGCTCGGGAGAGCCCTTGAACGGGACAAAGAATTGCGTTGTGGAGTTTTTGTTTTCAGAAGAGGCTATGACAAGTTTCTACAAACTGGGTGTCTTCAAGCAACAGGAAAGTATTTGCTCTCAGTGTGGAGGACAAAACTCCAAAATCAAGGTGTTGGCAGCAGTGGTCCCTTCTGAGGGCTGTGGGGGAGGATCTGTCCCGTTTCTCTCTTCCAGCTTCAGTGGCTGCTGGCCATCCTTGGCATTTCTGGGCATGAAGATGCATCATTCCAACTCCTGCCTCTGTCTTCAGATGGTCTTGTTCTCTGCATTTCTCTTCTCTTCCGTCTGCTATGAGGACATGAGTCATTGGATTGAGTCTATCCTATCTTGGTATTGTCACCTTAGTGGCATTTGCAAAGACCCTTTTCTTTTTTTTCTTTTTCTTTTTCTTTTTTTTTTTAAAGATTTTATTTATTTATTTGACACAGAGAGATCAGATCACAAGTAGGCTGAGAGGCAGGCAGAGAGAGAGAGGAGGAAGCAGGCTCCCCGCTGAGCAGAGAGCCTGATGCGGGGCTCGATCCCAGGACCCTGAGATCATGACCTGAGCCGAAGGCAGGGGCTTTAACCCACTGAGCCACCCAGGTGCCCGCAAAGACCCTTTTCTGAGTTAAGGCCACAATCCCCAGGTACCAGGGTTTTGATGTAGGACATAAATTTTGGGGGAATGACAATTCAACCGATTACAGACTTTGAGCAGTGTAGTAGTGAAGGAGAAAGAAAAAAGTGGCATGGAAGTCCATAAAATCATGAACCCTTTTGTTTTCCCATGAAGGACTGCCTCATGACATCTTGGGCATCCATAAGCTATGTGGAAGGTCAGTCTGTCCACCAGTTCACAGATTCTCATGACAGGAAGTATGTCCAAGACTTTTGATTAAGTTCATTATCAGAGTAGAACCAAAATTTTATGACATGGTCCAATGGGTGATGACACTATCCTCATGTGAAATGATTTATTAGAAAGACCAAGAATGTGAGTCTTTTAGGACTGTGGAAGAAAAGATTACCTAGGAAGTGCTCAGGAGAAATCGCTTCGTGGTACAGTTGAGAGGTTCCGGCAAAGAGTTGGTATGCTTTTGGACTCTTGAGTTTTTATCTGCCTGGTTTACTTCTGTCTCTTCAACTCATCCTATGGGTCCTTCCCTGTCCTGCTCTTCTAGCTCTTTCTTCTCATTTCTGTGTCCATCAGTCATAACAACTGTGTAATTAACCACTTAAGGATCCTTAGTCCACCCTTCCCCTCTGGTTTAGAACTTCTCGAGTGTCTCACAAAGTGGCCCGATACTATTTTTTGCTTCTCAGCTCTCCGTAGGTAAAGATGAAAGCATCCCACACCCGGAGAGGAATCGAACCATGATCAAGTGGACCCCTATCCACAGCACACAGGCAGAAATGCCTGCCCTGAAATGATCTCCACTTAGAGGAAATGATGTTGATCTTGAAAGTTGTGTTGAAGCGTTTCAGGCGGGGGAATAGGACGGAGGTGTGAATGAGCAGGACTTGGCAGCTGCCCTGGGTGCGGACAAGTGGGAGCTCAGAGACGCCAACCTCTGAGGTGAGGAATTGCTTCTATCCCCCTGTGGAATTTCTGACTTCCCCAATCCAATTACCCAACATTGGGCAATCTCACTCGCTCTGTCGGCTTCGTCCCCGAGGATGAGCTGTGCTGGGTGGGGAAGCTCACAGCAGTGCAGGGTGTTCTTCTCCCTACCCTTTTTCTCTCTGAGTTTTGGCTCTTTCTTTGTTTTAGCTTGCCTGTTGGCTTCACTCCCTTCTCCCAGGGCCTCCACAGTATGGTACGTTGGGAGAAGATGGCAGACACATCTTGATGATTGAAGCTTGATGACTGAAGCTTGATGATATCAGCTTCTTCCGTGCTCAGCCAACAGCTGGAGCATGAAGTCCATCCGCTTCCCTTAGTTATTGGACTGGCTGTTAACTTTATGTCCTGGTGCAAGTCAACCATGGTCATGGCTGTGAAGCCACGGGGTGGGTGAGCTGTGGGTGGGACATCGCCATTTAACCTGCAGACTCTGCCCCCTGAGGTGGTTGATGCGGCACTAGGGAAGATCCCTCATGAGCGGGGATCTCTGTAGGAGGCTCTTTCTGAGACCATCGACTGGGAGTCAAAAAGTGCCTAAGCCATGCTGTTGACAAAGAGGTTACATCTCATCTGTGGGCTGGATCAATATGATAAAAAAGTTAATTACTTAATTATAGTTTGGAGGTGATTTTTAAACAACGGGGCAACACTTCCTCCTGGGGCTCCAGGGGGCAGGGTCCTTCCTGCCTCTTTCAGCTTCTGGGGCTCCAGGTATCACTGGGCTTGTGGCCATCTGCCTCCCATCTCTGTCTCCATCCTCTGTGTCGGTGTCTCCTCTTTTGTCTCTTCTAAGGACACCGGTCACTCACTTGAGGGCCACCGTGATCCAGGAGGGTCTCATCCCAGATCTTTAAGTACATCTGGAAAGTCCTCGTTCCCATTTAGGGTCACATTCATGTGTTCTGAGGATTAGGGCCTGATATTTGGAGTGCCATTATTTGGCCCACCACACCTGGTAGAGAAGGTCTCCTTAGGGCAGGACCACCCACTCCTGCCATGCAACAATAGGCAAGGTCCGGAATCTGTTGCACAGAGTCACAGGCTAGATCAAGGACCTCATCCTTCATAACCAGAAAGCTTCACTGGAACTCTCTTTCCTAGAGAGTTCTGAGTGGAAAAGAGGCATTTTTTGGGAATAAACATAGCAGAAGGGGAATTTGCATTGCTCTGTGCATTTTGTGGATCTAGTCCTCTTTCCGGATTCCCAGAAAGCAAAGCACATGGGGTTGCTCTTAATGCCAAGATTTACAGAAGGGAAAGTTTTCCAAAAGGCTACTTTAAAAGGTGAACACTAAATGAGGAGAAATGCCACCCCACCCCTCACCACGACAGAGACTCGCAAGGACCTGGTAAGGAAACTTCCAATGCAATTTGAGGTTTTGAAAGCATTGTAAAGAGGGACAAGAAGGTTGGAAACGTACCTGGTCACCATCAGGCAATGACGCAGCCAACTGTCAAAATATGCCGTTTTTATGCTTTCCAGTAATTAAAAACAGGTGCTTCTGTAAAGCCATATGTGTATGTTGGTCTGTTTCCAAACAGGATGGTTGAGGCAACAGAACTTCTCTTTCAAAGCAAAGCACAAGTTCACGTGTTTCTGGAAGACAGCAAGTTTGCACACCATGGTATTTCTAGAACCCCTTCGCCTAGCCCCAGCTTCTTTGTTTCACAACAGACTTCAAGGGTACAATACACTCTTGTTCAGGAGAGTCACGTTGCTGTAAATCTCATGTATAAAGCACCTTCTCAATGGCAGCCACCTTGAGACTTGTGGGCTGTCAAACCTGAAGGATAGTGAAGCCTATATTTTAAAACAGTTCCCTGCCCTGAAATCTCTGGTCAGAGCACTGCAAAGTTGTGTCTGAAGCAGACGTCATTCTGCTTATCACAGTTCCTGTCATTTGCCATTAAAATTCATCTTGGAAGCCATCTGCTCCAAGCAGCGGCCGACATCAGTCATTGTCAACCATATGGACCAACAGAACTCCTTTCGGGGATCAGAAAGTTCATATACCCCCACAGGATGGCAATCCACCACAGCATTCTTAGAAGGAGGATGCACAACATGCCAAAACAGCTACTACTCATTTTGCTCTACTTTGTGCTGCATTTGTGTTTTATCTGAAAAAAAAAATTTGACGATGCGTGCGTAGTTGAAACATACTATTGATGAGTGTTATCTGTTTAATGGGCAGGTCTTAGTGTGAACCTAGATCTACAGCCCCATGCACTGATTCATTACCCTCAGTCCGGTTCACTTTCCCCCACTAGAGATATACAACTCTCCCAATGAGGACCCTTCCTCTGTTCGTTGTCCCCTGCCACCACCTTCTCCAACTACACCAGAAATGCTATTTGCTCTACCAGGTTTTAAAATCTGATCCTCTCAACTCTGAATGTTGGACTGGAATGTGCAGGAAACCCGTGCACAGAAGTCTGGTCTGGAAATTTGCCCTCTGCTATTGAAGGGGGCCATCCATCCAAAGACCTCATGAGCACCTTCCACTGTGTCTACTAATTACCGCCTGGGCAAGGCATTCCTTTACGGCTATGGTCCCACTCCCATGTCTTGTAATCAGGTGGGTGGTGAAATGCCTCACCAATGACAATTCTCAAGCTGCGTGCTGAAATGCCTCACTGAGTACATTCATTGAGCAACAACACACATTTATGAGACGCCAATTAAATGCAGGATGCTGAGGGGTAAGTGAGAGAAATAAGAGGTGCCTCGAAGAGTCTGGTCTCCTTGGACACAGTCACCAAGTATCATGGGCGGAATTATGTCCCCTACAACTCCTATGTTGAAGCCTTACTTCCCAGTGTCTCAGAACGGGTCTCTAGTTGGAGATGGGGTCTTTAAAGAAGGAATTAAGGTAAAATGAGGTCACGAGGGTGGGCCCTGATTCCATAGGACTGGTGTCCTTATAGGAGCAGTAGATGAGCACACAGGCACAGAAGGACAACCATGGGAGGACACAGGGACAAGACAGTGTCTACACACCAAGGAGAGAGATCTCACAAGAAACCAGCCTTGGCCCCGCCTGGATCTCGGACTCCCAGCTTCTAGGACTGTGAGGAATAAAGGTCTGTTGCTGAAACTGCCCATCCGTGATAATTTGTTGTAGCAGCTCAAGCAGTCATATAGAAGTCAAGGACTACAAAACAAGAAGCACCATGTACCCTGGCCAAGCAGAGGCGGGAGAAGGTGTCACATGTGTGTCCAGGCAGAGGAAATACCATTTGTACCATGACGATAAACTTCCACAGTGTGGAAGTCTTAAGCCGTCCCTTCCTTTTTAACAAAAATGGGGCTTCTAAGCCCCAGAGCATGTGTGTCCTCTGCTCCTTTGCATTTCTACAGACCCCTCCTGAGAGGGACCCCACAGTTGATTGTAATGTCGAGGATGAAGGACACTACATTCATTGACTGCATGGGGTGCGGTTGGGCCAGGGTCACTTGTCCATCTCCTTCTCGTTTGTTTGGCCTCTAGGTGGCCAGCATCCTGGGAGGGACCGCTGGGCTCCAGCCTGGGTCAGGGAGAAACATGGTCCCTAGTGGCTCTCCAATTCAGGGAGAATTGGCAACAGAAGGGGGTCTCCCTTTGGCTCCAGGTCCCATCCAGGCCAGGCCCCCGTGTAGATCATCACCGTAGCCATCCATAGATCACTCAAATGTAAAAAAACAAAAGCCAGTGGCAGGTTGGGGACAAGGGGGAAGGGAGAGTGGTTGTGTTTGGAGACCGATGGTGGGGATGGTGGCACCACCATGGGAATGGACTTAACACCACAGAACTGTACATTTAAAGATGGTTAGGGTGGTCAATTTTGTGTTATGTTATTTTACCACAATTTAAAAAATAATAAAAAGAATAAAAAAAAGGCATCAAAATATTTGAAATCAGAATGGCCAGAGCAGGGCTCTGGCTCTTAGGCTATCTGGAGAAACACCTCCTTTCCCCTTAGAGCTGGTATTTTTTCTTGAATCTACTATGTGTCCAGATGTCACAAAGCCAAGACAAACCACTGACGCCTACAGGACGCCATGGAGAGCAAAGGTATATTATGCAAATTTACAATACTGGTTTCCATTGGGCGCCATACTGTGGTGTGACTTTCCAGGGATGTATTACACCCAGTTGATGACAAAGCCACTAGAGGACTGAGAAAATAACATGCCTGCCTTGTGTTTTCTGGGTGGAAAGGCAGAGCTCATGCATATGGAATGTCTCCAAGGCTGCCTTCATTTACATAAACAAATAGCCTTTTCCAAAGAATCCCTACGTAGAAGTGTTGCTCTGTGCATGGCATGCCTTTTTCTCTGACCTTCGCTGAGGCACGATGAGGTCCGTATGATCATCTCTACTTTATGTGTTGCTGAGCTCCTATTCAAACTCAGGAATGATGTTCACCTGCTCGGCAGAGCTCTGTGGCTGGGCGACAGGGAGAATTAAATTGGACTTTGAGTCTAAACAGTGAATGAAGGGTACATGTCCTCTGCTGCTTTCCTCAAAGTGTCTATCACCGGAGGGCTGCTTGGTGGCCTTAGGAAATGAGCTTTTGATGCACCTGTTAAGGAGAGAGGGTGCCCTGTGGGAGGGCAGGGTAGTGTTGCTGAGTCTGACCTGCTGTCCCAGTCCCTACCTAATGAATGTGGGTGTTAGAGCTCAGACAACACAAGCCCCAGGCAGCGGATCAAGCAATCACACACATAATGTGCTGCTGTGTGCATAGAATTTCTGGACACTTTCTGGGTTTTCAGCTGCTGCCTCAGATTAAAGGCAGCACTGGCAGCTGCATGATTTTTGAATATAGAACTGGATAAAATAGGCTTACCCAGTGCTTTATAGCTCATGTAGTACTGTAACTATTTCTACTGGGATTTTTCCCCCCTTGAGTGTATCCTCCATGACGCTAAAGATCTGAGCTGGTCCTGGGTAGCTTAGGAGCCTCCATCTGGTGGCTTACGTGGTGGTGATTCTGGTGGTATAGACGATGGTGGTAGCGGTCATGCTCCTGATGATGCTGTTGGTGATGGAGATGATGGGGATGACGATGATGCTGTTGGTGATGATGATGATGATGGCGATGACGTTGATGCTGTTGGTGATGGTGATGATGGTGGTGATGACGTTGATGCTGTTGGTGATGCTGATGCTGGTGGCGATGACGTTGATGCTGTTGGTGATGGTGATGCTGGTGGCGATGACGTTGATGCTGTTGGTGATGGTGATGATGGTGGTGATGACGTTGATGCTGTTGGTGATGGGGATGATGGTGGCGATGACATTGATGTTGTTGGTGATGGTGATGATGGTGGCGATGACGTTGATGCTGTTGGTGATGGGGATGATGGGGATGACGATGATGGCTACCACTAGATTTGGATCCCTCGCTACATGTCTGATTCTCACAAACCAGACTTCTGGTTCCTTTATTTCATATAATTTTATCTTTTCAATAAGAGCGAGCTTGGCCATCGATTTAACTATGCAAATGGTACTCTAGGATGCATGATCTTTTAACTCTGATATATCTGTTTTTTTTCCTAGAGTCTGATCATTTTCTTTCTTTCTTCTTCTTATTATTACATAATAATACGTAATTACGATGCTTACTGTTTACTATCCCCTGCTAGACATAAGTAAAATGAGGGTAAGGATCTTTGGTTGTTTTGTGCTTAAGCAGCACATAACAGATGCTCAACAAAGCCTTGATGACTTGAATCTTCAAAAAACTCCCATAAAGCAGTAAAATTATAGCTCCCATTTACCAGATAAAGAAGTAAAACAATATTTTTGTGTATGGTATGAGAGAATGGTCACGTTTCATTCTTCTATACATAGTTGTCGAATTTTCCCAGCACCATTTATTGAAGAGACTGTCTTTTTTCCACTGGATGTTTTTTCCAGCTTTGTCGAAGATTATTTGACCATAAAGTTGAGGATCTATATCTGGACTCTCCATTCTGTTCCATTGGTTTATGTGTCTGTTTTTGTGCCACTACCATGCTGTCTTGGTGATCACAGGTTTGTAGTAAAGCTTGAAATCAGGCAACGTGATGCCCCAGCTTTGTTTTTCTTTTTCAACGTTTCCTTAGTGATGCAGGGTCTTTTCTGGTTCCATACAAATTTTAGGATTGTTTGTTTCAGCACTTTGAAAAATGCTGGTGGTATTTTGATTGGGATGGCATTGAAAGTATAGATTGCTCTGGGCAGTATACACATTTTAACAATGTTTATTCTTCTGATCCACAAGCATGGAATGCTTTTCCATCTTTTTGTCTCTTCTTCAATTTCTTTCATGAGTGTTCTGTAGTTCCTCGAGTACAGATCCTTTACCTCTTTGGTTAGGTTTATTCCCAGGTATCATACGGTTCTCGGTGCTATAGTAAATGGAATCGATTCTCTAATTTCCCTTTCTATATTATCATTGCCACTGTATAAGAAAGCAACTGATTTCTGTGGATTGATTTTGTATCCTGCCACATTGCTGAATTGCTGTGTGAGTTCTAGTAGTTTGGGGGTGGAGTCTTTTGGGTTTTCCATATAAAGAATCATGTCATCTGCGAAGAGAGAGAGTTTGACTTCTAAAAAGTGGCCATAGTGGAAGTTAATGTAGGAACCAGAAGCCAAGGCCGCCTGGGTGGCTCAGTGGGTTAAAGCCTCTGCTTTCGGCTCAGGTCATGATCTCAGCGTCCTGGGATCGAGGCCCGCATCGGGCTCCCTGCTCAGCAGGGAGCCTGCTTCCTCCTCTCCCTGTCTCTCTGCCTGCCTCTCTGCCTACTTGTAATCTCTCTCTCTGTGTCAAATAAATAAATAAAATCTTAAAAAAAAAAAGAACCAGAAGCCAAGCCCTCCATTGTCCATGTGCTCTTGACGGTATTTTTCTCTGAAGCTTGCTGAGTATGAATCCACGGCTATGATCATTTGGGGATTACTGCACTTTTCACGCACACGTCAGGGTTACCTACATGCCAGAAGCCCCAACACTACACAGAATTCTCCAGAGTCTTATAAAAGGAGTGAATGTCAATAATGACAACACAGGTAATTAGATGTGATCCCCTGAGATCTGGACACAACGGAGTCCACCGCAACCACGGAGCTGTTTCACTTTCCAGCCAAAGGAAAAAAAATACCAATAAGCATTCGAAAAAATGTTCGACATCATTCGTCATCAGGTAAATGTCAATAAAACCCACAACGAGTCACCACTTCACATACACGGCAGCATGGGTTTGATTAAAAAGACATATAACCACATGTGTTGGTGAGGACACAAAGAAATGAGAATCTTCATTTGTTGCTGGTACAGAGATAAAATAATACAGTCACATGGGGAGAAAAAAGTGTGGGAGCTTCTCAAAAAGTTAAATATCAAATTACCCTATGACTTAGCAATTCCACTCCAGGGCATATAGCCCAAAGTATTGGAAACTGATAGTTTTCAACAAAAACCTGTACACAGATGTTTATGGCAGGATTAGATATTTATGGCGGGATGACTCCCAATGATCAAATGGTAGGAATGGTCCAAATGTCCATCAATGAATGAACAGATAAACAAATAGGCTACATTCACACAATAGAATATTCACAAAATTTGGATGAATCTTAAAAACATTATGATATTGGCTTGCTCCATTGGTGGAGCATGTGACTCTTGATCTTGGGGTTGTGAGTTTGAGCCCCAAGTTGGGTATAGAGATTATGTAAAAATAAGGTCTTTAAAAAAACAGTATGTTGGTTGGACATTACACTAATTGAAAAATACTGTGCTAAATGGAGATGATGCTCATTGAAAATATTATGGTAATTCACATGCTCATGGCTAATCATGATAAAAAATATATACCCCATAGTAAATTTCTTCCATCTTATTTTTTTTTAAGATTTTATTTATTTATTTGACAGAGAGAGAGAGAGATCACAAGTAGGCAGAGAGGCAGGCAGAGAGAGAGGAGGAAGCAGGCTCCCTGCCCAGCAGAGAGCCCGATGCGGGACTCTATCCCAGGACCCTGAGACCATGACCTGAGCTGAAGGCAGAGGCTTTAACCCACTGAGCCACCCAGGCTCCCTCTTCCATCTTATTTTAGCTCAAATGGACTTCAGTCCTAACTTAGTGCTGGCCTGTGTACTTTTTAATTTCTCTGTAATGTGCAACCACAAAGGTTCAGAATGTGGGCAAAACAGTGTCCTCAGAAAGTCTCAAGTCCTATGAACAAAGTTCCCCTCTGAAGCTCACATTGAAAGGATACTGAACTAAGTAAATGGGAAAACATCTGACGCCGTTACAAGGCTATCAATTTCATTTCTGAAATGTAAACCTATGAGCCATGCTTTATGTCGTGTTGCAAATAAAATGACCATTTCCCCCCAAGAAGATGAAATTTATTTATCTAAGGAAACCAAAAGTGGAGATAAACAATTTCAGTCAATTTTAGGGCCCTGGGAAGAGACAGAAGCAGACTACATTTCTGTTCTCAGATACCCAGTTATTTTGTTTCATCGCAGAAATGAAACCCTCTCTTTGGAAACAGTCAGACGGGCAGAAAAGTCCCCAGAGGAGCCCAGAGCTGTCAGCATATATAAAACATCTCTGCTGTTCTCCCCAGAAGCAGTTCTGTTTAACGCATTTCCAAAAGTTTCTAAAAGTCTACTGGCAAAATTAGATGCTAGCTGTGTTTAGAGAGAATGTCATAGGATTTTCTTAAAAATAGGTAATATTGTAACCACCACCCTCCAAAAGAAAATAGGTAATATTGGGTAACAATGAAAATGTAAACACAAGCGAGAAGGAAGCCTTTATTCAGAGACAGAGATGGCTTCAGGAATTATCTTTATATTCACAACAGGGAGCAGAGAGTGTGGCATGTGTGTGTGTGTGTGTGTGTGTGTGTGTGTGTGTGTGTGCGTGCGTGTGTGTGTGTGTGTGTGTGTTTAAAGCAAGCAAAACACCCAGTCACGTGAAACCCAAGCCCTTGGGGATATTAGATATGTCTGGTGTCTGGCTGGAGAACATTCTTCAGTCCTGACAGTAGAAAACAGAAAAGCATGACCAGGGTATTGCTTTTTGTTGGGATCAAGGGCAATTTAAGAAAACAGTGGATATGAAACAAAAGCAAAGGTGAAGCAAAGGTAGATTGGAGAAGCAGGGACCCATGAAGTGGGGATGGTCCCAACTTTTGGAAGCACAGAGCTCTCATCAAATTGCAAGATCATAAACACATATACCATATCTCGATTGTGTGAGACGTCTGTTGAAATGAATAAAGAGATCACTACTTTAGGCATTTTACTGAACAGTGTGGCTTTGGTCATTCATAAGTAGCTTTGTGAACATAACATTTGTGAGTCTCCACACCTGAAAATGTCAGAATTGATGAGTAGAAACCATGAGAAAACCACTGACCATCCTCACATGTTGACATCAATGACATTTCCTTCCCTCTCTGACACAATGAGATAGGAGCCAAGGAGGAAAAACCAAGATGTGTTTTCGGAAACACGGATTTGATCCTGTTACTCCCTTATTTGAAAACATGTTCATTACTTGAACTTCAGTAAAAATAATAATAATAATAAAAATCATAAAGTAGAGAAGAAAGAAATATGTTGGCTCCTCTCCATTATCTGCAGGACGATTTCAATTTCTTGGTCCAGTATCTAACCTGACACCCCTTCTACCTCTTCCAGTTTAACCCAGTGTGGTCCTCCAAATGAATCTTCATTCAACCCTGTCAGGATCCTAGGCATAGGTATTTTCCACTTTCCTGAGGGGGAACCTGCTCACGTCCACCTGGCTGGTCCACGGCAGAGTCAGAGATTCAAATCTGGGTCTGTAGGTTCCTAATCACACCAGAGGCCTCTCTTCTCCTGGAAATGCCTCACCATGAATTACTTAAAATACCGCCTTATTCAATAAAACACACACATACCATTTATCTAATGTATATATTACCAATGGTGTCCATAAGAAACTACCACCAACTGGGGACTTAAAATAATAGGAATTATCTTCCCAGCTCTGCAGACCAGAAGTCTGAGATCCAGGTGGGGCAGGACCACTGAGATCCAGGCGGGGAAGGGAGATCCCTCCAGAGGCTCCGGGGAGGGTCCTCCTTCCTCCTTCCAGCTTCTGGGGCTCCAGGCATCCCTGGGCCTGTGGCCATGTCCCTCCCATCTCTGCCTCTGTCTTTAGGTGGCTTCTCTATGTCTGTGTCTCTCCTCTTCTGTCTACTATAAGAACACCCATCCTTGGACACCATAGGCCCACACTAGTGCAATGGACTTCATCTCAATATTTAACTAATTAATTATATCTGCAAAGACTCTATTTCAAAATAAGGTCACATTTACTGGTACCAGCAGTTATAATATGGACTTATTTTGGGGGGGTATACAGTTTAACTCATATATCTATGACTAGCAAATATCTGTGTATTTATACATACTTATGTGATATGTATATATATTTATACACAGTAACATTTTTTACATGTATGTATATTGCATAACACACACTATATATACATATATGTATATATATTCACGCACTGTTTTTGCTGAATGCATTTTGGGGAACATTTTACATCTGTTAGTTCTGATAAGAATTAACTGGGTATCTGGACCTTTCTAAGTGAACTATACATGTGTGGATGTGTGTGGCTGTTGTAAATAGAATAATTGGTTGCAGTGAACATACGTCAACATTTTATAGAAATTTAAGCAAATGCTTGCTAATTCGAGTTTTGCAATTTCATGTTCACATTTTGGAGGAAATAGGGCTTTTTCAAGTCTAAAGTCCTAAGCACTCTGCAATGCAGCACGACATTTTTTACCCCCAGGGCACACATAAAAATGTGATGGTGAATGTTATGTGTCAAATGGGCTAGATTGTGCCACCCAGATTTTTTTAATTTTTATTTTTTGATCTAACCCTAGTCTAGATGTGGCTGTAAAGGTATTTTTTTTTTTACATGAGATTAACATTTAAGTCAGTAGACTTTCAGTAAAGCAGATGATCTTTGTCATGTAGGTGGGTCCTCCAGTTGGCAGTGTTGACAGGAAAAGGCTAAGGACCCCAGGGAAGAAAGAATTCTACTAGCAGATGGACTTAACAGTCAAATTATAGCGCCATTTCTTCCCTGGGTCTCCAGCCTGCTGGTCTACCTCGGATTTGCCAATTTTCACAATCATGAACCAATTCTTTAAAATAAATCCTTCTGGGTGTCTCTTGATATCTATCTATTCATCTATCTAATCTATCTATCTATCTATCTATCTATCTATCTATCTATCTATCTATCCATCCATCCATCCATCCATCCATTATATCTATCTATCCATTCATCCATCCAGCTATACATCCATCCATCCAACGATCTATCATCTGTGTAATCTATCTATCCATCCATCCATCCATCATATCTATCTATCTATCTATCTATCTATCTATCTATCTATCTATCTATCTATCTATCTATCCATCCATCCATCCATTATATCTATCTATCCATTCATCCATCCATCCATCCACCCATCCATCCATTATATCTATTCATCCATTCATGTATACATCCATCCATCCAACCATCTATCATCTGTGTAATCTATCCATCCATCCATCATATCTATCTATCTATCTATCTCTCATCTATCATCTATCTACTTATCTGTCATCTATCTAATATCTATGTTTCCTATTGGTTCTGTTTCTCTGGAGATCCTGATGATGCAAAAAGTAATGCTAAGACATACTGGGGTAGGCAGACAAGGTTGTATCCAGCCAGAGACCACGAGCTCTGGGACTATGACTCACCCCCCAGCCCAGCCCACTGACCAAGGCTGAGAGCACCCAACCCCCAAGTCCACCAGAGCCCTTGGGAGCCATGGTGGAGCCTTTATTAAGTGTATAGGCTATAGTTTCCATGGTTCAATACCGAACACCAAGAGATGGTTCCTTCATTATAGTGCGGTCTGCTTCTCATGCTGTGCCCTTCACTCCTACCTAAGAGAAGGCCTTCCCTGACGTCCTTCCCTCCCCTGCTTGGGGGACAGAGTGGAAAAGAGGCAGCCAGGGGATGAGCTCTACAGGGAAGCGGAATTGGGAGCAGGGAGTCAGCTAATAGATTAGTAAAAGGATGACAGAATGTGCTGAACGTGCCCTGGGGCTAGATCTTCTTGTGGTGAAGAACAATGGATCACAATCCATCTTCATTGACCTCAGAGGAGCTCAAGGCCCTGGGGAGAAACACTGGCCTGGCCCATTGCCCTGACATTGCTCACTCCCTGCCTCTCCAGGGCTTCTAAGCTTCTGGGGAAAAGGCATTATCACTTTAAAACTTTAACCTCGTTAATAAATGGGAAAATACAAAGTCCCCATCTCGTGGTCTTGAAATAGGAAAAAGGAAAAAAAAAACAAGTCGATAAAATCCAAAAGCAAATGCATTTTTCTCTGTGGTAGGACTTCCCTTTGAATAGAGATTAGAAGCTCTGGATGTCTTGATAGGATGGGGCACAGCAGTAGGGCTGTTGGGCTGGGAGCAGTAAGCCAAGCACGGTGCCAGTGAGGGGAGGCAGGCTTCCCCTACCCCACAGGAGGGGTGAGACCTCCCTCAAGGAAGATCCCTCAGGCCCAGGGAAGCTCCTGTTTTTGGGGATGCTCAACTTGGGGTCCGCAGGGGTCAGTGCTCCCAGTGGATCACAGAGTAAGCATTTCTATCTCATAGGAAGAGGATGGGAATTTGTGTAATGCAGTGCTATGCCCACCAAAGTGGGCATCTGCAAACTATGGTTCTTGGACTCTTTTATAAATAAAGTTTTATTGGCGCACGGGCAGGTGCATGCATGTATACATTGTCCATGGCTATTTCCCTGAAAGAGTAGCACTGGTGAGTTGCAACAAAGACTTTCTTGTCTGGAAAACCCAACATATCTACTGTCTGGTCCTCTACACAAAGAGGTTGTTGACTTCTGACCTTTGATCTAAGATCCTTCCAAAGTTATATTTTAAGGTAAACACAAACCCTTAGGTTCATACTAACCCATCCATGCTGTGTTTTTAAAGACTGATAAGAAAAAGAGAAACATTTTAAATGATAAATCATTGCATCCAAAAAAAGTTGGGCATTTTTTTTTAATTTTATTTTTATTCTTTGCCCAAGGGGTACAGGTCAAGTTGGGCATTTTTTGTGTGGTTGTTTTGGGACAAGAAAGCTGAAACCTTCCACTTCCCCATATGCTCAGCCCTGACTCAGCATGGATGTCACTGAGTGGTGACAAAGCGGTGACGCTGTGGTTCGGGACCTGTTGCAATCCTGCCTATGGGAAACAGGCTTGTGTGCTTTACGGGACATGTTGCAGCCTCTGATACCAGAGCAGGGGTGAAGCCAACACAGGGGATAGAGGTAAGAGCCAAAAAGAGAAATGGCAAAGCAAGACACTCGGCCCTGACAGGAGTCTTGACTCATCACCACCCACCTGCAATGAACCCAGTGGCTTTCAACTCCCAGGCTGTCTCCACGCTGTATTGTGGAGAGCTGGAAAGAGGCTCCTTCCGCAGTTCCTATGTTCTGTTTAGTTGTGCCTTCACACTGCCTTCCGGAGCCTTCCTGCAGCTCGGTTTTCTCAGTACCTACTCACACCCAGGCACACCCACTCACACACATGAACATAAAGGCACACAAGCAGTGCACATATGCACAAGGCATTCACACATGTGTGCACACACATTCACACATGCAAGCATATATATCCCTGTAAATGCACACACGGAGCACACACCTGCACACGTAATCATCTAGACATACGTGCATGCACACACGTGCACAGAAATGCATGTGTGTGTTTTCACACACACATTTAATCACACACACATCACACACATGTGCACTCATTCATACACACACATGCACATATAAACGCACACATGGAGCACACACCTACACATGTAATCATCTAGACGTACATGCATGCACACGTGTGCATAGAAATGCATGTGTGTGTTTTTCACACACACATTTAATCACGCACATACATCACACACGTGTGCACTCATTCACACACACATGCACATATAAATGCATACATGCAGCGCACACCTGCACAGATACATTTACTCATCACACATACTCACACATGCTTGTACATATGGGCATATACATGCATGTGTGTATTGTGTGCACACACGCATTCAGTCATGCACAGCTGTTCACACTTGTACACACATTCATACGTGCACACACACAAGTGCACACGTTCACACACACACGCACCCCCATTAACATAAATGCACAAAGCGTTGCACACATGCACAAGGCATCCACCCAGCCACGCACGTTCACACATGCACGCCTACATACAAAACCGGAAACAGCTTGTGACATTTACAATATCAAACAAAGTTCCAGGGTTAACATTTGGATGTCCCCCTCAAATGCAGTGAATTCACTGTAAAATCCAGCTTCTTTTTCCAAACTAGTCCCTCCCTTCCAACTTCTGCTGTCAGGGGTTACCTCTGGTTTCCTAGAGTACCGTTTGAGGCTTCGTTCAAGCTCACAGGCAGCCTTGGGATGTACTGACCCATGACCTGCTCTGCGGGACGCAGTGATCTATGACCTGCTCTCTGGTTTTCTAACTGCTGTCTCATTTCCCTGTCCTGTCCCACTAACGACAAAGGGCTCAACCACAGTGTGACAGTGACAGTCACCGTATTAAGCACCTGCTCCCATCAAGTTCTCATGACTCCGGGCTTTTATGGTTCCTGCTTTACAGAATGAGACACCAAGGCACAGTGTGATTACACATCTCTCCCGGGGTTGTGGCACAGAGGCGGGCAGTTACGATGCCATGATGAAGTTGAGCCATTTATATGGCTAACAGGCATTTATATGGTTATTAACCAATTCTCTATCTTCATGGCTCCTGGGCCTCCTTCCAGCTCAGAAACCCAAGCCTCTGGGACTCATCCTCACCTCTGGCTTCCTACTTGTCACCACGACACACTCTTCTGAGTCAGGGCTTACTTTTGAGCCATTAACTGCATCTGCCCAGAGCTCTGCTTGGCTATTTGCTTGGGCTCCTTTGTGCAGCCCCCTCACCCTCCCAGCAGTCCTGCTTTTTCTGGAGCCCTCAATGATGATAGGACATCCTTGCTGGGAAGCCACTGGAAGCCATCCTTCAGTCGGATGCCATAATGGGAACCCCACTGAGCCCCAAACATGGCTTGTCATGTCACCATCTGTCCCGGGAATCCAGATCCTCAACAGCCTTCATTCACCAGCTTGCATCAAGCCCAAGAGCTTGGAGTTCAGAAGGTGCCCACATGTGATCCTGGGTGATCCCCTCACCACCCAATGCCCAGAGGCTCCACCCGAGAGTTGTGGCTCTGGGGAGGTATGAAGGTGCACTCTGCTTTCTCAGCGATGGATGTGCCTCTGTTCAGAACCTGCCTCCCAACCTTCCCTGCACTTATTAGCTCAGCTCCAACCACTGGCCCACCTTTCTTCCCTTGTACTGCAAATACCCCCTTGTCACCCTCAATGGGAATTCTGGGGCTACTGGAGAGAGAAATCTTTCCAACCTGAGTCACGTCGTTCTCCTGGACTTGATCTCCCAACACTCCAGTGACATGAGTCTCCTTTGCTTCTGGAATCACCAAACCAATCCCTGCCTCAGGGCCTTTGCACATCCTCATGGAGCACTCAACCCTCCCAAATATATGTATAACCCATGCCCTCCCATCAGGGAGTTCTCTGCGTAAAGATCACCCCTTCTCTGACCCTCTATCAACTCTCTTCATGTGCTTCAAGGCCTTACGTGGCTTCATGTTTCTCCTTGGTGTTTGTTCTTCTCTGTGTGCATGTGTATATGCATATCCAGATCCATTTCTATATGTATTTATATCTATGTATCTATCCTTCCTTCCATCCATCCATCCATCCATCCATCCATCCATCCATCCAACCATCCATCCATCCATTTTCTCTATCTACCCATACACCCACACGCCGATCCATCCACCCATATCTATCTATTCATCCATCTATCCATCCACCCACTCTTCTTTCTATCTATCTATCATCTATCTATCTATCTATCTATCTATCTATCTATCTATCTATCTATCTATCTGTCATCTTCTATCTTCCCATCCATCCACCCATATCTATCTGTTCATCCATCTATCCATCCATCCATCCATCCACCCACTCTTCTATCTATCTATCTATCTATCTATCTATCTATCTATCTATCTATCTATCATCTTCTATCTTCCCATCCATCCACCCATATCTCTCTGTTCATCCATATATCCATCCATCCATCCATCCACCCACTCTTCTATCTATCTATCTATCTATCTATCTATCTATCTATCTATCTATCTATCATCTTCTATCTTCCCATCCATCCACCCATATCTNTATCTTCCCATCCATCCATCCATCCATCTACCCACGCACCAATCCATCCATCCGTCCATCCATCCATCCATCCATCCATCCAAACCTCTATCTATCTATCTATCTATCTATCTATCTGTCATCTTCTATCTTCCCATCCATCCACCCATATCTATCTGTTCATCCATCTATCCATCCACCCATCCATCCATCCACCCACATTTCTTTCTATCTATCTATCTATCTATCTATCTATCTATCTATCTATCTATCTATCTATCATCTTTCTATCTATCTATCTATCNATCTTCTATCTTCCCATCCATCCACCCATATCTATCTTTTCATCCATCTATCCATCCATCCATCCATCCACCCACTCTTCTATCTATCTATCTATCTATCTATCTATCTATCTATCTATCTATCATCTTCTATCTTCCCATCCATCCACCCATATCTATCTGTTCATCCATCTATCCATCCACCCATCCACCCATCCACCCACATTTCTATCTATCTATCTATCTATCTATCTATCTATCTATCTATCTATCTATCTATCAATCATCTGTCTATCTATCATCTTCTATCTTCCCATCCATCCACCCATATCTATCTGTTCATCCATCTATGCATCCATGCATCCATCCATCCACCCACTCTTCTATCTATCTATCTATCTATCTATCTATCTATCTATCTATCTATCATCTATCTATCTATCTNTATCTGTTCATCTATCTATCTATCTATCTATCTATCTATCTATCTATCTATCTATCATTTTCTATCTTCCCATCCATCCATCCATCCATCTACCCACGCACCAATCCATCCATCCATCCATCCATCCAAACCTCTATCTATCTATCTATCTATCTATCTATCTATCTATCTATCTATCATCTATCTATCTATCT
>LNAC01000046.1:5054970-5183637 GCA_002007465.1 Ailurus styani | reverse complement strand
GAAACGGCAGGCGGGGAACACCCCCAAAAGCATGCACTCTGGTGCAGAACAGTCCCTGAATCAGCCCGTGTGTCTGAAAAGCTGCAGTTAGAATTGGCATGATCTCACGGTCACTCAGCCTTCAGGGAAGGTGTTGTTTCTGGGCAAGCAGGGCCGTATTGGGGCATTTCTTGCAGGAACCTGACCTTTTACAGAAATCCAATATTTGAAAATTCACCTTGCAGACAGCTTCAGAATATACGATGTCTTTGCTTCCTGGCTTTGAGAGAGGAAGATCAGAGAGAGATCATTTGAGGCTCCCCCATCTCACCCAGGTGGTGCTTCTATGAGAACCTCTTTGCAGAATGCCAGGTAGGTGATGCACAGGGGGTGGTGGACAGGTGCTATCAATCCACCGGTGAACACCTTCACAGACAGCCACTGCATCTAAATGGTGCCATTCTATTTCATTTTTAAGGGAAGGCATGTTTTTTTCTTGTTCTTTCTTTTTCTTCTCCTGCCAGCTTCTTGTCCCTATTGGCCAATGCACGGACCCAGGGACTTGCAGAACTTCCAAGGGACAGAGTCTGAGTCTGCTTGGGAAGCTGATGGCATAGAGTATCAATGACTAATGTGGTCTGCAGCACAGCCACGGGCCCCCAGCTCTGACGGCATGCTTGGCTGGGGGCTAAGCCCCAGTGGAGTTGGGTCCTTGGATGTTGGGAATGGTGTCTCTCTGTGAAAATAGCTAAATTAATGCCCGAGGGACTGGAAGAAGTCACAGTGAGGTGGGTACCAGATGGATGGGAGCGAGATGTGGAGAAATGAGCAGGATGGAGCACATACTACGTGGAGGAGAGGGTGGGCGCAGAGACCCATTCATGGCGACATCCCCCTTTGTAAGCCCTCGTGCCACAAAAGACGCTCTGAGGTGTCTGTGTTGTGATTGAGGTCGACTCCCATCCTGTAAAAGTACAGCAAAACCTCCTAAAATTGCAAAGAGTGCCCAGAATCTGGAAAGGTTTGCATTCTCTGCACGTACATGAGTGATGGAAGATGGATCAGACTCCTGTCACAAATGACCCCAAACTCAGGGACTCAAATCAACACGCAGGTATGGTCCTGCCGTTCTGGAGGTCAGAAGTCTAAGAGACGGGGCTAAAATCCAGGCTCTGGCATAGCTAGGCCCTCCTGGAGGCTCTCCGTGGGACAATCCTTCTCCCCACCTTCATGCAGCTTCTAGGGCTTTCTTCATTTTCCTCGATTCCTGGTTCCTTCATGAAAAAACAGCAGGCCAATGTCATTAAACCTTTGCTTCTGACAGCGTGTTGCCTTCTCTCTGACCTTCTCATCTTCCTCTTAACGAGGACCATCGTTTAGCTAATCACAGGCAGGGAAAAAACATTTGCAGAGCAAATGGTGTTTGGTGGATTCTGGAATAAAATGGGGTGGTCAGGTGTCCCCCCACCCAGGACACACCCGCTGGCTCCCTGTCCAGTCCTTGTATGCTTTATGTCATTAATGTATGAATCTTCAGCAACTTGAAGGGACGGTTCTCCTACAAACATACCATGAGCTGCATCAAGGATTTTTTTTTTAAGTGAGGGAGGTGAGCAAGCATTAAGACATCGATAAAGGTTCTATGGAGGCTGGAGGGATTGGGAGATACGCGGTCAAGACACTGGAATGAGATGCAAAAAAAGCAGGCACAAACCAGGTAAATGTCCTACAGGGCAAAAATCCCATAACTTTAGGGTCATCTCTTCAGTCCAGCAGGCATTAACTAATAAACTACCCATCATCTGCAAGTTCCACATCCTAATGTAAGAGCAGAAGCCATTCCCATGAGCTGTCACACCCCATCCCCCTGACAACCATGGATCTACTTTCTGTTTCTATGGATTCGCCTATTCTGGATGTTTCTTAAATAAATGGAATGATACGCCATGTGCTATTTTGTGGGTGGCTTCTGTCACTTACCAAAATGTTGGTTTAGAATCTATTTTTAAAAAGTCACTGAAAATACTCGTGGTAAGCATCTAGATTACAGTAAAAGATGCATGTGAGAAGCACAAGGAGGACGTGACCAAGACACAGGTCACGGAATAGCTGAACTAAAAGTACTCATCACACCCAGTGCTGGTGAAGATGTGCAGCAGCTGGAAGTTCACACGTTGCTGGTGGAGATACAAAATGGCAGCACGTCTCTGGAAAACGGTTTGGCGGTTTCTTATGGAGTTAAGTGGACACTTCATGTGGGATCCGGCAATCCCACTGCTAGGTATTTATTATGCAAGAGCAGTAACAATGTACGCTCACAGAAAACCTGAACATGAATACTGAGAACAGTATTCTGCCTCACTTGCCCCAGAGGAGAAATGACCTAGAGTGGGGAACGGATGAAGCACGGTGGCACGTGCTTACAATGGGACACCACTCAGCCACCGAAGGGCAATGACCATTGTTGCATGCACAACCCTGTCGAGTGTCAAATGCATATTGCTGAGTAGAGAAAGATCATTTCAAAGGGCTAACTACTGCCTGGGGTCATTTATACCATTTTATGGAAAAGGCAAATAGAAGAAGAGAACACAGAGCAGTGGTTGTCCATGATTCTTGCTGGACCAAATGCCAGACTGTGTTTTCAGGGGCTGGGGGAGGAGGGAATTGTCTGGGGTGATGGGAGAGCTCTGCATCCTGCTGGGGTGGTTACATGGACCTGTACATGTGTTAAAGCTCACAGGATTGTACTCCAAAACACGGTGAATGTCGTACTGTTTGTAAAATGTTTACAAGACCTGCAGGTGTTCAAAAAATTGAAAAGAGAATGACCATATCATCCAGCAATTCTGTAATTGGGTATTTATCCAAAAGAAGTGAAAGCAGGGACTTATAGATATTTGAATACCTGTGTTCCTAGCAGCATGATTCACAAAGGCCAAGAAGTGGAAGCAATCCATGTGTCCATGGATGATGGATGGATGGATGGATGGATGGATGGATGGATGGATGGTGGATGGATAGACAGATTGATAGATATGATGGATGAATGGATGGATGGATAAGTGGATGGATGGATGGATGGATGGATGGATGGATGGATGGTTGGATGGATGGATGGATAGTTGGATGGATAGTGGATGGATACACAGATTGATAGATATGATGGATGAATGGATGGATGGATAAGTGGATGGATGGATGGATGGATGGATGGATGGATGGATGGATGGATAAACGACATGTGGTCCGTGCACAGAATGGAATATGATGTAGTCTTGGAAAGAAAGGACATTCTACACCTGCTATGATGTGGATGGACCTTGAGGACATGGTGCTGATGGACATAAGCCAGACACAGAAGGACAAATCCTGCATGATTCCCTGTATGTAGAGTCCCTAGAGGAGAGTCCCATCCATAGAGACAGAGAATAGAGGCAGAGACAGGACACAAGGAGTAAGTGTTTCATGGGGATAGAGCTTCAGTGTGGGAAGATGGACAATTCTGGAAATGGATGGTGGGAATGGTTGCACAACAGTGTGAATGTGCTCAATGCCTCTGAGCTGTGCACTTAAAAATGAATAACACTGCAAATTGTATATGCTGTGTGTATTTTACCACAATTTAAAATTAAAAACTTTTTTTTTGTTTGAAAACCCCTAGGTGAAAAAAATGTCTTTCTCTAGACAGAGCATGCAAAAGCACTCAGAGGGTTAGGACTATGAGTGCTATTTGCATTTATTTTTATGGTATCCCTTTAAACTGTTTGTTTGCAGTGCAGTACCTAACGGGTCCATGGGATGTAGTCATCCACAGATGTGCACTGGGGCATGGGTGAAACACTCTGCCTGCTGGGTGTGGCGTTGGCCCTGAGAGCCAGCAGGAGGGACAAACACCCAGCGGCTCTCCCAAAGTGGGGCCCAGAGCTCAGAACTGAGCTGAAAGCAATCCTGGGACATTGGGAAGGGAGGAAGCCCAAGTGTAGAATTGCCAGTTGGTGCTACAGATGCTCTTGCCTTATCTGCTTACATTCCTAATCAAGGTCCTTGGGTGGGTATGAGCTGTGCACAGATGTGTAAGGTGCCTTAGAGAGGGGCACCTGGTCAGAGTGTGCATGTTCTCAGGAGGGGCTGGGGCACACGCCCACCAGCCTCTCCCCAGCATCCCAGACCCTCAGCACTCTGAGAATGTCACCCCAGGACATCTCTCCTCTGAAAAGTAAGCAGCAGCGCTCACAGGCTTCTGTGGATCTCTGGGGCTGTTTTAAAAATTTATTTCTTCATTTTTGGTCTGGAACGGAGTCATGACTCACTTGGAATGTTAATGGGGACTTCAGCTCTGCGATTGTAAAGTCTAGTTCACAGAGCTTGAAATGTTTGGAACTGCGTTGTATTTGGGGTGGCTCTGTGGTTCTCCAAAGGGAGCCATTCAACCCCCCAGGGGACACCTGCTGATTGTCACAATGAGGGGGCTGGCACTGGCATGTGGTGAGTGGAGACCAGGGACACTGCTCCATACCTGACAGTGCCCAGGACGCTCTACATCAGAGAGTTATTCAGCCCCAGATGTTAATAGTGCTAAGGTGGAGACATCTGTCTCAGCATAACAGATTCTGAATGTCTATCTGTCCATCTGTCTATCTATTATCTACCTATCCATCCATTCACCCATCTACCCATCATATCTATCTATCTATCTATCTATCTATCTATCTATCTATCTATCTATCTATCCATCCATCCACCGACCTGTCATCTATCTATCCACCCATCACCCATCCATCCATCCACCCATCCATCCATCATATCTATTGTCTATCTATCCATCCATCCATCCACCTGTCATCTATCCACCCATCACCCATCCATCCATCCATCCATATCTATCATCTATCTATCTATCTATCTATCCATCCATCCACCCACCCACCTGTCATCTATCTATCCACCCATCACCCATCCATCCATCCATCTACCCATCCATCCATCATATCTATTATCTATCTATCCATCCATCCATCCACCCACCTGTCATCTATCTATCCACCCATCACCCATCCATCCATCTACCCATCCATCCATCATATCTATCATCTATCTATCTATCCATCCACCCATCATCCAACCATCCACCCATCCAACCCTATCTATCATCTACCTATCTATCTACCCATCCACCCACCCATCCATCATCTATCTATCCATCATATCTATGTATCATCTATTCATCCATCCATCTAACCATTTTATCTATCATCTATCTATCTATCTATCTACCTACCTACCTATCTCTCATCACCTATCTATTTATGTATCCATCCATCCATCTCTCAGGTATGGTAGTGATTTGCAACCAGAGACAAGTTTTTACTCCCCTGTGCATACTTGCTGATGTCTGGGGACATGTCTCACTGTCACAATTGGGGGTCTGCTTCTGGCATCTGGTGGGTGGAGATCAACAGCCTACAGCGCCCAGGATACCCCCCCCCCAGAGAATAAGCCAACCCCAAATACCAGTCTTGTCCACATGGAGAATATCTGCTATCTCTGAGAAACCCAATAATATCCTCTCATACAAATGATGCCTATATGTGTGTGTCTGTGTTTCATTCATAAATCTCACAAATTCGTCTCACAGATACATAACAGCTACACACATATACGCGTTTACATGTGAATATATGAATATCTCTGTGTCTATCCCCGAAACGACGTTGTGAAAAACCCAAGGTCTGCCCATGTGCTTGTTTCCTGGCTCTGTCCGGACCTCAGGCTGGTGATTTAGAAACTGGTCCCACCCAGTCTCTGCTTGGGCCCATCCGTGTCCCACCACTCACTTCTACTGGCTGGCTATGCTTTTGGTCGTTTTCATCGGGGAATTATTTTAAGTATACAACTTCACCGTGAGCCATCTTCCCAAACATCCCGAAAGTAAATCTTGAGTTGCCGTCATCATCTAAGTCCCTGCTACCACGGGAAGGGCTGCGTTTCTGTGGCACCTCAGCGTCCTCCATCCCTAGGGAAGTGACCATCGTCTTGCAGTCTGCATTGGTGCTCAATAAAGCATGGAACGAATTTCAAAGATGTGCAGAAAATGATGAAACCAAATTGGATCGGTTCGTTCCCATTTTGAAGGCTGCTGGAACTCTTCAGCTGATGTGCTCCCGTTTTCCTCCAGAGCTGAGGAGCCGGAGTCTTCCAGTGCAGCAGGAGCTTTGCTAGAAGGCAGCTTTAAAGCTGCTAGACTTTGCCAGCGATGCCCGAGGGAAGGTCAAAGAGAAAAAAGCAGAGCTGCCTGCAGCCATTTATATTCAGACGACGGAGGAGAGGCCAAGCCAGGGGTTGAAGGAGGGTCTGCTTTCATCCCCCCATGGTTCTGAAACTAGACAGTGTATATATTACACTTTCTAAAGACGCAAGGATGGAAAAAGGCATCCGAATAAGGAAAATATGTCTTTGACAAGAGGAGGAGTGCTTTCTTCCTGGGACCTTGGTTCTACATGCAAATGAATGATTTGACATATTTCAGGATTTTAGGTTTGAAAAGCAAGACGCTGTCTCCGCAGGTGTCTTGAGAGCCATGTGCAAAGCACCCAGTATCCCAATGTCGCACGTGGAAAGGGCGCCTGTCCCGGTCTGGGGGACAGAGGCTGAGAGGGAGGGGTGCTGCAGAACACCTTTGTCCTCTGTTTTTAGCCACCTTAATGTGAGGATGGGACCACCTCATTTGCAGGTGTCACAGAGGGTAAATGAGGTGATGCTGGAAATCTCCCGCCGTGACATGTTGGTGTCCCAGCTGGAAGTGACGCCTCCCCTCTCATGAGCCAAGCTTGTTTGAAAAGGCAACTAATATCCCATCTGCATTATTTTTGACCAGATGGAACCAAAAAACAAGTTACCTCGAGGCTTGTTGGATCTCTATGGCAAGACAGAACAACCAAACATCCCACCGGAGGGCTGCTCTCTGCACCAATGTCAAGCTCTTATTTGGAGTAGACGGGAGTTGGGCATGATCCCCATTCTGGGAAAATTAGGGCGATCTCTGCAGTTTGTGAGAATGGGTAATCATGCTATGCCGTCGGTGCGGACGCCTCACTCTTCTCATGTCTCTGAAAAGATAGGCTTCTCACTCCATTTAAAATCATGGCTCCAAGAGCTGCCCCAAGGAGGATGGTTCCTACAGCATGCTGTGCATTTGGAGAAGTGGAAAGTGGACAGTCAGCAAGACTCACTGTGTTGCATCACGGTGGCTCGGTGCAGTTCGAAGCAAAGCATGTGAGCATCTAGCGTGTGTCCAAGAAGAAAAGCATAGTCTTGCTTTGAGGTGTTCGGCATGCTCTCCATAGCAAATATTTTATTGATCTGGGATTCAATTAACCTTTTAAAATGTACGTTCAGATGCATTTAGCACATTCACCGTGTGGTGCAACTACCACCTCTACCTGGTTGCACAACATTGTCATCCCCCCAAAAGGAGACCCTGTCCCTATTAGCAGTCAAGCTCCATCCCTCTCCCAAGCCCTTGGGAACCACTACTCTTTCTGGGTCTATGGATTTAACTATTCTGGGTACTTCACAGAAATGGCATCATACACCAGGTAGTCTTTTGTTCCTGACTTCTTCCAGTCATGATGTTTTTGAGGCTGGTCCATGGTGTCTGTATGGGCAGTCTATTCCTTTGTCACGGTCAAATAATATTCTGTTGTACGGATGTGTGCTAATGCATTAAGTAGGCTTCGCACCCAACCTAGGGCTCAAACTCATGACCCTGAGATCAAGAGTCACACGGTCTATGGACGGGGCCAGCCAGGCACCCTGCTAGTGCATTTTTAACGTGCTCCCACTATCTTAAAATGAATCGTGAATACTTACAGCTGTGGACAAATTTAACTGTAGCCACATCATGTCCATGTAATGCAATTTATAATAAAGTGATAGGCAATTGAACACGTCAATGCTTGCAGATGATGAAGGAGTAAGATGGTTGCCTCTGTATGTCAGATCCCCAAGAAAGTGCTGGCTGCAAAACAGAGGCTGCCCCAGGCATGCTACGCTAGTAATTCAAATGCCATGAGCTTCCATCTGCATTTCTGCAAACGGTGAACAAGCCGACCGAGGACAATCTTGTATTCATGCAGTGATTGCTTCCCTGTCGAACTCAATGATTGCATTTATGTGTCAACAGAATGAAGTTCTAGGTTTGGGTTCATGACATACAGGATGTTCACCTGCATGGATATCGGGCCAGACACTGAGAAGCCAAGTGGGCATGAGGATACGGTACTAATGGGTAGTCCCGTTCTTTACCTTGCAACGTGTCCACCATGCTGGCCTCCCCAGGCTAAGCGTGAAGAACAGGTTTTTGTTCTGTTGTGTTTTCTTTTCAGCGTGTCCTTCTCTACCTTTTCATGAACCACATGGAGAACAACCAGCATTGAAGACAACCAGCACTGAAAACCACGGGGCCATTGGGAAGGCAAGCCAGCCCATCAGGTGCACGCGACTTGGACCCAACTCACGATGGTGCCATGACTCACACAGGTGAGATCTTCTGCTGCCTTAACTTCCTTCTATAGCCCCCTCTCATACGTGTGAGGACCCTAAAAAGACCCATTGAGGAGGCACCTGGGTGGCTCAGTCATTTGAGTGACTAACTTTTGATTTCAGCTTAGGTCATGATCTTAGGGCCGTGAGATTGAGCTTGGTGTCACTCCACAAGCATGGAGTCTGCTCGTTCCTTTCCCTCTGTTCCTCCCCCCGTAAATACATAAACAAATAAAATCTTTATAAAGACATATGACTCAGTCATCAGAAAGGATGAACACCCAACTTTTGTATCAACATGGACGGGTCTGGAGGAGATGATGCTGATGAAATAAGTCAAGCAGAGAAAGTCAATTATCATACGGTTTCACTGACTTGTGGAACATAAGGAATAACACAGGCAGCTCTAGGGGAAGGAAAGGAAAAGTGAATTGGGGTAAATCAGAGGGGGAGACGAACCATGAGAGACTGTGGACTCTGAGAAACAAACTGAGGGTTATGGAGGGGTGGGGCAAGGAGGGATGGGTGAGCCTGGTGGTGGGTGTTAAGCATTGGGTGTGGTACATAAACAATGAATCTTGGATCACTGAAAAAATAAAATTAAAAAAAGACATTGAACATAACAGGACACTCTTTGCCCAAATCATGGCCAACAGGCATCTCACATTTTAAATATAAATCAAAACATTGCACCCTATGCATTCAATATATGCATTTTTGCTAAATGATACCTCAATAAGTTCAAAAAAGTAAAATGAATATTCTTCCCCTAAAAGAATGGTCCTTTTAGTTACCATGCTATGATTTTCTCTGAGATACTTTGAATGCAAACTCATTGAACCACACCTGGCACCACGGTAGACCAGCTGTACCACAGGGTCTTTGAAGGATAGTATAAATAGATCTTGGAAGAAATAGAGCAAGCAAAATTTTTAATGCATTGCTGGATCCATGACAGTAGAATTATTAGGATTTTTAATTCTACGTATCTGGGAATTCTCTGTCTCTCTCTGTTTTTCAAAGTAGGCTCTATGCCCAGCATAGAGCTTGAACTCAGGACCCTGAGATCAAGACCTGAGCTGAGATCAAGAGTCGGATGCTCAACCAACTGAGCCACCCAGGCACCTCTCTATCTAGGAATTTTTAAAACACTGGTTTGAGTAGGCCACGGGGTCAAGAGTAAAAAAAGGAAGACAAGGACGGCACTGTGTATCTGGGAGATGTGGACCAAGTCAGAGGGAGAAATCAGGGACGCAGAAGGCTCCAACTGGACATATGGAAATAGAAAGAAATAAATGGCGTCTATCAAATCAGGAAGTCAGATGATATATCCCAGAATGAAGGGAAGAAATTAGGCAACCGATATACCCAAAAATGATAAATGAGCAATAAACACACACATTGGTAAAGCTCTATTTCTGAACCAGAGAATGTCCTTCCTTGGATAGGATGTCAGAGCCGGAGAACTCCTAAGCTCTTGACTAGGTGCAGAAGTTCACACACTGCCCTTTCAGGACATATGCTGGAAAGCGGGAGGGACTTAAGTCTGGGGTTGTGTTTGTGCTTTTATGGCGTTTGGTAAAAAGCTATGCCTCTAGGCCCAGTGACTAGGATACTGGTATCCAGATGACAGAAAATACAATTCCAACTATTGAACATCACCGTGTGAGTTGCACAGGTCTACTTAGATGCAGATTTTTTTCAATAAATATAGCACAGCCCTGTAAATTCATCTTCTCTTCCTATGATTTTCTTAATCACACTTTAATTTCTGTAGCTTAGTTTTATTGAAAGAACACAGTATATAAGACATAGAATAAACAGAATGCTAATTGACTACATTATTGGTCAGGCTTTTGGTCAACAGCAGGCTCCCAGTAACTAAGTTTTGGGGGAGCAAAAAATTATATGTGGATTTTTTGAGTGCAAAGAGGCTGGGCACACCTAGCCTTGTGCTGTTCAAGGGTCAAGTGTAATTTCTCCACTTAAATGACCAATTAAATCCAGACCTTGCCTGCAAAACCATGGGTGTCATACATTTTTTCCTGAACATTCTTCAAGCAGAGTGCATACATAGGTTTTGTTGTCTCAGCAAACCTGGGTGCAGACAATGTTGTGTTAGCATCATCATTCAGTAGATGAGGCTCAGAAAGACAGACCCGAATTTAATGATGACGTCCAATGCAAGACGGTACACTTCCTAAAGCTCACATCCCATGGGAAATGGGCACCGCATGCCCTCCCTGACCTGTAGACCAATCCAAGAAGCTTCCCCCATCTTGCCTCCCGACCTGTCCTGCCTTGGAGGGAGCCCAGTGCCCCTTGGATGGTTGTATTTCCAAACAGCCAAGATGAGAGATGCCCATGCCATCTGTTCATGATATAGAAACTGTCAACATCCAGGGCGCCTGGGTGGCTCAGTGGGTTAAAGCCTCTGCCTTCGGCTCAGGTCATGATCTCAGCGTCCTGGGATCGAGGCCCACATCGGGCTCTCTGCTCCGCAGGGAGCCTGCTTCTCCCTCTCTCTCTCTGCCTGCCTCTGCCTACTTGTGATCTCTCTCTCTCTGTCAAATAAATAAATTAAAAAAAAAAAAAAAAGAAACTGTCAACATCCAGTTGGCATCCAGACAGAACTTGTGTCCTACACAGACCAGCCTTTGCTGAGCTCACTCTTTCTTGCTCAAAGTCTCTGCTATCCTACACAGTGAAATCCCCAGATTCCGGGGATTAGGACCTAATATCCATCGAGGCCATTGCTAGTCCATCACAGACCTTCCAGCTCCTTTGGGACAAGAGCTAGGTCCCATTCCACTTGAGTGAGCTTGTGTTTCCTCAGCCCCTTGCTTGGTAGAAATGAACAAATGAATGAATAGATGAATGAATGAAGTGGTCCCTCCCACTGGCGAACCCAAACAAAACTCACCACTGCTACACTGAAGGAACAAAACAACAGCTTTACCGAGAAGAGGAACACATGCATCATGAGTCCAACTACTGAATAAAATCTTGCTCCTGGATGGAAAGTCATCACCCTGCTGTAGGCACAGAGACCCTCGCGGCTCCCCTAACATGAGTGACGGGCTCAAACCCAGAATCCCCAGTGCCTGCCAAGACACCGAGTCGGCTTTACTCACCCAGAGATGCACACAAATTCTCCAGCTGCTGGGAAGTGTCTCGGAGCGCCGAGGAATTTTCCGATCATGTGTCGAGGGCGCCTGCTAACTTCTCCAGAACCACGTTGTTTTTCTTTCTCTCTCTTTGTCTCTCCCAGGGAGGGAGAGCAACATAAGGGTTGTCATGTAACAAGGAGGAACAATCTGAGGCCAGGGTCCTATGAAGTTCAAATTGCTCTTGGAGGGCATCCTTTTAGCTCGGGGATGGCAGCCTCTGTCAATTCCTGGCATGCCTATTTTCTCAGTGATAGAGGGTGTCGGCGTGGATAGGAGCTACCCGACCATGCCATCCTGAGCTGCTACTTGGAAAGTACCTTTGTGATAAAGATAGCAGTTGCTGGCACTTCTGTACAATGGCCTCAAGCTGTAGTGTGGTCTCTGATGATGTAGAAGTGCTCCGAGGTTGGCATCTTCCAGAATTCCAGATTCTGCTTTTTGGTGCAGAGTCCTGGTTGTTCAAAAAAATCAGATGAGGCACATCTTGATCATGATTTTCGGTCTAAAAGACATCAGTCTGGGCTTTAGGGCTTGAGGAGAACATCTGAGCAGTCGGAGAAGGTGCCAGTACTCAGGACTGGAAGATGCCATCTGAGTGTGTCTGGCTCAAGTTGGGTCTTGAACTTGGCTGAACAAGAGGATCACTTGAGAAGCTCTATAGAAATGCTGGTGTCCAGAGAAATTAACTCTGGAATTCTACTGAAGGCAGGGATGAGCAATCATCATTTTCAGACGCTCCCCCACTGGGCCACCAAAACCCATCAGCCTAACTGGACTTTGGGGGAGATTGTCAGCATCTTGGTTGAGAAGATTTGTTTAGGGTTTACCACCTTGGCCAAGGAGAGATAGAGAACTCTGTCACTGAAAGAGAATCCATCATGGGCATCCTCAACTATCCCAAACCACAGCAGACTTTCCTTGAGTTCCCATGAAGTCATGCTCTATTCCAGGAGAGCAGATCTCTAAATTGCTTCACGTGCCACTCCACCCATCCTGGAACACCCAAGAGGCAATCTATAAAACACCTGTCCCTGCGTCCAGTGTGAGCCCCACCCTGGAAGAGCTTCTGGCTGTGACTCCAAAGCACGCATGTGTCCAGAGTCAACCTCATATTTGGGTGTTTGGTGAGCTTCTGTTCATGGAAAGAACAGATGGTCGGCTGACCGGCAGTCACTGCTCTGGAAATTCAGAGTGCAGTATAGCAGCACACAGACAGTGTCCTTTCCATTGCATTTTCAAGTGGCTAGTCTGTCCATGGTGGAATCTGAGAACTTCCTCGGAGAGAGGACTGAGCCTTCCTCGCCTGACTGGTAGCTGAATAAGGGTGAACCCTGAAGTCAAGGATGGTGCCAATAAACGGCAGGAGATAGTCAGAACCTTAGGGAACTGTAGGAGTTTCTTGTGACAAATTCCTATCGACCTGTTGGTGGCTTAAAAACCACAGGAATTCATCTTCCCCCCAACTCTGAAGATCAGAAGTCTGAAATCGGTGGGGCAGAACTGTGCTCCCCCCAGAGGCTCCAGAGGAAGGTCCTTCCTGCTTCTTCTGGGGGCTCTAGGTGTCCCTGCATTTATGGCCAGGTCCCTTCAGTCTCTGTCTCTATGGTCACATGACCTCTTCCTAATTTGCAATCAAATGTCCCTCTACTGTTTCTGATAGGAAACGTGTGATTCCATTGAGTGTACCTAAATAAGTCAGGATGATGTCCTCATCCTAAGATCTTCATTCCATTGTAAAGATGATCTCTCCAAGCAGAATCACATTCATACGTTCTGGGGGGTGAGTGCATGGAGGTATATTTTGGAGGGGATCATAATTCGACTCCTAGAGGGACCAACTGGATACAGCCTCAAAGACCCTCCGCGTCTGTGCGACTGTCAGTGCATGGACCAGCCTTCATGTTCCTGGTAGACAAGCTGCCTGTGCCTATAGATAAGGGAGGAATCAGAAGAAGATGACCAGCTCAGGTGGGCTCTGATGAACTGTGATCAACACCCACGACTGAGCATCAGATATGCTTATGGCTACTTCCGTATCACGGTTTAAGGATCAACCAGGCCCTGCAGATGTCTCTAGGAAGGATGTCAAGAGAAATGTTAACAGACATCTTGAAGGGGAAACAACCTAGGAGAAGGTCACGTGTGGCAATGTGATGGTGAGGGGGAAACCAGGGCCCATTCCTTTACCGGGTGCCCAAAACAAATAGCGAGCAAAGTCAGGAAGGGCTTTCCCTGTCCCACAAGATGTTGTAGTGAGTGAGTACAGACCCCTCTCCTCATTCCTGTCCTGGAGAACCCATGGGGATTTCCATGCAGACCGTTCCCTCCTCCTTGTCCTATAGAACCCCATGGTGTGTGCTGCACCCCCTCATCCTATCCTGGAGAACCATACCGGGAATGCTGTCTATGACTCTCGCCTCCCACCTGTTGTACGGAATCCCTGACACGTCTGGTTATATTCGCATGACTCACGGGCTTGAGATCAGGACAGCAGCTCTGACGGCTACAGGTAGCACCCGGGACCAGGTCACTCTCCAAGTGTGGAGAAAAATATGGGGTGTCACCTGAGCCTTAACCCAACAGACTGAGGAAGGCTCATGTCTCTGTTTCACGGACCCATGAGTCAAAGCTGGGTGTCCGGAATAATGGGTGAGCGGAAGAACAAAGGACACAGGGGACCCCAGACCCTCTACGGCCCTTGTGGTTCATGCTTCCTTGAAAGTGCCTGCCTCACCTGGAATGTGTCTCCCCAAACCTGGTCCCTGCCGTGTGCGAAACAAGGAAGACTGCACAGTTGGGGTTGGGTTCGGCACCATTTAATTGTTCATGGCACTTGTAGCAATCTGGCACACGATTGGTGGCTTGGGACCACCACCTTGGGAATTACATTCAATGCTGCTTTTGGTCCTTGACTTCCTGCAACGGCAGGAGAGCAGACAGGAGACCTCTGGGGACACAGCCCCGAAGGCAGGCAGCTATGAAGAATGCAGATATGGGGATCTGTCACAGACCTGTGTTTGGTGGACTGAAAGCAAGGTCTTTCCCGAGGAGGCGGCTACCCCGAGAAGGTGTCCTGGGTCACGTCCCTGATGCCGGTCATCTGGCAACTCCTGGACCACAGTTCTCTTTGAAGAACTAGGTCATATGTGACTGCAAGAGACTTGGTCTCTTTCTCGTTGTAAAGGTAGCGGCCGCCAATTCCTTCCAGGTCTGGGGAGACGGCTGCATAGACGGACGTCCAGGCTCCCTCATCTGGGGTCTGTGGGGAGAAGGGCCAGGACGCATTAGCTTTCGGAGCAGACTGCATGGGATGCTCAGAAACCCCAGAGATGCTGTTGGGTAAGACACAGCACGCTCATCACCTGGGTGGGGACACTCAAGCGTAAAATCACATGTGCAACCTAGATGAGCTGATGGGCTAATCCGTTTCCACAGGAAAAAATGCACATTAAGATCCGTGATGTGGACCGTCGAGTTCTGCAGTTCCTGATGAACCCACAACGCATATTAACTGGGTCAAAGCGAATGAATGCTGAACCTCTGTGTTTAAGCAACACTAGTGGGCAAATGGATGAAACGTGACCACCTTGGAGAAAGGTTCTTGGCGTTAATGCAACACGGTGAGCTTCCTGCCAGGGAGGGACTATTCCTGGGCTGTGCTCACTGCTCAGGGGGAAAGCGAAGTCCAAGTAGAAGCTTGAACTGTGGCTCCAGTGGAAGGCGGCAATGTGGGAACACAACACACCCTGCATTCTGGGGTGGGAGTCGGCGTGGTCCGTGGGTGGGCGTGGTCCGTGGGTGGGCGTGGTCCGTGGGACCCGGGGAGCCAGGAGGAGCTCAAGAGATTGGAAATGGTGGGAATCAAAGCACCTCCAACCAGGGCTGCGATTCCAGATCCAGAAACCAAGAGAATTTCCCCCTTGCTTCCGACTGTCAGGATAAAGACTTTGTCAAGAGCTTATCTTGTTTCATCAACTTGTAGAAATCGACTCAATCCACCCCACCCACTCTGGAGCTTCTTAGGTGAACTGTGCGGGTCCACTTAGATGTGGATTTTTTCGATAAACGTAGCACAGTCCTGTGAATGTGTTTTCTTTCCCTTGGGCTTTTCTTAACCACGTCTTCTTTCCCTGGCTTACTCTATTGTGAAAATCAGGCATATAATGCACGCAGTGTACAAAATACAGGTGGATTTGTAGTTTATGGCATCACTACGGCTTCTAGGCAATAGTAGGCTATCAGTAGAGGAGCTTCGGGGAGTCAGAAGTGATATCTGTATTTTCAGCTGCATGGGGGGGTTGGCATTCCATGCACACACACATGTTCTCCCTGCACACATACACCATCGCAGGCACACGCACTCATATGCACACGCAGACCTCCATGCGTGCATGCACATCTACAGGCATACACATACACTCAGATGCACACGTGTTCACATGAGCATGCACTCCCATGACACTCATACTCACACACACGCATACACTCATGCACGTGCATATGCTCATGCGGACACACACATGTACTCATGTACACACACTCATGCATGGTCACATGGTCACATGGACACACACGTGTACTCATATGTGCACACACTCATGCATGTGCATGTGCTCATGTGGACACACATGTATTTGTATACACACATGCATGTGCACATGCTCACGTGGACACACGTGTACTCGTGTGCATGCACACACCTTACACATATGCACATGCAGACACACACATGCATTCATATGCACACACTCGTGCACATGCATATGCTCACGTGGACACACATGTGTACTTGTATGCACACACTCACACACATGCACATGTTCACGTGGACACATGTGTACTCACACACACGTGCACATGCTCATATGGACACACGTACTTGTGTGCATGCACACATCTCACGTGCACATACACACACATACTCACACGTACACACACTCATGCATGTGCACATGTTCATGTGGACACATGTACTCACACGCACTCACACAGGTGCACATGCTCACATGGACACACATGTACTCATGCTCANACGTACACACACTCATGCATGTGCACATGTTCATGTGGACACGTGTACTCACACGCACTCACACAGGTGCACATGCTCACATGGACACACATGTACTCATGCTCACACGTGCTTATGGGCACATGCATGGATGCACACACACACACACACACACACACACTCACGTACACACAGTCACCCACACTGGCCCTGAGCACCCAGCTCTGCTGACCTACAAGGGGGGCTGAAAAAAAGAGCTGTCTCTTGGCTGTAATGCGTCTTGTGGAGAATGAATCCCATCCACTTCCCCAACTGTCATGGGCTTAAGTACATGATAGATGCTACGTTTAAAAAAGCAACCGTGGACCGTTGGTAGAATATTTCAAAGCCTTGGGCTTATAATGAAGACGGAAATGAGATTTCATTTGTATTCTTTAATTCCTCAGTGTTTGGACAGCTCGTGAAATGGACGGTTTTATTCATTTATTTCTCATTACATCACATATCACATCCTAATCATCACCCATCAGAGCAATTATAGGTCGTGCCTGCGTAAAAGGGAGCAGACTGTGATAAACGTTGAGATCCACGTGTGTGTGTATAAACATGCCCACAGACACACGGTCACTTCCACATGCATGCACACATGCTCACACACACACAGATACACCCATGCTCACCCACATGCTCCCACATGCACTCACCCACACATACAGTCACCCACATACATACACACACAGGCTCACACACATACTCATAGGCATGCACGCTACCCACATGCACACACATGTGCTCACCCACAAGCTCTCACACACAGTCACACACATTTGCACACACACGACGTCAACCTTTGGGAATTTATCTCTGGAGTTGGGAGGACACACCTAAGAATCTCAGGACCTGGGTTCAAATTCCGCTGTCCCCACCTGCGAACGGCAGCACCTTCACTGACACATCCTCCCTCTTAGCCCTGTTTCCTCTCCTGGAAAATGGTAATTGCAGACATAGTTTGCCCACACAATCCTCAGGGAGAAACGCAGTGAAAATATGACACCGTACGAGTGGCCAATATAAACACAATTGCAAACGATAAACAGTAAGCACGACAGGGGTGACCCTATTGTGTGCTGAGCGCTGTGCCAAGCACTAATGCCCATTTTACAGATGAGGACCCAAGGCTCAGAGAAGACTCGTCTTTTTCCCATGGCACACAGCTGGTGGATGGAGGAGCTGGGATTCGAACCCAGGGCCACCAGCTCCTCAGTCAACATCCTCACCCAAAGCACGTGCTGACTTCTCCAAGAAATGACTCTAGAGACTGGGAAATGCAGGCGGGACAGTGGATTTGGGGAGACTTTGGAGTCCCAGGGAGCTCTTACAATAGGAAAGTTCTCATGCAGAGCTGCTTCACCAGAGGGGAGAGCGTCCACGGGGCACAGCTCCTGCCTCTGGCTGGGCTGCAGACTTCCTGCTGAACTGGAAGGCTGAACATCAACCAGAATGCCTGAAATGAGCTGGACTATGTCCCCGGAAATACGTAAGCTGACGTCCTCACCCCCAGGACCTGAGAATGGGGCTGCATTTGGAAGTGGGGATCTTTAAAGAGGGGATTAAGGTCAAATAAGGTTGTTAGTGTGGACCTTGATCAATAGAGCGTGGGTCCTTATAAGAAGAAATGAGGATACAGACACACACAGAGGGACAACCATGTGGGGACACAGAGAGAAGATAAGGTCTACATACCAAGGGGGGAGCCTCAGGAGGAACCAGCCTCAGCCCTGCCTGGATCTCAGACTCCCAGCCTCCGGGACTGAGAGACAATGAATGCCTGTGGTTGAAGCCACCCTGTCTGTGGTACGTTGTCACGACCGCCCAGGCAGACTAACTCAATGTCCAAATGGTTTCTCCTCTCCAACCGGGAATGTTAGTGCTACGGAGGGCTGTGGTGACAGCTGGCTCTGGCAGCTGTGTGTCCATCCCAGAAACGAGCTGTGTGCACACACCTTTCCCAGGAGACCGGTGCTTAGGCCTCTACTCATCTGCTTCGTTCAGAGTCATGGGAGGGACAAGCTCAGAATCTGCCACATAGACCTAAGACCAGCAAAGACCCCGACAGGCAGGAGATGCTTCTTAAAAATGTCTCCAGTGAATACGTATTTCTGTGATGGACTGAATGAGCTGTGCAATTCACGTGTGGAAGCCCTAACCCTCAACGGGATGGTATTAGCAGGTGGAGCCTTTGGGAGGTGACTAGGGTTACACGAGGTCATGAGGGTAGAAGTCCCGATGATGGGATTGGTGTCCTTGTAAGAAGAGAAGGAGACACCAGAGCTCTGTCTCTCCATCACGTGAGGACACAGGCAGATGGCCACGCATGTCCAGCAGACAGGTCTCAGGAGAAACGAATGCTGGCCATGCCTGGATCTCAGACTATCAGCCTCCAACCTATGAGTGATAAGTACCTGTTTCCAAACCTCCCCATCTGTGGGATTCTGTGAAAGTTGCCCGAGCTGAGGAATGCATGTCCCAACACCAAGATCTATATTTGAATGACCTGTGATCTAGGCTATGAAAAAACCACAAAGAAGCTCTTCGGTCACCTTTCCTTTGTCTCTGTTTGTTTTGTGTTCTTACTACCTGACGTCTTGCACCTGTGGCTCATGGTGCGGGGATCCACCATTGGCTGGGCACCAGGTCATAGGCTGGATGTCCCCAGGAAGCCACCACACATACACGCCGACAAGGGAAATCACGTGGGGTGACGGCTAACGGGGCCAGCATAAAGCCCGACCGCTCTCAAAGACCTGTTCCACCATGCTGCTCCCTTGCTAACTCAGCGCTTCATGTAGGGACGCCATGTTGGCCAAAGGCAAGATCAAAGAGCTTCCTCTGCTACGACCTCCACAGTCTGTCCTTGCATGGTGAACATGTAGATGATATTTCATGACTAATAACCTCAAGCCCGGGGTTGTTCATTCCCAGCAAAGAGACTTATTAATCCTTTCTTCTTCCCCGGGATCCCTGCTTGGGTCATCCGGCGATGGAGCTTCACGTCCCAGAGAAGCGTAGCAGAGCCCACGACCTGCTGAGCGCTCTGAGCTCATCAAACTCCAACACGCTAACGATCGCCAACCAGAACAGGTCAATGCGGCAGAACTTCTCGCTTAATTTGCTGAGGAGTATCAAAAGGAACACAGCTGATGAAATTCAAAGCTGTTCCTCAACAAGAAAATGGACACTTTGTGCTGGTTTCTATAACCATGCTTCCCTCCTAGAGTTTTCTAAGCTGAGCATGGAATTCCAAAACGTATTCCCTGTTTGTTTTTGTTTTGCTTTGTTTAATCCGTCTGTAGGGATTGCCTCCTCTAGGAAAGTACCTGGGGTCCAGGTACTCAGCTGTGTTTACCATGTCTGGGAATTCAGGTTCATGACGATGAGCATCATGGAGGCAAGCTGGAAAGGACCTCATCAAGACAGATATGCAGAAAGACCCAAATCAGCTCTGTTCTTTCTCTCTGGCCTCAAGGAAAACCAAGGGCGAGGACCAGCATCCAAGGGTACACCTGCAGATCTATCGCACTCCCCAGGAAAATTTGGTATCTTCCCCGGCGGCGTTGTAGTCGAGATGAGCTGTCTTCGAGCTCATTCCCAGATGATTACGTGTGTTTCTTGGGTGCTGGGTGCACAACAATGAGTCGGCTTGTGAATAGATAAGAAGGTCCTCTAAACCACACTTCCTCTGGCATAAATAACATATCCCCCTTTATCTACACCTTGTAAAGAAAAGAACAAGAAAAAAGAGATCATCCTTAAAGACTTGTAAGATGTCTAAAAAGTGAAACCAAATCCAAGACTGGACGTGTTGCTTTTATCAGAGGCAGGACGATCACTCAAGAACCAGATGCCCGCTGGGAGACCAGGAAAGAGGGCTCCGTGTATTTATAGTTAAAGGTTTTCTCTGCATGAAGCCGCGGCTGGAGCTGGGAGCTACGCACCCAGCTCCAATCTGATTCAGCACAACAAATGTTTATTAAATGCTCACCAATGTTTTGTGGGCTCTCGGGGCAAAGAAAGGCCATTTTGAAAATAACCCCCCCACCCCACCACGGAGCTGACAATAGGCAGGGGCTGTGGGTTGACAGTTGGGCACAAGACGTGAAAAAAAAAATAGGAAGCACAGTTGGTAGAAAGAGGATGATTTAAAGCGTGCTAAATAGAGCCGCAAGCAATGTATGGTTGGAGGGAAACATGAATGCCTTATAATTACATAATTACATAGGGCTTTACGGTTTTGGAAATGCTTCACATGTATTATGTTAGCAATTTTCACAACAATCTTATGAGATATCATTATCCAGAATTAACAAATTACCAAAGCGAGGGGCATCGCAGAGGATGGTGAGGAGAAGGATGGGGTGACCACATCTTGGTTCTTCCAGAGACCCCAGCCCTCTCCATCTTGGTCCTTGATCTGCCCCCTACAGGCCCATTCTTCATGCCTATAGCTTCCTTTCTCATCTTCCACGTCTTCATCTTTGAAGTGAAAACCTGACCTCACTCTCCTCTGAGCCACAGACACATTCATGGAAGCCCACTTGGCATCTGGAAGTAGACACCCTACTAACCACCTCGACGTCAAGCATCCCCGGAGCCCCTCCTGGGCATTTCCCATCACCCCATGTCTTGGATAGGCACCACCATCACCCTCAGTTTCCTGAGTGAGAGACCCCAGAATTATCCGTGAGTCTTTATTTATTCACATCCCAGAGTCAACCAGTCAAGATGCCTTCATTTTATCTCTGGACTAGTGTTTGGGATGATGTCTCTCCCTCTCCACCCCTGACTACCACCTCCACCAATGTGATGGTCTGTAAGCAGACCCCAGGTGCCCCCACGTCCTGCAGTCCACCGAATGCTTCGTATGCTGGATGGATCTGATCCTATTACCTCCTCACTCACATTTCTCAACAGGCACCAGCCGTAACATCCTAGGGTGGCCATTGCTTCTAACACATGATAAGCTTCTCTGCATGTACACCTGCAATGGGGCTGGGGACAGCTGCTCTTGGGAGAATGGAGACACGGGTCGCTCAAATCATTTCCCAGTCTTGGGTTCAGATGGGGGAAAAAGCTAAGAAAGAGGTGGTGTCAGTCCAGCCACCCGCCATCTTGAACTACTTTCTGCATCACACATAGTTAGTTCCAGCATCACTCATCCACCTTCCAAGGCTCCATCCCCAGCAAAGCCTTCTCCTGCCCCCAACACTAGGGCAGACTAGTGCCACCCTATTTGCCCTTTTCTCACTCATGAAAATGTTCAAGGTCAAACTGAATGATGACTAGTAGAGTACCCGGAGCCCTGGGTACAACTATGGGACATGCCCACCGTGATGCCCCAGTGATCAGTCTTGATCACTCTATACTTGGAGGGGTGCATGAGAGTCCTCAGCCTGAATGAACATCCTTCACTGACTCCCTGTTCCCAGCCTCCTGTGGGAGCCCACCTGATTTGATGTCATCTTCGTGAGATACCTGGGAGGTGGGTCTTATCTCCCCTGCTCTGCAGGGAAGCAGCTGAAGCCAACACACCGGGCAAAGACACGGGAGAGCGATCTTGACAGCGGAGATCCGAGGAAGATGAAGGTAAGAGGTTCCTTTGGCTATTCTTAGTGACTGATCACACACTCGCTGGGTTCATGCAGCACAGATGCATCATCTTAAAACTCTACAAGGTCCGAAGTCTAAAATGAATCTCAATGGGCAAAAACCTGGAGGGTTGAGAGGGGGTGTATTCCTGCTGGATGCTCCGGGTGAGAGTCGGTTTCCTGGTCCCCCTCCTTCTCCGACTCTAACCCTCCGTCCTCTCTCTTATGAGGACCCCTGTGATGACACTGGGCTCTCGGGGATCTCCTACATGTCAGGGTGGAATGGTGATGGCGGTAGGTGCCTACGGCATGATAGAAGGTCAACTGAAGTTTGTTGTTAATTCAGCTAGAATGCTGATGGATGTTGGGGACAAGCTGATGATGCAGGGGTGGGGAGAAGGAGCGCTGGACGTGTGTCCTTGAGGTGATTAACTCAACAGGCCACCCTTTTGACACATCCATCAAAAAGCAATCAAAGGACCCCATGACTGGGTTGATTCAAGTGCCTATTAAAGAGAACCAACCATCACCAGTCATGTAGCTTGTTGTGACGTGGGCACGTTCTACACTGGCAATTTGATCCTTTTTAATTGGAGACTGGTGTAGACAGTGACTTCAGAGAGGCCTGGCATTGTTTGACATGAGTTCCGCACAGGGCTCCCAATGCAGCCAGCACCGAGAATCATGCTTTTTCGTGGTAGCCATGGATCCCGAGGCAGTAGGGCAGGTGGATAGGGATGAAATCCCAGTGCCACGGCCCCGACCCTTGAGAGATGCAGGTATTCTGCATCAGCACTGTCTTCCTTGGGTCCCGCGGCCTCCGAAAAGCTCTGTGGACACTCACACAGAGCCTGATAGAGCCCAGGCATTCAGCATGGTCTTCATTTGTGCACATGCCAAACCTCTTGTCTTTACAAACTGCTTGGGGACGTAGATACCCAGTGATGCATTGGTAGGAAGGCAAACTGGAAGGGAAGGGAGGTAATTAAGCCCTAAAGGGAGCTCGGGAGTACGGGTGACTTCGTGAGAGGCGCTCGGATGGAACCACGAGCAGGCATGGCAGGCAGACGCCGAGAAGAGGTTCAGTAGCTGTCCTCATTAATTCCGAGACTTGAAGAAACAGACAATTATCGAAGGGACGAAGCTGTCAACACTGACTTGGGAAGAGGGATAAATCCTCAAGAAAGCAATACGCATTAAAGAAAACTTTCAAAGCTGAGTTGGAATTATCCTTCTGAAAATTCCCAAAGCCAGAGAGTTTGCAAAGGCTAATAGTTACAGTCTTCAAATGCAGAGAGTTGTCATGATCATTACATGAGTAAGAGAGAAACATACGGAGGAAAATGAGCTTCTCGATGGTCTCATTCTTTCACCCTTTTTTTTTTTTAAACAAATCATCAAAACTTTAGTATCCCAACGTGACAAAGACAGCATAGAAGGAGATCAGCAGCGCTGGAATAAATATCAAGACTGAAGTCATCCACGAAGAAATTGGGGGCCGTTCACTCATACTGATCCACATGATCCAAATAAGGGAGTTACAGCAAACAAAAACATAAGCTTCTCTCTGGATCGGAGTCAGCAAACGTTTTCTGTAAAGGGCCAGACAGGAACTATGTCTCACTTTGTGGGCCATCTGGTCTCTGTCCTAACTACGGGGCTCCTCCTTCATCACACAGACAATGTGGAAATGAACCGGCTAACGTGCCCGTAAAACTTTATTAACAAAACCGTATGGGCGCCTGGGTGGCTCAGTGGGTTACAGCCTCTGCTTTTGGCTCAGGTCATGATCTCAGCGTCCTGGGATCGAGGCCCACATCGGGCTCTCAGCTCAGCGGGGAGCCTGCTTCCTCCTCTCCCTGTCTCTCTGCCTGCCTCTCTGCCTACTTGTGATCTCTCTCTCTGTGTCAAATAAATAAATAGAATCTTTAAAAAAACAAACAAACCGTATGGCTAGGCTGTGGGCCACAGTCTGCCTATGTAGTGAGCTGTTTTGTGTTGGTAAAATTAAATATTCGTACTTCATTCAAAGGAAAAGTAAAGTAGGAATGATACGCAGCACAGTCCATAAAAAAGTACAATATGCAAATGTTAATAAACATAAGAGAGAGACATTACATGTTGCCCCCTCGAAATTGCAAATAAGATAGGCGTCATCTACACCGTCTATGATTTAACTGCCTGAGCTTACGTCGGAACATTTGCAAGAGAAGCAGACATATTAGAAAGAAGGGGGGAGATGGTATTTGCACATTAAATAATCAATATGGCTTGAAAATTACATTGAAATTAAGTTGATTAAATTAAATAGACTGAAAATCTATTCAAAGCAGGACATCAGTGATGGAATTAATAAAGACGTCACACGTGATGCTTCTCAGTATTTGGAGCAGGTTTTGGTAAACCTGTCCTTGAAAGCCCAACGGAAGGCTCCAGAAAATGTGGTCAAGAGAATCTTCTAGAACCTTCTCATGCCAGAGCTTGCCATGTTCCCTAGAGAAACGGGGACAGAAGCAGACGTGGGGATGTAGGACTGATCCTTCATGGCAACACTGCTGGAAACCCCAGACAACTGGAAATACCCCAAATGTTCCTGATCCAGAGATGGAGCGAGGCCGTGTTGTACACACATGTGGAATATGTGTCGCCAGGACAGAACTGACTTCTCCACATGTCCACAGGGATTGATTTTAAACATGTAACATGGAGACCTGTGGGTTCCACAGGGTCCCCCCAAAACACAAGTTGAAGTCCTAACCCCTCGTACATGTGAACGTGACCTTATTTGGAAATAGTGTCTTTGCAGACGTGATGAAGTAAAGGATCTGAGAAGAGCTCACCGTGGACCAGGGTGGCCCTAAATTCAAGGACAGATGTCCTCGTAAGAGACAGAAGAGGAGACAGAGACCCAGAGGAGAAGCCACGTGAGGACAGAGGCAGAGATGGGAGGGATGCAGCCACCAGCCCAGGGATGCCTGGAGCCCCAGAAGCTGGAAGAGGCGGGAAGGACCGTCCTCTGGAGCCTCAGGAGGGAGCACAGCCCTGTCCTGCCTGGATCTCAGCCTCCCTACTCTGCCTGGATCTCAGTGGTCCTGATCCACCTGGATCTCAGCCTCCCTACTCTGCCTGCATCTCCGTGGTCCTGCTGCACCTGGGTCTCAGACATCTGGCCTCCAGAGCTGGGGGAAGAGGAATCTCTGTGTTTTTAGTCATTTGGTTTGTGGTCATTTGTTAAAGCTGCCCACAGGTAACTGACTACTAAACAAAAAAAGCAAATCACAGATATTATTCTACTTACGTAAGGATCAAAGAATGGAAAGTCAACTTTCAGAGACACACATGTGTGAGACATTTATAACGAGAAACAAGAAAACAGTTGATTCTACGTGTGGGTTAGGGGTTCGTTCTTGCAGGTGCATTTGGGGAAAAGTGTGGGCCCATTCACGTGGTGTGACAACGTGTGTACTCACTTATCACCGACTTCTAAGTGTTTCATGTATTTTGCTGTATTCACCGTTGGCAGCATTTTTAATAAAATCTATTTGCAACAGAAACAAACATCAAAACTTCACAAAAGAAGGAGGAATAAGTGCAGTGGGAAAGGTATGGGTATTTACTGAGAATCAATAAAACACCTCTGAAATGTATTCTAATTCTGGTCACCAATTCCACGATGTGGGGTTACCCCCTCACACTGTCCAGCAGTTTGCAGACAACATCAGGATGTCTTAGAATCCAGCCCAGTGCTGACCTATCTACCTGGACGTGGCATCAGATCCCACGGGGTAGGGGGCTCAGCCCTACAAGACTGCCCTTCCCCCCCAGGTCAGACGCCAATCACACATCCCGGTTGTCACCCATGGTGGTGACTCACCAGCTAAGATCAGAGGTTCCCGGGAAGCTCCTCCTCGGGGTCCATTAATCTGCCAGAGCGACTCACAGATCCCAAAGCAACACATCACTCACTAGATCACGGGGTTATTATAAAAGGCCATAATTTGGGGACAGCCAGATGAATGATGCATGGGGCCAGGTCCCCGTGGGGAAGGGTGTGGAGCTTCCATGGCCTCGTCAGAAGTACCTTTCTCCCCAAACCCCCACGTGTTCGCCAACCCAGAAGCTCTTTGAACTCTGTCGTTTCCATTGACTAGAAAGGGAGGCTTTACTGCAGAGGCAGGACGGATTAAATCAGGGGCCGCTGGGGACCGATTCAACCTCCAGCCCCTGTCCTCTCCCCAGACATCAGGAGTGGGGCAGGAAGCTCAAAGCTTCAAGTCCTGTGGTTGGTTCCCCTGGCAACCAGCCCTGCTTGGGGGCCTTCCAAAAGCCACCTCACCGACATCACAAAAGGAACCCGTACTGCTCTCCTCTCCGGGCTTTCCAAGGATTTTAGGACCGCTCTCCCAGAAACGGGACGAAGGCCACACATGTATTTTTATTACAAGCCACCAAATGACAAGCATCAAGAAAGACACAAGTGACAGGAAAGACAAATTATTCTCAGACAAGAAATATCACTCTGTGAAATCTCCATGGTCCCCCCCAGATTAAGTCAGAAATCCCTTCCGATGAAGTTTTGCTCTGATGGTGATCCTCTCCCCTCCTCTTGTATTTCATCTTATTCTATTTTATCCTGTCCTATTCTATTCTATTCTATTCTATTCTATTCTATTCTATTCTATTCTATTCTATTCTATTCTTATTCTGTCCTATTCTATTCTATTCTATTCTATTCTATTCTATTCTGTTCTTATTCTGTCCTATACTATGCTAGCCTACCATTGCCAAATTTACTCTCTTTCTTTCTTATCCTACCCTATGCTCTTCTATATCATTTCTTCCCATGCCATGCCATCTCATCCTGTCCTATCTTATTGTATCTTATTCCACTCTATTCTACTCCATTTCTCTCTGTTCTACTCTCTTGTAAAAAGCTGGCAACAGCGTCCATGTAGAAACATACAGAACCTGGGTGAATAAACAGATACAGCCTCATCCCCGATTGTGTTTTCTGCCAATTGCAAATCATCGAAAAGCTGACCCGGGAAAAACAATCAGGGCTAAGGGAGAAGGGAGGTAAGAAAACGAAGCCGTGGGGGGCGCGGGGGCAGTGCCAGAGCGGAAGGGTGAATTCAGAACAGACGGGAGCACGCAAGGATTCAGAAAAGGAGAGCCTTTCCACTCCAGGATCGGCGGGAAGGGACGAGCTTTTGGACATCAGTCCCTGCAAACAGCACCCAGACTGTTGACAGATTCGGTCCTAACAAGTAAAAACACCAGCACAGGAACTTGTCAATGTGACCTTAGCCCAGAAACCCGGGAAGGCTCAGCAGCACGACAAAACGAAATTCAACCTCTGCAGAGAAAGGACCAATGTGAACGTCTTTGACTCGACTTTGGCGTCAAGTACCCCAATGAGGACCCTAAGTGGCAAGAAACTTAGGGACGGGGATATATGCACACAAGATATGGGGTTAAATATGCCTAATTATATAGTAAGTTTTTTTCCCTCCTGAGCCAGCAGCTCCCCATGGGGGAAAATGGGGAAAAGGACAGGCACAAAGAATTCATTCAAAAGAGGTCATGTCCATAAAGAAGATCTGGATTTTAAGCAGAGCTCCTGAGGGGAGCTCTGACGCAGAAGAAGGATCCCGGGGTCATGCAGATGTAATGACAGTTGTGGGCGGCCAGATGCCGGCGCTGCATTGCATGCAATCATTCCCATTGGCCGGAATCTGGGTTCTGGTGCTGGCCCCAAAACACGGGTGCACGGAGAGCCCAGAGGTGGGGAATTCACAGCAATGACCACCTGAAGGCACGCACCCTGCCCTCCACAGCCCTGGAGCTTGTCACCTCTAATCTTTCCGACCCCACCGTGAGGAGGAAATGAACACCATCCCCTTGCCAAGGCTCTGGAAGGCAGAGATGGGCCCGGTCCCTACAGCTGGGCCAGCCACACCCACAGAAAGAGGCCAGCAGCAGAGGAACAAGGAATTGTTCCAAGAACCAGGATTCCCGTTCAATCAACACAGGATCTCACAGATCATTTAAAAAAAAACCCGCACATTTAAACGGGACCACATATCGAAGAATGAGGTATAAAAGTAGGATGAGAAAAGGGCTGGGGATACAAGATTTTAGAAGTGCATACTCTGATGCGTGAGTCTGGCTTTTCAGGAGTTCTCCGAAAGAAATAATCCCGGAAAGAGCAAGTTTCCACCTCTGAAATTACAAGGGTGTCCGTGCGCCACGTTGGGTACTTGCGGATGAAACGTGTGTCCAAGGTGTTTTGGGCAGCCTGTGTCTTACACAGAGATGGGCTGGATGTTAATTGTTGTTATGGTTATTGTATTTATGGAGGAAAAGGGACAACGACCACATTGGAGCAAAAAGGAAGCTTGATACTCAAACGGATATGCCCACATGATGCTTCCCGGCCCTCGTTCCAGGTGGGGGAACGTGGATTGGGAAGGATGAAGGTCAACACAGAAGGGCTAGGGACCGCCAACAGGTGGGATTCGGGGGGGTGTATAATGCCTTGATTCCACCTCGTGCAGAGTTCAAGCTGTGTGCGTGGGGACAGGTGCACGACACGGACGCTCGGTGTCCCTCCGGGATGCTACTGGATGGTCCTGGCCCCGCGTGTCCCCTACCCATGCCCTTCCCCCACAATGGGACTGTCCCACCTTGGCCAAAGTCTCTGCCATCACTCCGTGGACCCCGGGGACATGTGGGAGGAGGACAGACGTCGGGCAAAGAGGCTTCTGTGGATTGGTGTTTGCAAACGAGAGGCAGCCTGCATCCTCCTGCTGGGGACGTGGTCGGACGGGGCTCCTTCCAGACGCAGGTGTGCAAAGCACGTCCAAATCCCCGAACCGGGGGCGGGGAGGGAAGGAGAGCCAAAAACATTCACGCTTTCACTTTGTCCATCTGAGAGCAAGACCGTGCCCTTCTGACGCCCTTCAAGAAAACAAAGGTCTCCGGGACTCGAGAAGCAGAACCCAGACATCAGCTCATCCTTGAAGGAATTTGCACGCTGAGATCAACCAGACTTGGATTCAGAAACACGTGCAAGACGCGTGAGTCTCTGGTCACGGCACAAAGCTGAGCCCTGTCCTCTGCCCCAAAATCTGTTTTCTCCTCCATGGAGCAAGCACCAACAACGGCTCGAATACACACATAGGCAGGCTGTACTGCCGGGTTTCCCACGTCAGGGACCCGGAATGCCGAGCTGCTCTCACTTCTGACTCTCAACCCAACGGCGTAGAAGTGGCTTCGAGGTGGCCAGCCAGCCATGGGGCTGGGACCTCAGAAGCCGGCACACAAAGCAACTGCAGGAGGCTTACCTTGAAAAACCACCGGCCGAAGAGCTTCTTGATGAGACGAGTGCCCCAGAAGACGTGTCTGTAGAGGTCCGTGTTGACCACACCGGGGTCAACCACATTGGCGGTCACGGGGCTCCCCTGGGCGGCCAGCAGCCTCTGTAGGTGGTAGGTGAACAGGACAAGGGCCAGCTTGCTTTGGGCGTACGCGCCGTGCGGGGAGTAGCCGCGGCTGTGGAAGCAACAAGGGACACGCGTAAGACACTGATGCGTCCCTCACCTGCCCGGGTCCTTAGATGCTCGGGTCCCTCACCTGCAGGGTCCCTACCTCCCCAGGTTCTGCACCTGCCTGGGTCACTACCTACCGAGGTCTCTATCTGCCTGGGTCCTTTACCTGCCCAGGTCCCCACCTGCCAGGGTCTCTATCTGCCTAGGTCCCTACCAGCCCACGTCCCTACTTGCCCGGGTCTCTACCTGCCTGGGTCCCTACCTACCGAGGTCCCCAGCTGCCCGGGTCTCTATTAGCATACATCCCTACCTGCCTGGGTCCCTACCTGCCTGGGTCCCTACCTGCCCAGGTCCCCATGTACCTGGATCTCTACCTGCCTGGGTCCCTACCTTCCTAGGTCCCCACCTGCCTGGATCTCTACCTGATTGGGTTCCTACCTTCCTAGGTCCCCACCTGCCTGGATCTCTACCTGCCTGGGTCCCTACCTTCCTAGGTCCCCACCTGCCTGGATCTCTACCTGCCTGGGTCCCTACCTTCCTAGGTCCCCACCTGCCTGGATCTCTACCTGCCTGGGTCCCTACCTTCCTAGGTCCCCACCTGCCTGGATCTCTACCTGCCTGGGTCCCTACCTTCCTAGGTCCCCACCTGCCTGGATCTCTACCTGCCTGGGTCCCTACCTTCCTAGGTCCCCACCTGCCTGGATCTCTACCTGCCTGGGTCCCTACCTTCCTAGGTCCCCACCTGCCTGGATCTCTACCTGCCTGGGTCCCTACCTTCCTAGGTCCCCACCTGCCTGGATCTCTACCTGCCTGGGTCCCTACCTTCCTAGGTCCCCACCTGCCTGGATCTCTACCTGCCTGGGTCCCTACCTTCCTAGGTCCCCACCTGCCTGGATCTCTACCTGCCTGGGTCCCTACCTTCCTAGGTCCCCACCTGCCTGGATCTCTACCTGCCTGGGTCCCTACCTTCCTAGGTCCCCACCTGCCTGGATCTCTACCTGCCTGGGTCCCTACCTTCCTAGGTCCCCACCTGCCTGGATCTCTACCTGCCTGGGTCCCTACCTTCCTAGGTCCCCACCTGCCTGGATCTCTACCTGCCTGGGTCCCTACCTTCCTAGGTCCCCACCTGCCTGGATCTCTACCTGCCTGGGTCCCTACCTTCCTAGGTCCCCACCTGCCTGGATCTCTACCTGCCTGGGTCCCTACCTTCCTAGGTCCCCACCTGCCTGGATCTCTACCTGCCTGTGTCCCTACCTGCCCAGGTCCCAACCTGCTGAAGTCCCTCCCTGCCTGGGTCTCTACCCGCTCAGGTCCCTCACCTTCCCCAGGTCCCTACCTGTCCGGGTCCCTCACCTGCAGTGCCCACGGCCTCCCACCTGTCTGCCCCTGGGGTACCCTGACGATGGATTTCCACTTTTCCACTCCCCGTGCCCGGGAGGGCGTTGGGAGTGTGTACGACCACCGTGGGGCTTCATCGCCCAGGTGTCACCCAGACGCTTGGCCCAACGCGCAGGAACAGAACAGAACGCCCACCACTTCAGCAATGGGACGAGGCTCCCACTGAGAAGGGACGATTCTCCCTGAGCTCGTCCTTCTCGGGAAGCCGGAAACAGCACCGAGAGTCCCGCTCTGAAGGCCTGGGGCAAACACGACCTGCCGGCAGGTGACTTTGAGTGTTATTCGTTCTACAGGGAAGCGCGGGGTTAAGTTTCAGCGTAAGTAAGGAGACACACACGTGTGTCTCTACCGTTGTGTCGACATCGTGATGCTGATCACAGTGTCTTTAACAGAATGTATATTTCTAGAGCCGCTTCAGGTTCGCGGGGCCACTAAGAGGCGGGGCAGCGATTCCCCACGCCTCCTCCCGGTGCCCACACACGACAGCCTCCCCCCGTGATCAGCACCCCCATGACAGGGTGCATTAGAGCTCATTCCTGGGGGCACACAGCGATGGGTTCGGGCACGTGTGCAGGGACGTGGACACACTGAAGATGCACGGCCCTAAAGCCCCCCGGGCCCCACCCGTCCACCCCCCCCAACCCCTGGCCGGCACCATCCGTGTCCACTATCTGCCCAGCTGCGCGAGGACGGCGCGGTTGCCCGCACGTCTCGGCAATCAGGGATCCGCTGCTAGCAGCAGCCGTGGGCAGGTTTCCGCGGGGTGTGTTTGCGGCTCCTCCGAGTGAAGGGTGAAGAGTGTGATTTCGGGACCACGCGATGGGGGGGGGTGTTCAGCTCCGCGAGAAACAGCCCAACTGTCCGCCCAAGTGGCCGAGCCATGTCGCATCCCTGCCGGGGACGGGGGACAGAGGCTGTCTCTCCCCAAGCCCGCGCGCCGCTGCCCCAGGTTTTGGCCACGTTCACGGGCGTGCCTAGGGCCTCCCTGTTGTTTTAATTGCTGAGTTCTCTGATGCCCCAGCACGTGGAGGGTCTTTTCGGAAGCGGAGGGCGAGAGTTTCTGATCGACCGCAGGATGGACGCGTGGGTCCTCGCTGAGGAGCGCGGCCTGCAAGAATTCCCAACACGGCTGTTTTATTTGCAGGGAGCGATTAAGACAAAAACATAGGGCAGCTCGGAGCACAGATTCCCTCCCTAACGCAAGACAAGCCGCAACCCTGCAATCATTGTCACGAGACTGGTTCTTTGGCGAATGTGTCCCGTCTGCTCCCCGCGGAGGAGAGGAGAAGCCTCCAGGAAACGGGGCGTGATTAAGTGCAGAGCAATCCAGGCGAGTTTCGTCTTGGCTTTGGCCGCTTACGTGCCCCGGGCAGGCCCGCCTCGGTCGCCGCATTCTCCGCATGGCCTGCTTCCGGCCCTTACAGGGGGTGAGACATCAGTATGCCCATTTCTCCAGTGTAAACCGATGAGGTCTGTGACTGTGGTTCTAGACGGCAGCACGGAGAAGAAAGAACCCAAGGTCGTTAGAAACACTAAATGGAGAAGAAGTCAGTGCTTCTCTACGGGAGGGCCAAAAAAAGTCCAGGAAGGATGAGTGATTTCAGGAGAGGTTCCCCTGGCAGATTTAAGGATAAAGGATCATCCACAGCGAAAATGGGAAGGAATCAGAGCCAATTAACCGGAGCATGCGCTCCTCCCACTGAGGATTTCTAAATAAAGCCCCAAGGACTGGAAAGGCACTTGGCGTGGAAAACAACCAAGAGACTGAACGTTAACAGATAAGAGGGAACAGAAACACAGAATCAAATAACCATTCTCGCCGCGTTAACGTAAACTAATTCAGGAAATGGCTGTGTGGCTCGGTTCGACACAGAATGTTTACTGTGTTGCTTTTGTCGTAAGGGGTGTCAGAAAGTAGAACCGGAAGCCATAAACATAGATGTTTATTTTCAAAAAATAAAAAGCTTTTTGGTGTAATTAAAGAATCATTTGAAGGTCGATCTGAAACAGAAGTTAGAGATGGTAATGTGGTGGCCTTTTAGAGGGAGAAAAAAATTTTCTCCTATACGTTTGTGTTCTGTGCCTGAGGGCTGCAAATCAAACTAAAGACTGCCAGATTTACAGGGGCAAATCATGCCAATTTTGTTTTCACTTTACATGTATGGAGGGCTTCATAGAAAAGAAGTAAAAACCCCAAAGACACCACTAGACTTGGGTGTATAGACAATTCAACAACGCTTGGCAAATGGTGGAGAGGAGAGGATCAAAGGAAAGGGGGTTTGGGCTTCCAGAGGTGGTGAATTGTGAAAAGGTACATATATGTATATATTTGGAAGTTAAAGGGTTACTTTTGGAAGATTGGTGACTTTCTTGGGAGCTCTGCTTTTAGACGGATCTGGGATGACCAGCATACACCGGTCTATACCATATCCATCAACACATTTTCTATGTTGTTCCACGGGTTATTTAAGGGCTCCCCCACCAGCAGTCAGTCTTCCTTCTCGGCAGAGCTGCCGTATACCACAATATACACATTTTGTAGAACTGTCGTCTACAAATTAACAGACTGAACCCTCTGTCCTGCAAAGCCACAGACCTCGGTGTGGGTTTCCTGAAGTCCCCCCAATATACTAGAAATGGTGCATAGAACCACGGGATTCATCAGACAATATCTCGAGCCACTGAAAAACACAAGGTCTTGAGTCTTCTTATTTCAATAAAACACACGTGTCCCTGGATTTGTGTATCATTCACGGTGTTTGCAGCCATTTTTAGCTCACTGGATACAAGTTCCTTCTCTCCCTGCAGCTGGAGATGGTGAAGCCCCAGCCAATGCCGAGAGTTTAGTACAAGGAAGGAGGTCGTCATTAATTACGTTGATGGATGCTGTGCCCTGTGTGTGAGTCACCAGGGCACGGTCCCCACGCTGGCCCTGCGCACAGCTTCCTTTTACACAGATCTGCAGGGAGTATTAGCCGTCGCGATCTGTCCACTGTCCTCCAATACATGTGCGTGCAGAAGGCACCACAAGTGTGGCTGTGATGCTTGCGTCCTATTAATCAGCTGCAGAATTTCCCTCCCGGGTCATTAAGGCACAAGCGCACGGCCAGCGATGATGGGACGTCCACCGGCCACCGTGAACACAAGGGCGCGCTGGGTCCGATGAGGAGCAGAATGTCCGGGAGCAGGGATGAGCGGCACCCCCCGTGTGCAGGCAAACGATCCGTCATCTCCAGACACCCGCTTTCCTCGGGTGCGACAGACACGTGCCGCGTTGCCCTGATGCCCGGCTTTCCACGTCTCATGCTCCCGAGGGCTCTGGGAAGACAGAGCGGCCCCGAGTAGCTCAGGAAGCGTCGTGAGCAAAGACAGGGCTCCGTGTCTCTCCAGAAACACCCCAGGACGTTGGCGACCGTGTGCCAATTCCAGTCTGGCGCAAACGTCAGGCGCGGTTGTGGAGAGAGCCGTCGCGGGCCCGGCGGCGGCCTGTCCTGCGTCCCCGAACTCTGCGGGATCCTCGAAAGCTTCGGGGAACGCCCGAGTCCGTGTCGGGGAACTTACTCACAGCACGGGGTTCACAACAGGGATGTAGCAGGCTGTGAATCTGTGCCTACAAAGGGACAGATGGATTGGCTCCCCTCGAAATTAAAACGGTTGGGGAAACTCAAACCGAAATAGGTGTTTTCCCTGGGATGCACACGCACGCCTCTAACAGCTCAAGAATTATTGCTCTGGGGCGAGGTCCGCCTGGGAGAAATAGTTCTGGAAAAGATTAAGGATCCGTCGTCTTGGGAACAATGCAGAGAGATCCTTATGGACTGAACGGTGTCCCCCACGAGGAAGAGGTGCTGGTCGCAGTCCTACCTCCAGGATCGCAACATAGGACCTTGCACGGAGACAGGGTTTTTAGAGAGGAAACTGAGTTCACGTGAGGTCTTTAGGCTGGGGTTCTAAGCCCGTATGACTGGTGGATTTATCAAAAGGGGAATTTGGGCACCGGCGGGCATGTGCGGAAGGAAGGTCACATGCAGGTGCCCGGGCACAAGACGGTCCTGCGAGGACGGGGGCTCGCACGTGTAGAACGTGGCTGGCCGTCCCCAGAACCCCGGAGAGGAGCCCGGAACAGATTCTCCCCGAGGCTCAGGACGGAACCAGCTCAGCCCCACCTGGATCTCAGACGTCCAGCCTCCAGAACGCACAGAGAATAAAGCCCTGGGGTTCTAAGCAACCCAGTCTCTGGTCCTTGGTCCCAGCCACCCCGGCACACACATACAGGGACCACAAGCTGCTGCATGAAAGTAATGTTGCTTGATATGTAGCCCCAAAATGTGCACTTTAATTTGCTTCATTTAATTTGCTCCATCTTTGCCCAAAGAGGGGAAGCAAATACCGCACAAGCAAGTCTCCCATCTTGAACGTGAGCCACTAAGAAGCTTTTTAAGACTTTGTGTAGGTATTTCAGAGAGAGAGCACAAGCAGGGGGGAGCTGCAGGCGAAGGGAGAGGGAGAAACAGGCTCCCTGCTCAGCGGGGTCCTGGGATCATGACCTGAGCTGAAGGGAGATGCTTAACAGACGGAAACACCCAGGAGCCTCGAGAAGCAAATCTTTCGCAGGGAGAGGAACCCACACGGAGGGTGTCTTTGCCCCCTGGAAGGAGACTGCGTGGGGAGCACTCCTGTCTCCAGCGGGATCGTTGTGGATGAGGCCCCACGATGCACGGACACCCACTCATCAGTTTTACCCAGAGGAGCATGTTCGTTAGTGACCCCACTTCATTAGTGACCCCTGGAGTAGGCATTGCTTGGTCCAGGAGGGTCTGCTACCTTTGCACCGGAGCACCCTTGTCTGTGCTGAGGACGGGAATTAGGATGGGGGCACTCGCCTGCTTTGGGGTGGAGGAGGGCAGACAGCATGGTCCCATGTCCTTCCTTGCCCAGGGCATCATGTGGGCTAAGAGGTGAGGCTCGCAAGATAATCAGAGCATGAACTGTCCTCAGCAGAGCTGCAATGGCCTTCCCCAGGAGTGGTCACCCTCAGGCAAGGACCAAAGCTGGGGCAGCTCAGACAAGACTCCTCGAGGACCTCTTTGGTGCTTGGCGGCCCACAGTTCCAGGAGGCTGAGTGCCCAGGCAGCCCTGGGGAGCACGGCAGATGGTGCGTAAAGCCTACTGAGCTATGGTGCCCGGCGGCTTGCTCAGACACCACTCTAGACATTGCTGGGAAGGTATTTTCTTAGATGCGATTAACACAGATCTCAGGAGAGTTGGGGTAAAGCAGGTCCATAGTGTGGGTGGGCCTCGTCTAATCAGTGGAAGGCCCGAAGAGGAAAGATGGTGGTGTCCTCCAAAGAAGAAGGAATTGGACCTCAAGAGTGTAGCTTAGAAATGCTTCCTGAACCATCAGTGTTTCGGCTCAAGATGGGTACGTTCACTCTTGGTTGCATCTCTAGGTTGCTGGTCGACCCTGCAGATGTTGAATTTGTTGGCTCCTCCAATCTGTTAGCCAATTCCTTAAATCAAATCGACCTCTCTCTCTCAAACATATAAAATACCTATAAATATTTATATATGTTTTTAACCTAAATGCTAGTTCTACCTCCTTCTGCAAAATGAAAATCATTTTTGACAAAGCTATGCACTTCCTCACGAGTCAATTCCACTGATTACAAACAATTTTCGACAGACGCTGCCCATCTCTTCCTCTGGGGAACGATTCTAGCAGAGGAATGGACAAGCCCTCTCATAGGTCACGGCCCACTCGGATTCTGGAATGCTTTACGATACCGTGATTTATGCCTTTGCACGAACATGAATATTCAGCAAACCAATCTTGGCGATTATCACTAACTGACAGCGGTGTTTACATCAGGCAGAAGCCGAGGACCGAGTCTCTTCATGCAGGAAAGCAGAGGGTTTTAAGCCCAAGTGGTTCTCAAATTTTAACGTGGATCCCAGGCTGAGCATGTCTGGGGTGTGGTCTCGGCATCTGCATTTCTACTAACTTTCCATGGGATGCTGATGCTGCTGGCCTGGGGACCACACCCCAAAAACCTGCATCCTGAGTGGTCTCATTCTCTTTTATTCTATTTTTTAAAAAGATTTATTTTTTTAAAAAGGTTTTATTTACTTATTTGACAGAGAGAGAGAGAGAGAGAGAGAGATCACAAGTAGGCAGAGAGGCAGGCAGAGGCAGAGGGGGAAGCAGGCTCCCCACTGAGCACAGAGCCCGATGCGGGACTCGATCCCAGGACCCTGAGATCATGACCTGAGCCGAAGGCAGAGGCTTAACCCACGGAGCCTCCCAGGCACCCCTAGATTTATTTACTTTAGAGAGAGCAGGAGGTAAGGGTAGAGAGAGAAGGACAGGAGACCCCCGCTGACCCCAACGCAGGGCTCGATCCCATGACCTTGAAGTCCCGACCTGAGCCAAAATCAAGAGGCGGATGCATAACTGAATGACCCAGCCAGGAGCCCCTCACTGTCTTTTAATAAACGTTTAGCAAAGACAGGGACGTAGCTCAGTGCCTTGTTTGATTTTTTGTACACGAGGCTGCAAGGACATCCCCACCTACTCACCCACACCCATGCACACATTGGTGTGCAAAGTACAGAGAAGGGCACAGCCGCACTCCCATGCACGCTCGCATGTATGACCACGTGCTCACACAGGCACACACTTGCACGCTCGTGCACACACAGCCCGTCGCCGAGCACCCTTAGGGCATCACGAAGGAGCAGCCCCGGACAGCACAGCCATCCCCCCAGCCCCACGCCTTTGCCTCACCCACCTCCTCTGCGCGGAAGCTGGTCCTGCAAGGACGCTGGGGGACCCAAGTGCCTGGGCAGCCCCCTCCTCAAGCCCCTCCTCATGGAGCCGCTCGCCCCCAGGAGCCACAGGCACATTCCCTGCCTCCTGCCCCAAGGTGAGGCCTCTCCCCGATCCCACAGCCACAGGCACAGAACCCGCCCAGGAGCTCAGCTGGCCACCACATGGGCGAGAAGCCCCTGGGAAGACCCCAGTCCCGCTCTCCTGGCAGCCGGCCCCTCGCGGTGCAGGAAGGTGACACCGTGAAGCACCCCAGGGCTGCACAGCCGGGCCACCCTCCTTCCACGCGTCTGCAGACCCGGACGCGGAGGGCTCCCAGTCCGGTGCACAGCCGGGCCACCCTCCTTCCACGCGTCTGCAGACCCGGACACGGAGGGCTCCCAGCCCGGGGAACAGCCGGGCCACCCTCCTTCCACGCGTCTGCAGACCCGGACGCTGGGGGCTCCCAGCCCGGTGCACAGCCGGGCCACCCTCCTTCCACGCGTCTGCAGACCCGGACGCGGGGGGCTCCCAGCCCGGTGCACAGCCAGGCCACCCTCCTTCCACGCGTCTGCAGACCCGGACACTGAGGGCTCCCAGCCCAGTGCACATGCCGGGCCTGTCCCTGGAACACAAGCTCCGCTGGACGGAGCATCCGGGTCCTCCCAAGCAGGGTGTCTACACCGTGAGGGCTGCCCGCACGCAAACATAAACACCCCACTCACGCTCGGGGCCTCTTTTATCCCGGAGGAGGAGAGAGTGGGGAACACAGATCAGAACATGGTGCCCCCCACGCCGGCAGGAGTCAGCCGGATGCACCACACGGGGTGAGCAGGTTCCACTGCTAACTGCAAGCACAGGAGAACGTGTTGTGACTTCTGAGACCCACTGCGTGCCCAACTTCTGTCCTTCCTCCTTCTACCAAAAAATAAAAATCACACCACACAGCTAAGCTTCCGAGCACACGATGCGTGCGATTTCACGATGATGGCTGTCGAGTGCACTTAGTGCGCTGATTGTTCCAGGATGGGCACAAATCGCGAGTCATTACCTTGTACACCTGCCACTTAGGGAGCAGTTCTAACATTATGTTACAACATGGATGATGTCACATTATATAATAATTATAACATTGCAACGTGACAATGTTACACTGTGTGACAATTGCAACAACGAAACCCTGTAATGTGTATAATGTTATATAGTCATTATAACATGTTAAACCTATATTATGTAATAATTACAATTGCATGATCATGTGTAATGTGTAACAATTACAACACTGTAATGTTATATATGTGCTACATAACCATTATAGTTACACTATACCATACGTTATATCTTGTAACAGTTATAATCACGTTATAATTTGTTATATAACAATTATAACACTACGTGATATATATGTATGTTACATAAAAATTATAGTTATACTATAACATACATGTTATATTATGTAATATTTATAATTATGTCATGACTTATAATGTTATATAATAATTATAATTACAACACTATAGGGGCACCTGGGTGGCTCAGTTGTTAAGCGTCTGCCTTCGGCTCAGGTCCTGGTCCCGGAGTCCTGGGATCGAGCCCCGCATCGGGCTCCCTGCTCGGCGGGAAGCCTGCTTCTCCCTCTCTCACTCCCCCTGCTTGTGTGCCCTCTCTCACTGTGTCTCTCTGTCTGTGTCAAACAAATAAATAAAACCTCAAAAAAAATCTACAAGACTATAATGGTGTATATGTCCTGTAACAATTACAGTTACATACGGATAACATATGCTGTACTGTGTAACAATCACAATCAACATTATAACGTTATAACATATATAATGTTACGTAACCACGATAATGTTGAACTACAAAGGTAACTGTGCAGCTACAGCGATTACACCCCCATAGAGAAATGCTGAGAATGAAAGGTGTCTGAGGACAGCAGTGAAGAACACCGCAGAGTGCCGGCACGGAGTCTGCCCGTGATCCCGATCCCGGAGCCGAGTCTAACCCGGTGGTGCTGCACCGCGGACGGGCGACCGTGCGGCCCCGGCCGGTCCCGTGAGCACCCACCTGCCCTGAAGGTCGTCCATGTTCAGCTCCCCGACGTAGTGCGTGGCCGACGAGACGGTCAGCACCCTGGCGCGGCGGCCCGGAGACCCAGACCCCTTCATGGTGTCCAGCAGGAGGTTGGTGAGGAGAAAGTGCCCCAGGTAGTTCAGCCCGAAGTGCTCCTCAAACCCATCCCGGGTTCTCCGCTGAGGGACCATCATCACGCCGCCTGGAACAAAGGGGATGTCAGGGGGAGCTGGGCCATGAGCTGGGGGCCGGAGGGGCTCTGGTCCTCGCTGCTCCGGCCTTCCTGGAGCTCGGGCTCCTGTGCACCGCACACCAAGCCGCACCTGCCAGGCTGAGAGCAACATCGGGCAGAACGTCCGAATGTCCTCTGTCACCCGAAGGTGCCTCCCCGCCGGCCCTGGGAAGTCAACTCTTCCGGACAGAACGGCTGTCTGCACAGACAAAGGCTCCCTGTGGCAGGAGCTTCCAGACACACGGGGACGCCGACGTCCTGCAGAGCACAGGGCGGGGCAGATGGAGCCCAGAGCCGAGTTCCCCAAACCGTGCTGCCACGGCAGCTCCCCCGTGCACAGGGCACCCCAGAAATGGAGCCATTCTTCAAGGCGCCCTGTGCAAAATGCTGACCCAAGTATGCACACCGGCCCACCCTGCCCGAGACCCCAGTCCAGCCTGTCATTCCACGGACACATTCATACAAGTCCACCAACCCATTCACAGGCTCTGTGCTTGCTTTCGGCATTCCCCGCTCAGCTCAGGACAACTCAACCCCATCGGGACAAAACTCAGCGAATGCCCCATCCCCGCATCCTTTCCATGGGTGCAGGCTCCCGGAGGTACAGGAAACATGCCTGGTCCGTATCGGTCTGCGTCCTGGATCAGCCCCCCGTGGGTCAGTGTGCATCTGTTGCCGTCCATGTATGTCCTCGTTTCCCTGTGCACCTGTCTGCGTATGGATGCAGCTGTGCCTTTGTACATGTGTTGTAGGCATGTCGGCTTATGTTGCAGGTGCCTACATGCGTTTGCACATACGTGCACACGTAACCACACACAAACCTACACAAACATCTGTGGTTATGTTTTCAGGCATATTTGCATGCCTGTCCTAGATGTATTTATGCAAATATATCTGTGTGTGTTGGTGGATGAAACTGGGCTTGTATTTAAAAGTGTGTGAGCAAAGGTATTTGAATACGCCTGTGTTCCCAGCTTAGGTTTGCATACGTATTCACGGGGAATGCACACATGTCGATGTGGCCATTTGCATGGCACTCCCTCACGTTTTTGTGTCTGTGCATCTCCTCAATTTGCAAATGAATCTGTATTTGCATACAATCTGCACGCACATAAGCATACCTACTTACGTGTGCATTTGTACATGCTTGGATTTGACGTGCATGCCTCTCGCTGGGCATATGTATTTGCATCTCCATATCTGTTTGTGTTGCTGTTTCTCTCATGTGGACAGACACATATATGTTTGCATATATTTGGTGTGCATGTGTACGCATTTCTACATGTAATTCTCTGTGCGTTTCCATATATGTAAACGGTTTTCCAGCTGGACTGCAAGGTCCCTCCCTGCGCAATACAGACCACAGTGCACGCCCCATCACACCCGCGCCCACGCAGGATGTGTTTTGTGCATTCACGTCCCCACATCTTCTGCCCCCATGCCAGCTTATCACTTGTGGGGTGCTCAAGGCAAAGGAAATGCCTGATCCAGGCTGCGGGTTTCACGACACCGTATGGTGTTTTGGGTGCACTAAGGTGGTGAGTCACATTAAAGAGGTAGAAATGAATGGATAAAGAAGATGTGGTCCATATATACAATGGAATATTACGCAGCCATCAGAAAGGATGAATACCCAACTTTGTTATCAACAGGGATGGGTCTGGAGGAGATGATGCTGATGAAATAAGTCAAGCAGAGAAAGTCAATTATCATATGGTTTCACTTACTTGGGGACATAAGGAATAACATGGAGGACTTTAGGAGAAGGAAAGGAAAAGTGATTTGGGGTAAATCAGAAGGGGAGACGAACCATGAGAGACTGTGGATTCTCAGAAACTAACTGAGGGTTATGGAGGGGAGGGGGAGGGAGGGTGGGTGAGCCTGGTGGTGGGTATTAAGGAGGGCACGGATTGCATGGAGCACTGGGTGTGGTGCATAAACAATGAATCTTGGAACACTAAAAAAAAAAAAAAAAGGTAGAAATGAGAGCCCATGACCTCTATCCCACACACACCTGCTATGCTAAGTGATTTTTTCCATGTCCCTGAATGCCCAGGCCCCTGAAAACACATCCCAGCGGATTGAAAATGGATCCCGTGAGCTCTGCTAGCATGAAATATCACTTGTGCGGACCTACAGAGAGGACCAACATACATCAGGACACGAAGCCATGTGGGGTCGTACACATTCAATAAAAGGTGTATTTAACAATATCCAGTCACTCAACTCAGCTAAGAAAACATTCCCAAAGGGCACCTGGCATCCATGAGTTTAAGCGGATGTGAAGTCTCCCATTTTGAGAACAGGCAAACAGCTCCCTGGTGATGCCATTTTCTTGACTCTTTTATTCATCGTGATGAAGGCAGGTGAGCAGAGCTCTGTCCACGCCTCGAGGACTATAGATCCCTAGTTGGGGCAGCGGCTCATCACAAACATTCGGCTTCTACGAGGCTGGTTGAGAGGCAACCTGGGCTCGATGCAGCCGTAAACAAGCCTCCACGTGTTTTTGACACTTGCTTCCTCGGGAGACAGAATCTGTGTCCCATCCCTTGGATCTTGGCCACCTCATTAACTTTCTGGAATGAGTACAAGGTCGTAGCAGTGACAAGACTTGGTCAGGAAAGACCCTGTGGCCCCCTGCTGGTTGCTGGGAATGCTGGGAGAACCAGCTTCACTTAAGAAGACTGGCTAACGCCCTCGAGGCGCCATATTGGAGAGAACTCATGGAGGTCATCTGGTCAACCATCCTAGCTGAGCCTGCGTGTTGGGCAGCTCCAACCTCCCAGCACTGAAGCAAGTCATCTGGACATCCAGCCCCAGGTGAGCCGGCAGATGAACAGAAGCCTGAGCTGCAACTGGACAGGGCACCCCAAGCTAGAACTGCCCAAATTCTTGTGACCCCAAATTGCAAGCAATAGAAATGTTTATTTTTGAGCCGCCAGGATTGGGGGTGGTTTGGAATACAGCAGTAGCCACTGGCGTATCACTGCATGCCTAAATGATTAATTCCTGCAATACCAGTGTAGGCGTAAATGATCAATTCCTGGGATATCAGTGCATGCATAAATGATCAATTCCAGGAATATCGCTGCACGTGTAAATTATCAATTCCTGCAATACCAGTGCATGTGTAAATTATCCATTCCTGGAATATCACTGCATGCATAAACTGTCAATTCCTGGAATATCACTGCACGTGTAAATTATCAATTCCTGCAATACCAGTGCATGCATCAATTGTCAATTCCTGGAATATCAGTGTGTGAGTAAATTATTGATTCCTGGAACATCATAATGCATGCATAAGTTATCAATTCCTGGAATACCAGTGCATGCATGAATTATCAACTCCTTGAATATCAGTGCGTGCCCATTTTTATCAATTCTTGGAATATTGGTGCATGCCTAAATGATCAATTCCTGGAACATCAAGGCATGCATAAATTATTAATTCCTGGAATAGTAGTGCATGCTCATCACCAATTCCTGGAATATTACTGCATGCCTAAATTATCAATTCCTGGAGTATTTCGGCATGCATGTGCTATCAATTCCACATTAGAGAGCCCCATCTCATGGGACAAATGACCGTCACTAAACTCAGCCTTCCAAGTATCCAAATTCATTGGAAAACAGCCCACATAATGGAATAGGGGATGTGGGGCTCTCTAGAGATTATTCTGAATTTTGGGGTCTGCAGCGTGTTCCTAGGGCTTCGATCTGGTTAGTTAATGACAATCCGTCATAAAACAAATAACTCTTGTGAGTCATCCCCTTCCTTGGGATGGCCTCTGAATGCCTGGAAGTTGATAGCAGAGAAAATGGCTCGGGGACTCTGGTCAGCCGAACCCTGGGGCAGGTGCATGGACCTCGGGTTTCACTCCCCCTGGGGATGAAGCATTGGACTCATTAGTTTTTTCCAGGGTGCAAAACGGTCCAGGCAGTGGTAAGAGGAGCTGAAGGACAACCACAGCCTCATCTCCTCAAGGCTCACAGTATCCAGCTCATTCCATTTCTATTATGGATATTCTACGATAATATACATGACAAGCAAATGTGGGGTAACTGTTGAGCTGGGGGGGAAGTGCCAGCATGGATCTTTGTTGGATGCAAGTTCTGGTGACAGATCATGGCACAAATTCACTGACCCAGCCTCTAAGAATTCGACAATATGATGCTCTGGGCCAAGAGCGAGTTCAAGGTTACTCTAGAAATCATCGACAGTTTTTGGAGCACATTCTTGGCATTCACAGCATCATTGGGGGAAGCGTACTTTTAAAAACCAGTGAGAACATCCCTGCCATGCATATGGCTGGTCACCGCTTGGAAATGTCCAATCCATTCTGCGGCTCATGGGAGCAAAGTAGGCGGTCTTGGCACCACGGAGGCTGAATCCAGAGCTGCCCTAATCCTAATCCTAATCCATGATTAGGTCACATATTGAGGATCTCTACGTTCATCTCTATTCTAAAGCAAAATGTCCCAGACGCCTGCCCGTGCACAGCATCATCGATCGCAGATGATAATATTTACTGAATGTCTCCTGTGTGCTGAGGAGGAGATTTTAACTGCACCCATGGAGTTGCATTTGTGTTGTTGAAATATTGCTGTCACGTGAGTGCCCCGGAAGCTTGTCCCTTGTTAGTGAGCATTGCTGAGACCTCAGGATCTCCCTTTGCCGGCTGGAAAGTGGGAAAAGGAACAGTAAAAATAGGTGCTCATGGATGCCTACATTGGACTGGGGCGTAGACCTGCATGCAGAACAACGTGTGGTCCTTCACGGAGCAAAACAACGGAACAGAAAAGGTATGTCCTACTCCCAGGAGAGGAGTGCGAGTTGTGTGCCCTGCAGAAAACAAGAAAAGCAGAAAGGAGACCAAGAAGGGGGTACTTTCTGGCTGGTGGCACATGACCGGGTGATGGTTTCACTCCACAACGTGAGGAACATTTCAGAAATGCCACCATCCCTCCGGGAACAAACGCTACCTCTACCTTCTGAGCCGTTTTCCCTGCCAAGCTTTGGATTCTATTGACTAACGCATGAGTGACACTCACAGAAAGCAAAACTAAAGACGTCTGGAAGCTGGCACCTGGGGTGGTCAGGAAAGGGATACAAAAATGTGGGGAGAGGGGAAAAGAACATTCCGGAAGGGAACAATGAGCGTTCTGATTCTGCCTGTAAAGCATGAACAGGGAAGGGGTTGCCCAAAGGCCTTGGAGAAGGTCGGTGGGAAAACCCATAGGTCAATTAATGCCTGTGGTTCCATGCAAGACTAGGGTGGCAATGAACCCACAAGTCCCCAGGTACTGGAGTTGAGTGTTTAGGGGGTAGTGAACCCATAGTCACAGGTGGGCCAGTCAAAATGTCCAAATTGAAGGCACAGATATGTGTGTCTGAAGTAATTCTTCAGTGTGAATATAATGGGGAACACATTGGTAAAACCCATGTCCAGGCACCATATTCCCGTTACGATCAATTGTTTACTGAGTGTGTTTCTTAAACACACAACGAATCTTGACGGAAAATACACGCACTTGGGTTTGCCCCATGCACCATCAAGGACACCTGAGACCAGGTGCATTTCAACACGCAACTGTTGGAAGAGCCTCTGGGTGACATGCTTCTGGGGCATCTGGATAATCAGAGAGCTGCTGTTTTTCTCAGCCCACTTTCTAGAAGGTCATGAAGGGCATATGGAAAAACAAAGGTCTTCAATGCAGGAGATGCAATGCATACCCACAGCCTTCAGCCTACTCTTTGGGCAGTTCTGGGATCATAGGAAATCACGTCCAGAGGTGCCGCAAACACCCCGCACCAGAAAAACTTCCAACTGTCTTCTGTTCTAGGGAAACCTGTCACACAGCGGGAAATGGGGAGGGAGACACATTGGAAAACAAACAGAAGGCATCGTTGGGAAGTGGTCTACACACACTCGGATCCAATAATCCATGGACACATGCACGCATGGTGGTGATTCCCCAGTTTCCGTGTTCCTGGAACGGAGACCAGATGATGGCAGAGCCTGTTTTGCACAGGGAACGCCAAGTTCATAAATAGGAAAACTGCTCAGGCATCTGCCCGCCAAGAAACGGATACCATGTTACTCTTTGCTTGACTGCTCTGCGGTCTTCTATGCATCCATCAGTATGCACCTGGCCAGGCAAGGATCGTTTACTTCTCAGGGTTATTTTGTTTCTCAAGGGTTACCACTGCCATATTTATTTTTAGTAAATCTTGACATTGGGAAATTCATCCATTACAGGTTTGGGAAGAAGTCCTACAAGGATAAAACATCAATTCTGTGCACTTATTTCAAAACTATCTGTGATCAGGTGTGGGGATGGGAGACTGGATAAATAAAATCTTGATGTGAATAAACTCGAAATACTGAGCTGGCTCTGCAGGAGATATACTATTGATTCTTCCTGTGATGGATAAATTCTCAGCTTGGATCCAGAGCTTCCAGAAAGAGGCAGTCTGGTTCTATTTTCATCACACTAGCAAATGCAGACACCATTTCCCTCCTGAAGTACTTAACATTTACAACATCTTGATCACTCTTGTCTTTTCTTTAAAAAGGGTTTTATTTGACAGAGATAGAGCAAGAGAGCACGAGAAGGGGGAGCAGCAGAGGGAGAGGGAGAAGCAGGCTCCTTGCTGAGCAGGAAGCCCAATACGGGACTTGATCCAGGGGCCCTGCGATGACCCTAACCTGAGCCGAAGGCAGATGCTTAACTGATAAGCCATTTAGGCGCCTTGATCACTCTTATCCTAAGAATTAAAAATGGGAGAGAGAGAGAGAGAAAAGAAAAGGTCCCCTTTGTGGAGGGCAGCCACACTGTTTTCTAGGAGATGGGACACGTGGTCCCGTGAACCCACATCCTTTCCACCAGTCGCCTTGCTGGGAGGAGGTAATATCACAGAGGAGGGTCTCAGGCAAATAGTTTTGGGAATTCTGCAAATCCCCTCGAACACGAACCATTGCATGGCCAGGGTCCTCTTCTGAGAAGTCCTGTGGCTGGGAAACCTGTTTGCATCTGCTGACTCCTCCCAAATATCTCCAAAAGAATCCTGACTCAGAATTCCCATTGCACACAGCAAGGATGAATGGTCAGACACAAAGCAAGGGGAGAGACACACGAGACATGCCTTCTCTTCCTGTACATCAGCACCCTGGGCTGGGGGTGAATCCATTTGCAATCTTGACTGCAGGGTCCTTGCCACCCCACTGGGCTCAGGGCCATCTGTCCCAGGGCCCTTCTTACTATCCTGGGTTCCATGCGATGCCACTGGAGAAGCCTGGGGCTTTCCAGACAGATCATATTTGAGATGCAGTCCTTCCTTTCATTCACATGACCCTCTTGTCATATCTTCCTAGGCTGAGTTACCTAACTCAACAAGGACTCGTTGAGTATCTGTCTCCTTTGCCAAAGAATGATTTCCATGAGGTCAACGGTGCTTGTTGATCACTGTGGTGTTCCTGTGACGTACTGAGCTCCCATAAGTTGGGTGTGCTTGGGTGTGGCATGATGACCCCCCCACCAAAGACGGCCACATCCTGAATCCCTGTGGGAGACAGAACAATGTCCCCAGGGATGTCCAGATCCAGATCCCCATGCAGTGGACAGAATAATGTCTCCACCGATGCCCATGTCTTGATCCCCATGTTCCAGAGACATCCATACCCTGGTCCCCATATGGGAGACGGAACAATGTCCCTAAGGACTTCCACATCCTGATACCCACCTGGTGCACAGAGTAATGTCCTCATAGACATCCAGGTCCTGGTTCCCACACAGTGGAGAGAATGATGTCCCCACGACCACCTGTGTCTTCCTTCCTGCGTGGGACACAGAAGAATGTCCCCGTAGACATCCACGTCCTGGTCCATGTGTGGCGGACGGCATCCCCAAACACATCCGTGTCCCACGCCCAGCGTGGTGGACAGATCAAACCCCCAAAGATATCCACATCCCAATCTCTAGAACCTGTGACTATGTGTCCTTACGTGGATAAAGGGAGTTTGCAAAGGGGATTGGATTAGGGACACTGTGCTGAGAATGGTTCTGGATGAGCCCAGGGGTCCACGGTCACCGCGGGTGTCCTCACAAGAGGGAGACAGGAGGCTCAGAGTCAGAGGAGGGATGTGTGGCCAGAAGCAAACATCCCAGAGAGACAGAGAGGGAATTGCAGATGGTACCTCAGAGGGGGTGGGAAGCAGCCATGAGCCAAGGAAGGCTGACAGCCTCCAGAAGCTAGAAAAGGCAAGTCAACGCAAGAGAGATCAAGAAAATTTCAAGGAAAATCGAGGCATTTTCCCTTCGGGCCAGTGCCATCAGGGGCTCAGGGATCCCACGGTGAGCGTGTGGCGTCTGCATGTGTCTGGGGCAGAGAGAAGCAATGGTAGGTCTCAAGCACTGAGGAAGATGTGTGTGGAGGAAGTCTGGTTTGAAGTGCAGCCAGCGTGTGGACGGGATTCCCGAGAGGGAAAACACATGTGGCGTACAGAGGGTCCAGCGTCCCTGGATCCACATTCAAACTGTGTCCCGGTCCGCAGAGAAATGTGAGACAAGCCAGGCATGGTGGGTTTACCATCTGCACAGAAGAAGACCAGGGACCATGGAAGGACCACTGGGGTCATCTTGAAAATGAAGGGAAGAGAGTGAATCGTGCAGCATCCATGGATGACGCAGCACAGTCCTGTCACGTACGTGTCTATAAAATCTCACAAATTCTGGACAAATCCCACAAATTCTACACCACAGTGCTTCCATCCTGCTATTGACAAATTGCTCCGGGATGAAGTGCTCTGATCGCTAATTGCCGAGGGTGTTACGTAGATGGGACACTTGGACCGGATCCCCCACAGTCCCGCCAGCTCGTGTCTACACTGGGTGATTCATAATATTCTAATCCTCAACATTTATAATAGTGATGAATGCCGTGACCAACGAAGCTCCCACCAGCGCCACGATGGAGGATTCCCAAATGACTGATTTCTGCAGATAAACTTAAGGTGTGCCCATTTCGGGAAGCCTTGAAAAATATCAAGAAAGGTCCGCGAGGAAGGGAAAATTAAAATCATTCCGAGCCTTCCACCACCACTAGTAACACACAGGTAGTGTTTGTTTCCAGACTAAGCAGGTGGACGTGGTGTTAGTCATAAGTTTCGTTGGCACCTGCGCATCACCAGTAATTGTACGCGCATCCACAGGCATAAATAGGTCACTGGCGTCAGACCTTCTAAGTCGTATATGCTACGCCTTTCCCTTTACTGAGAATTTCCAATCAAACAGGTGCCCTGGCCAGAAGCCAGCCTATCTGCACCCCTTCCTGCGCACTAAGCCCACGGATATGACAGAAAAAGGTAAAACACGTTAAGACAAAGAGAAAGAAGACAAAGGGACAGCAATCAAATCCTGGAAGCCGGACTCAGATGGACTAACATGGTGTAGCCTTACTATGTAGACTTACATGCTCCCTCTTTCCCGCAGATTTTGTCCATATTGTCATTCTTGTGATTTCTTACTACGGGACCTTCCGTGGCAAAAGGACTTTGGAGAAGAGAGTCAATTAAGTCTCTCTGGTTGGGGAAATTTACCTGGATTATCCAGGTGGGCCCCAGAGTCACAGGGGTCCCACGGTAATGTTCTCCCTGCCATCGAGCAGATGAATAATTTAGCAAATGCTTTACATATTTTGGAAAGAAGGTGTCAGGTTTGACTGATGGCTATTCTCTTCACCCTATTAATACTACCATTTATCTCCTCTACACATGACCACCTGGTCTCCAAGTCTGAAAGCGATGTGTGACATTCTAGGCACACCAGTGTTTCTCTGCCATACTTCTGATAGTTTTCGCGTTCTATATGGATTCAGTTTGGACATGTTGATGGCATTGCCTCCTCACTGTAGAGGGTTTGGATGAACTTTTACAACATCTCTTGAGTGAAGCAGCGGAAGAGAGGAATGTCCATGTGTCCATGACGCCCTTAAGAGCTGAGCATGGATATAAGAAGTGATCAGGGTCAAGGTTGGTTGGCGTTGGACAGGTGGGCTAGGTGAAGGCAGGGGAAGGGGAGATGTGGACTCCCCATGTCCACCTGGGGAGTATTGGCTGCAGAGAAGAAGTCAAGAGACAGTTGTGCATGGAGATCACATACTGATAACCCCCACGGGGACGTGCTGAGGACTCGACACGGTAACATTTGTGAAAATGCCCAACAGTTACACATTCATAACACACGTTACTCATTAGCTCACATGGACCAGTGAGAATATCAACTCCATACAATGTATTATCAGGCTTACCATCATTTCAAATTGATCATGCCACTGACAAAAGCCAAATGCATCCATGAAGCAAAGCCTCGGTGACCACAGCACATACACTCACAAATTTCCATGGAAACCCTGCTTTCCCAAAGGACTTCTCTCCCGGGACAGCTAGCTAGCATGCATGTCTGCATCAGAGTTAACCTCTGGATTTTCCCAGGACTCACCGTTATTGACCAGGACGTGGAGAGGGATTTTCTTCTTCTTAAAAGTCTGGACGAATTGCCGGATGGACTTCAGAGACGCCAGATCGCAATATAAAAACTCCACTGCAAAAGGACAGAAACACCGATTATGTTCTGACCAACTGTGGAAGCTATGACGGTTCCTAAATAAGTTAAGCTCCATCCCACTAGGGGAGTGACCCTGGATTTTAAAGACGAAGGTACAATGCAGGAAACACACCCTAAGAAGACGCTCTATGAGTCATGCCTTTGTCATCGAGGCATGGTCCTTGAGTGTGGAGGGGACCTATGACTTGCTTCTTGTCAACAGAATAGGCAAAAAATGGAATGTCAGTTCTTTGAGTAGGCTCCGTTACATGGCTAAGATGATGGATGCCACTTCCATGACTGCATTTCCTTAGGTAAATCCCCTCTCTTGCTAAGGCTGGCTGAAGAGAGAGAGCTGCCTGCTGGCTTTAGTCAAGTAAGCCGCCATGTTGTGAGAGCCCACGGGTCAAGATCCTTCCAGTGGTTTTGGGGAGCTGAGAGCATCCCCTGGCCAACAGTCAGCAGGAATGTCAGAGCCTCAGACCTAGAACCTCAAGGAATTGCATGCATCAGACAACGGAATGAGTTTAGAAAGGCATTCTGAGCTCCCGAGGGGAACTCGGAGCACACAGCTGTTTGGAGCTGACATCAGTCTGCTGGGTCATCCTGTAGCATGACAGCCACGGTACGGTGACAACACTTTGGGTCTCTTGGACCAGCTCTTGGGGACACACTCACTTGGACATTGGTTGCAAGACTCCAGAACAGAGGGGAACGCAGCTCCCGTGTCCAAGAACCAGTGCTTACTACGGCACACAGCCCAGGGGCGAGACATGGCTTCATGGTTTTGTTGTTTTGTGCGTCTCGTAAAACATTTTAAATATCACAACACGGAGGGAGGGGCGCCTGGATGGCTCAGTCAGGTAAGCATCCGACTCTTGGTTTTGAGCCCCATGGGGCTCCGCACTCAGCAGGGAGTCTGCTTGTGATTTTCTCTTCCTTTCCCTCAGTCCCTGCCCTCCGCCTGCTTGCTCGCTCTCCCCCTCCGAATAAATAAGTCTAAAAAAAGAATCCCAACACAGGAGACCCAGCCACAAGCACCAGGTTGGAAGGGTGCAAATGTTGGAACATGTATCTATTTGCTTTCACTTGGACATTTTAAGACAATCTACAGTCCCCAGCTTCTTCGGTGTGAAGAACAAAGCCTACACACGTGCCAAGTCGCATGGCCCGTGAGGATGAGGAAGTACCCGTTTTCAATATTTGCTATGAAGAAATATGGTGGGAGTGTAGGAGGCCAGGCTTCTGGATCAAAGCCCCTCCAAGTGAGATCTACAGAAGAGCGCCATCCTGCGAAGAGTTTGTTACCAGTCTGCCGTAAGACACAGCCCAACACTGAGAACGGTGTTTAGAAAATTAAAAAAAAAAATCGACAGTCATTTCATGTTTGCTGAATGCAATGATTTAAAAAAAGCAAACGTGGAGGCCCCGTTTTGCATGTTTTTAAATTTTATCTTTCTAGTAATTCGTGTCTGCCCCATCTACATCACTATCAATCTGTGACAGACTTGGGAAAGTGGAGTTTTGCCACAGATGGTTTGGAAGCGCTGTTCTAGAGCACGGTGCCATCTGGAAAGGCATTCCTGAGACACCATTCAAAGTCTCCCCCTAACAAATTTACAAGGATATAATTTTTTTTAAAGGGGGAAAGCCTATACTACTTCCAATAACCGGAACGGATGGTAACAGGGTTGGTAGACACACAAGCTCAGCTTCTAGGACGAGAGCAATGGTACTGCCTCTTCGTAAAGTCAGAAGATGCTTTTTCCTCGCTCCCCGGAGGAAAGGGTTCCTGACCAGCCAGAGGCATGAGAGCCCCCTTTCCACTTGGAGATCGTTACCTTGTGAGGCAGCCAAAGGGCTTGGCTCCATTTCTGCACGTTATTGCCATCCACACCTGCTTCCTTACTTGAATTCAGGAATGACGCCCCCACTGTTAGCGCTACAGCATATCACCAGCAGGAAGGAGAAGGATCACAGGGTACAGGGGGCTGACCCTGCACAGGGAATCTGAGCCCAGATCAAGTCCCACCACTGGGGAGGACAGAGCAGTCACTGCAGACTACAACTCATCACAGGGTCCAATCCTGACCACGCGAACATACAAAGCAAGTTGCAGAGCACAGGGTACCATCGAGCAGAAGTGCCAGGACTGAGCTCAGAGAAGACACAGGAAATCACATTTGTTAGGGGCTCAGTTGGAATATCCACCTAAAATCTGCATTTCTTCCACCGCCCGAGCCTCGCCATGTGCGTTGGGAAATGTGGCGAGGGCCATTGATCCAGCAAGGCACCCGGGGGTCGGAGGTGGGAGAAGGAGACCCAGGTGGCATTTTCCATGCTACCTGGAATGCCATCAGTGATACCTTCCACTTGTATTTGGATCATGACAGAAATGGAAGTTAAAATGTTTTGAGAGACTTCGACATACCCTCAGGGGCAAGAAGTACCATATCTGCCAAACATGACTGAAAAATGTGAGGTCTACCAGTCGTCCACGTAGACAACATGGAAGACCCAGGAAGGAGGTGTGAGCCTGGAGCCACTGGTCATGATTCAAAACCAATATGGCGAGGTGAATTCTTCTATATGTTGATTATACTTTTGAAAAGTGAGGATCAGGAATAAAAAGACCAAAAGTTACGGGGAAAAAAAAAAAAAGCAAACATAATGGGGGGATGACCCCATTCCTACAACGTAGGGATATCTCAAGACTAAAATATTGATGGGACACAGAGAATGATTAATTAGGCATGGAATTAATGCTCAACCAATATGATGTCCTATGGTAAGGCTGTGCCATTTCCTAGCACATCTTCTTCAGAGTAGCATAATCCCGAGCTGTATTTCTCAAGAACTCTTGCATACGCAGGGAGAGACAGTGAGAATCAATACTTATAGGAGGGTGAGTGAGGGTCCATCTTTGAGCATCTGACAGATTGACAGGCAAGAAAAGAAAGACGGACCCAGAGCAAGCTGTGATTAAGACACTTGACAGGGCTGAAGAATGCCCATTGACAAATAGGAAAGGGTCTTTTTATAATGAGGAAGATTTTTAAATTATGGGTTCCTAATTCCCTCTATATTAATACGTGAAATAGATAACAAAAAGATGAACATTTCAGGGAAATGAATACTTTTTTGTGAAAATACTGATTATTATAGGCTAATCAAGGAAACTAGCAGTAATCAGACCGACGAATATGAGAGCGATAGAAAAATTAGAAAAGAACGGCGTCCGGGAACAAGGGGAGGGCGGCGACAGTGTTTTAGCGAGTCCTTTCATACTTGCAAAGAACAAACAATCGCACCTCTACGGACTGCCTCCAGACAGAGGCACAAAACTGCTGAGTTGTTTGGTGTGATGAAGTTCACGTTGTTGTGATAGAAAAATCCGCAAAGAGGCAGCAGCAGAAGGGGAGGACTCAGGATCTGAAAAGCACTTGACCTCGCTGGTAACATCTACACCCGCCGACGACAAAGTCGCCAACACAGACGTCAATCAGAATTGACTCCACTCACCGGCCCGTAACCGCTACCCCTCACGATGGAATGGGGGTGAATCTAGGAAGAGCAGCCCCCTGAAAGGCGGAGAGGCAGTGTTTGTGGGGAAGGGGCTTCGGCAGGGGGACATGACAGCTCTCAACCCTGTCCCAACTGCAAACACATCTGTCCCCTGGCTTCAGGGTCAGCCGGTGCTAGGAAACCGTGACCTGCTCCCCGGTGGGGAACAGAAATTCGGTCTGTGGACAGGACGTGGGGCGTATCTGTGCCTGCGTGGGGCACAGCCAGAGCCGTCCCGGGACCCAACACCACATTCTGGGAGCTGTCAGCTGCTGGACGCACTCCGGGCAAAGCCCAGGGCAGGGGGCAGGTGTGGGAGGAACGCGGACACACTCGGTGCGGGGGTCTGCCCAGGAGGAGGACAGGGGCTTGTCTGCCCGCCCCTCCCACGTGGCTCTGTTTCTCTGGAGAATAAATCGGAAGCCGATGCGGCGGCCAGCTCTCTAGGCACATCCTGGGCTAGTGCGCTGAGACGTGAAATCCTGCCTCTAGGTCTGCGGAGCACGCGGGCCTGTCCCCAGAAGTGTCTGCGACAGGCAGGCAGGGGGAGTATTCCGCGTGCGTGTGCAAGAGATGGAGAGACCAAGGCAGGGACGGGGACAAAGGGAGAGACTGCTCAGAGACACTGAGACAGAGAGACACAGAGATGCAGGGAGACAGAGACAGAGAAATAGAACAGAGACAGACACAGAGACACAGGGAGACAGAGAGAAATAGAACAGAGACAGTCAGAGAGAGACATACACAGAGACACAGGAGACAAGTGGAGAGATAAAGGGAGACAGAGACAGACAGAGACAGAGGAAGAAGAGACAAAAGGAAACAAAGACAAACACAGAAACAAAGAAAGGGAAACAGACAGAGGCAGAGACAGAGACAGAGGAAGACAGAAAGAGAGACAGAAGGACAGACATAGAGACACAGAGAGATAAAGAAACAGAGACACATACATAGAGGGAGACAGAGACAGAGAGAGACAGAGAGATAGACACAGAGATAGAGATATAGTCAGAGACACACAGAGAGAGACAGACACAGAGAGACCATCAGAAAGAGACCAGGCACAAAGAGATCCAGAGAGACACAGACAGTCACAGATAGACAAGAGACAAAGAGAGAGAGGCAGAGCTCTCTGGCAGGGAGGGAGCAAAGCAAATGAAGGAAGGAGCATTTTCATCCACCCTCTGCTGGCTCTGAGGCCCCACGGCCAGGGCTGAACACTGGGGCAGTATGTCCCGGCGGGGTGTGCAGGGAGGGAAGGTCCCCAGAGAAGCAGGCTGTGCTGACACCATCCGGGCAGAGAACGGCGTCAGGCTTCAGGCTAGACGAGGCTCCTGCACTTATCCCAATGCCCATCCCAGAGCCCAGGACCCTTCGAGGCACTGGGGTCCCCTATGGACTCTCCTAGACGGCAGCTCGGACAGTACGTGACTCCACACGGCACACCGTGCCCGCTCTCTCTCCGGCACATGGGTACACGGTCCTGTTTGCAGCGTTCTGTCTGGCAGTCCTTCTACAAAGACCCAAGCACCACGACCCAGCCTTACATCTGAGCCAGCGTCCGAGACCTGGGGCCCTGAGCTTGGCGGCTCAGTCGCTACAGCTGTCTGTCCTCACAGGGACACAGTGGGCACAGCCAGACAGGTGCGGCTCGTGCTTGGTCACCTGCCCATGGATGCTGCTGGCTCACCTGCCCAGCCTTATGTATTCAGGACGCCCATTCCTCAACAAAAGATGTCTTGCAGATCAGATGTTGTCTTAGAACCAACTTGAAAGGGCAACCCATCATCCCTCTGTGCCTACTCGAGTGTTGGCTCGTCCTTACCAAGGGAAACTCCTCCTCAGAGAGTCTGCCTTACACACAGATACCGTCCATGCACATATGTACCCACGCCACCTCCAGGGAAACCCATTTCTCTTGGTGTCCCCGACCAGTGTTCTCCCTCTAGAGATACCTGGTCCAGCCATCCAGCACCTACAAATTGGAGCCCACGCTGCTCAGGTATAAAATGGCAACAGCTGCCACCCAAAAAAGCCAACAGCTACAACATAAGTCATAAGTAGGCATTCTTGTCGAAATGCATGGAATTTTCAGATTACAGAGTATGAAGACAATTGTGATGCCCACATTTATTAAGAAAGTAGAAATTGCTAAAACACACTTGATCCGCCCCAAGACAAACAGCAAGTGCCCTCAAAAGTGCTTTCAACATAAAGAGAAAAGAGCAGCTTGGAACCAACATATAGACAAGCCAAAGAGGAAGCGCTCAGCCTGCTGCACAGAAACAGGGGTCTCCAAAGAGCTTGGAAACAATTCCTTCTCCATGGAGAGGAACCATCGTCCTGTGGATATAATTTGCTTTATGCACCCCCAGGGCTGCACCAGCCCTGATGCTCAAAGGTTGCTCATTAATGCAGGTGTAGTGAGGATGTTGCACATGGCTTAGGTATTACAACATCAGAAGGATGTTAGCAAGGGCTTCGTGCTTGCTGATCAGCATGGCATGCCTCTTAAAACTTAATTCCTAAAGAGGAGTTCCCTGCTGGGATCCCCTGCCAGTGTCTCCATAACCAACCATGGGGGAAATGCACATTGAAATCCCAAGGGGAGGTAACCTTGCTCCTGTTAGCATGCCCATCATCCAAAAGACAAGAAGTAATGGGTGTCGGTGAGCATGAGGAGAAAGGGGAATCCTTGTGCACTGTGGGTGGGAATGCAAACTGATGCAGCCACTGTGGAAAATAGCATGGAGGTTCCTCACAAAGTTAAAAATACAACTGCTCTGTGATCCAGCAATTCCACGTCTGGGTACCCATCCAACAGAAATGAAAGCAGGAGAGTAAAGAGATGTGCTCCCTGAAGCCTGCTCACAGCAGCCAAGACATGGAAGCAACCCAACCTCCCATCAATGGATGGATGGATGGATAAAGAAGAGGTGGTCCATCCACACAGTGGAACATGACTCAGCTTTGAAACAGAAGGCGATCCTGCCATTTATCACGATGTGGATGGACCGTGAGGGCGTGATGCTCCGCACGAGCATTCAGACAGAGAAAGACGAGTACCGCGTGATCTCACTTACGTGTGCCGTCTAAAAACGTCGAATCCACAGAAACAGAAAATGGCGGACGCCTGGGGTTTTAGGGACAGGGATGGGGACATGTTGGTCAAAGGGTGTGAAGTTCCAGCTCCAAGTTCTCAGCACGGTGATGAGCGGGAACAGCACTGAGTTAAATACTGGAATTTACTGCGTGGAGATCACAAGTGTGTTCGCTGCACATACAAAGTGGGAGCTACATGAGAGGATGTGTTAATTGAATGGAATACAGTGATCATTTCGAAATGTATAGGTACAAAAAGTTATCACGCCATATACCTTTAAAAAATTACCTTGGATGACCTAAAATACACAGGTACCTCCAGAAATAACTCAGTCATAAAAAAAAGTTCAAATGCTTCAAGGGAATTGCCTGGTGGCCAGAAATAGGGGAAAATGAGACCCCAATAAACACCCTCCTGGGCCTACGTAACCAGCATGCTAACTGGTGATATTATGGGTCAGTCAGAGGTGCTAACAGAGCAAGAAGAAAAAGGACAAGCATCAGCCACATGGAGTGCACCGTGAAACGGTGGTACATAATCAGGTTTTTAGGACATGAAGAGAATTGCTGTCTACGGGATCTGACCTCCTCAGAGGCTCTCAGGCTCCCTCTCCTTACTCGCTGCTGAGAAGGGAGTGTGGTTACGTGGGTGTAGAGAGAAGATGAACAGCTTGAACCCAGGGGGTATACGTGGGCATCTGCATAAAGGACCGACCTCCCTCTGTGCAGGACGGAGGGTTCGGGGGGCCGGCTGTATCAGCTAGCTACGCTGCGTAACAACACATCCCATAGGTACTGGCTTCAAAGGACACCCACTTATTATGCCCCCGTTCTTTAAATGGGAAGTCTGGGTCAGGCAGCGCCAGGTCCTCACCTCAGGGTCTCAAGAGGCTGAAACCAAGGTGTCAGGGCTGGGGTCTCAGTTGTAGCTTGAGATCCTGCTCCAATCTCACAATCTCATTCCGACTGTAGGTGAAATTCAGTTCCCTGAACTTGTAGGACTGGGGTCTGGTTCCTTCCTCCTTCTTCCTTCCCTCCCTTCCGTCCTCGCTTCTTACTTCCTTCCCTCCTTTCCTCTCTCCCTCCCTCCCTTCCTGCCTCCCTCCTTCCCCACTTAAACAAGCTCCTCTAAAAACGTCCAGACTCTGATAACATCTAAATGAACTGATTACATTATTAATCAAGTTTTCAGACACAGAGGACATAATGAGACATTCTAAATAGGTCAGAGTGTAAAAATTCTTTGAGCACTCTGGGGAATTCCAGAATTCACCCCCTCTGTAAATATCACCTCTGGCGTATCATGGTTACACTTTAGGAAATTTTCTGGATTTCTTTCGTAAGAACAAAAGTAAATAATCCATTTCAATAATATGTCTTAGGTGGTGTTTGTTTTACGTTACCTGAGAACAGGAAATCATTTTGTTTTGTTTTGTTTAGTTTCTTGTTTTGCGCTTTCCTCTCTCCGCTGACTCGCAGACAAACAAGGCATGATGGTGCCTGGTGGTCTGTGTTTACTTTATGAATATTTCATGAGGGAGTATTGCCTCCCCAATCATTGTCCCCGAAGCTGTTAGGCATCCCATCAAGGAGAAGATGAAAGCATCCCAGTATTACTGGTCCCTCTTGGAAATTACGGCGCTTCTCATCCTGAGCCAAATGCCTTGTCCCACACCCCTGGGGGCCTGATGATCCAATCCGGGAATGAGGTCCCAGCATCTGCACGGTAATGACTGTCATTTTGTTGGGGTGCCACATCGATGTTCCGCATCATTTCCCTCCCGTGGTCATAAAGGACGCGTTAAGATTTGGCAGAACCCGTTCATCAACGCTGTTAAACCTTCCTGAAGAACACGCGCCATCAAGACACAGAACGCGTTTTGTTTTGTCCTCCAAAGGACCGCAGCGTTGCCCAACGGTGGACGTCTTTTGCGCAGGGGACTGTCTGGTATTTGTTTTCTTTTTCTCCCAGGAAACTGTTTCCTTGTGCATCACAGGGCGGAGACATGCCGGCGGACGATGGCAAAGTCTGGCCAGAGTGCTGGGAATGACGCCGGCTTCGTGGCAAGCTAATGTGAAAGGCGTTAATCGCTACGCAAGGGCACAGACACTGGTGCTGAAATGGATGCCGTTGCACAACACTTTGGGGTCCGTGCTGCTTTATCAATGCTCTCAGATTAATGCAGCCATAAGACCACAGTCAGGAAGAACATCGGGCCATCGGAACCCGCTCTAAGAGTAACGTCACACACATCTGCCAAACCAAAGGCTACCTGTATATATTATTATCTATTAGATATAGGATTTTTTTGTTAGATTTTATTTGCTTATTTGAGAGGGAGAGCACATTCAGTGGGGAAAGGAGCAGAGGGGGAGGGAGAGGGACAAGCGGATTCCGCACCGAGGGCAGAGCCGGACGTGGGGCTTCATGCACGACCCTGAGATCATGACCTGAGCCAAAACCAAGAGTCAGATGCTCAATGTACAGAGTGACCCAGGCCACCCCAAATACAGAAATTATATATGTTACATTTATATATTTTTGTCTATTATATTTATTGTGGTATATGTTATGTTATAGATAATATAAAGTAAATAGTATATAAACATAATACATAGTATATCAGCACATTCAAATAACTGCATGATCGGCCTCAAATGAACCTTTAGCTTGAGAGGCCAGAAGGATTGAAGTCTGGCCAAATGATCTCACAAGAGCCAACAGCCTAGAAATGACACTCTCTACAAACTTGGTAAACCCAAACCACATCTGCACACCACTGGGTTTGTGGGAGGTCAACTGGCATCTTTGGCTGGAAATGATGCATGGGGGGGGCGGCGCATACAAGGTCCCGGGAGAAACATCGCAAAACGCACACCCGGCGTTCTCACAAAGGTTAGCTGTAAATGGGCAAGTCTGTTCTGTTGGCAGAAGGGTGGGGTGGGAATTCCCTATGGGTCTCTCCCATTTTTGCATTTGCTGCCTGGGAGCCACTGACAGCCCTTTCTTTGGGATTATCTTTTGAAGTACTCGCTAAAGCCAATAATTTAGAAATATGGCTACAGCTAGTGTCGCTAGACCAACGGACACACACACACACACACACACACACACACACACACACACACACACAGCAGGGGAACTGCGTGGTCTTTTTCTTCCTTCTCGGATCCAAAGGGTCAACATGAGCTACAGTTCCAAAAAACTTCTCTGTTAAGGAAAAAAAAAAAGTCCCTGGTTATCTTTTCAGAAATTAAGTCCTTATTTTGTGAGGGTCTGCCAATGTTTTTAAGATGCAGACTTAAAATGTTCGCACTTGTCGTATTTGACTCCATCTGATCAGTTTGGGTTTTTTCTTTTTTTTTTTTTTGAGATTTTTAAAAAATCTTTCTGCCTGCGGCCTATCTGAATTCCTTTTTCCTTGCCAATTTAAAGATACCCAAATGGTAAAGCTTTTAGCAGTAATGTTTTTCAGAGAACGACGTTTGGATTTCCTGTTGTATGAGTTCATGAGATGGGCGGTAATAGCGCTGTGATCAGAGAAGCTTACAAAACTCTCATGAATTCTTTCCTGGTCCTGGAGGCTGGGAGTGTGAGATCCAGGCAGGGCTGAGGCTGGGAGTGTGAGATCCAGGCAGGGCTGAGGCTGGGAGTGTGAGATCCAGGCAGGGTTGAGGCTGGGAGTGTGAGATCCAGGCAGGGCTGAGGCTGGGGGTCTGAGATCCAGGCAGGGCTGAGGCTGGGGGTCTGAGGTCCAGGCAGGGCTGAGGCTGGGGGTCTGAGGTCCAGGCAGTGCTGAGGCTGTAGTCGGAGATTCAGGTGGGGCCGAGGCTGGTTCCTCCTGAGTCCTCTCTCCTGGGTGTGTAGACCCCATGTCCTCCCTATGTCCTCCCACGTCACCTGTGCCTGTCTGTGTCCTCACTCCCTCTTCTTATAAAGACTCCAATGTTATCGCATCAGAGACCACCCTAGCGACCTAATTTTACCTTAATACCCTCTTTAAAGGCCCTTGACCCAAACAGAGTTCCATTGTGAGGTCCAGGGCGGAGGACTCCTACATATGAATTCTGGGCACCCAACTGGACCCATCATGCCTGTGGATGGTGAGATCCAGGTTATCTGTGCTGAAGCTGTCCCCTACGTAGGCTCCTCCAACCAGACTGTATGGCTTGCTCCTCCTTGGCACCCGTGCCCCACAGTGGGAAGACGTCTGGACAGGGGGAGCAGGGAAGTCAGCTGCCTTAGAACAAGGTGGTGCTTCCTAGACCACACATGGCTTTGCTAGCACCTTGACGGAAGTGCTAAGAAAACACCATCGCCTTCACCCACCCACACAAAGTATCTGTCAAATTCCAGACTGAGTACTTCACTCCCCACAGAGCACTCAGGCACTGGTAAAACACTTTCCCAGGAGGACAGGAGGGGACAGGAGTTCTCTGGGCATTTTCCAGAATGGTTACCATCCCCCACCCACTGCAGGATGGAGTATTTCTCCAATATTTATCATCAGAACCAGGTGATGCTCCTGCAGGGGGTTCTTTCGAAAGGCAGCCCCCTCTACCCAGACCAGACGGAGTCCTGGGGAGTCCAAATTCTCAGGCGTGTCCACACTCAGACTCCAGAAGCTCATCAATCGCCCTGCAAGCACTCCCACCTGCGCCTGGCCCCCTGGGACCCTCTGCTCCCGGTAACCTGTGATTCTCTGCATCCACCTACATGCACCTGTGTGCGTGTGTGTCTGTGTGTGCGTGCCTCCAGTTCTCAGGACGGCAGTTGGGCCTGTGATTGCCGTTCTCATTCTCTGAGGACCTAGGAAGACTTGGTTTTCAGTCTCTTGCTTTTTTGTATGAGGACAGAGTGGCAACCACCAAACTCTACATGGTAGAGCAGACACTAGAAGACCCCCTATTTCTGAGATTCACAACTGTCACATTGTGGGATCTGCTCTTCTCTCTCATTTATAAAGATGCTTCTTCTTGGCCTAAGACTTTCCTCATCTCCATGGCTGGAGAGACTTAAACGTTACTGGGAGAGAAAGGCCACCAGCAAGACCCTCCCCGAGTGGGTCAAGAGCATCCCATGGAAGTTCTCAAGTGCATATTTTCACATTCAGGCACATGCTCCCTGAAGGATGTGGTCCATCTCCAGGGTGGCAGAAAAGCCCCATCACTGAGCCGCTTCAGAGCTCTACTGCCTGAGTCCAATTCCACCTCCAAGGCACTTGTTGGTTGGGCCACTTTAGGGAGGTCCCTCCATCTCTTCAAACTATGGGGCTGTATCAGTCTGGTAGGGCTGTCAAAACCAAGCATCACAGACCATACCACTCAAAGATGAGAAGGCTGGAGGCTGGAAGTCTGGGATGAGGCTGTCCATGTGGTCGATGTCTGGTGGGAGCAGTCTTCTTGCTGATGGCCGCCATCTTGAACTGTGCTCCCATGGTAGACAGGAGCAAGAAAGTAAGCTCTCGGGAGTCTTGTCTTATAAGGACACCAATCCCATCATGGGGCGGGGAGGCGTCCACTCTTATGACCTCATGAAATGGTAATTACCTCCCAAGGGCCCACCTCCTAACATATTTGGAGTTAGGTTTCCACATGAGAATTTTGGAGGGACAAAGATTCACTCTAAGAGCAGGGCTGTTTTCTGCAGAGTGGGATAATGCCTTCTTCTGTGGGAGGGGGGCTCCTGTGAGCTGCAAATGCCACCGTGTGCCACCCAGGAACACGGTACAGTGTCTGCAATTTAGCGAAGGGCCCGTAACCATTAACTGTGAGCTAAACCTGATTGTCATCACCCATAAAGCTGTTCGGCAAACCCATCACGGGAGTGCTGGAATCACGCCCAACACTAAGTGCTTCCACCACTGAGACATGAGGGTAATACTTTGGCTGCCCCCAGCTTACAGCCACGCCAGAAACACAAGATGCTGTGTGTGACAGGGCTCGTGTCTGCTTCGGCGTGTTCAGCTGACACGGCACAGAAGCTATCGAGGATGCTTTTAAATCTGTCTTGTCGAGGCGCAGGGCTAAGGAACCATGTGGGTGCCAAGGACTCCAACGTGCCGACCATCAACGTCTTGCCTTTCTGGGTCATGGATCTCTCCAGCAGGGAGGCCATACGCCAACTCGTCGTGGCTTGCCTCTTGCATTTGTCCTATTTATCTTTAGAACCTGCTTCTGCACCTGTTTCTAATGTAAAGCTAATGATGACCCATGATGGGTCCTCACGGTGACAGACTCTGAGTCTGTAAGGGGATGCTCCCACATTCAGCCCCAGGGTAGACATTCAGGTACACTCTAGAGAAAAACAGAAGTCAGAATACACATTGCCCCCATGTCTCCCAGAGTCAAGGCTCCAAGAAAACATGTTTGAATGGGTTTACAAATCACATCAAAACGGATTTTCAGGCTCAAAATCCTTAGGCGGTGTCATGAGGGACCCCAGTGGTTGCTATGTCCCCAGAAGCCTCTTCTCTTTCTGTGACCTCTGGGTGGTGACCGCAGAGCATGAGTAATCTGAGAGATGGAAATCCGCACAAAGGAAGATGCGTTCCACTGAGGGATGCCAAGGGCAACGCATTCTTCCCTTCTCATCCCTCACTTTCTAATAAGGAGAGAAACTAAGGACACATGGTGTTTTTCCAACAGAGCACCTACATTTTGCCTGCAGGTATGTATGGAGCCCCACATCTATGCCAGGTGAATGTGCAGGGCTCACACTTCATTTGAGGGATCCAGAGATCATTTCACAGAAGATGTGCCTACAGATCACCGTTCCCTTGATGTTCGGGGTCTTCTGTCCAAGCACCACGCTGGTTTTCCTCTAGGTCCCTCAGCACTGCTGAGACGGATCTGAGTTTCCAAAGCTGGACCGATGGACAACAAGACGGTGGTGAGAACAGCAAAGCCAGGGAAATCCGACAAGATGCTGATGGGGACAGTCCAATAGGACAGTGGTGAGAAGAGCACCGTCAGGGAAGCCTGGTAAGACAGGGGCAGGGAGAGCAAAGCAGGGAGGTCCAACAAGACAGTATCGGGGACAGCCAAGCCAAGAAGTCCAACAAGACAGCCATGGCGACAAAAAGCCAGAGAAGCCCAACAAAATGTGAGTGGGGTTAGCAAAGCCAGGGAAGTTCACTTGAGAGCAACACCAGGAGCCCCGATTGTGGAATCTAGCTGTGGACACATTGCTCAGCTCACCACAGTCATCAACCATGACCGGGATGACAGATGAACACAGGTGCTCATACTTGGAATATTAACTGTGGGTGGAGGACTTACTGAAAGCTAGAATCAGCCCAGCCTGCCTTGACTGACCCTCAAGTCTACTGATTGGATCACTTGAAATGTTGCCATCTTGGGAGACCGTCATTCTTTTGTTAAATACACAGAGTACAGTGGCTCTGATTCTTGATATTTAACCGTTTTAATGGCATTCATATGACTTTCAAATTCTAGTCCCCAAGGAAGCTGCCATTATTTTTGTTTGTTTGTTTGGCTTGGTTTTCCTGGGCTGCCTTTCTTATAATCCACCAACCAAATGCCTCATGCTCATCTTATATGAACAACATTCTGGATAATCTGTGGACCACACAATGACCAGCTCTTAGTGCCTGCTGTCCCAGAGAAAAGGTTCTCCTTGATACTGATGACACATCAAGCCACAACAGATACAGAAGGCAGAACAATCCAAGAGCAAGAGGCAGTTCACACATAATGAACTAAGAGGGTGCCATTTTGATTGCAGAAGTGTAGACTTGGAAGTCAACAAGAGAGAGGAAAGATGGGAAGCCTTGGGTATGAACCAGAGGAAGGGGGAAAGGACACAGTACAGGGCATTCTAAATGTCTCTGAAATGTCCAGCGTTTATGGAGGAGGAGGTAGAAGAGGTGCCACCAAAGGACCCCAAGGTGATGATGGAGGAGTCCATGGGGTTAGAAGTTGGGAGGAGACGCTCAGGAGCTGTCCACCCATGGGTTGGGGTCCAGGCCTCCTCACTTGGAAGCTGGGCCACTTAACCTGGTTTTCTCATGTGTGAGATGGAGCCAAGAATAGTACCCACCTCTGGGACGTTCTACAAACAACGTGTGCAAAGTTCTTAGCATAACGCCCAACGTAGACTAAGTGCTCAGTAACTACGTCCTTCACCCTGAAATTCCCGTTTTAGTTAGGAGAACGATGGGTTGTCAGGGGAGGTGACAAGCAAGATGTTGTGCAAGGCAGAGAGGAAAAGGACAGACTGATGGATTGAAGGCATCCATAATGAGGCCCCAGGGAGTGAGAAAGCAAAGGCACTGAGTAAAAATTACTCTGGAGAAATGTACCAGGAAGGAGGGAGATGGGCAAAAGCCATATAGCATTGCAGTGGTATTTTCATAGTGCTTTTTAAATTAGGCTGCTAATTGGACAGATTAGGCATTGGCTTGGTGACAGCATGTGGGGATTAGCACCCTGTATCAGCCAGGACTCTGGGTAAACAGATGACGCCAAACACTCAGAGCCTCAAACGTGGGCCCAAAAGAAACAACAGGAGTGCGTGCATGTGAAATGCAATTTGCGTCTGCCAGCTGGCCCCTTCTCTCTGGGGCATGACCACCACTTGGTGACAGGGACAGCCTTATCGCAGTATAGCCCCAAGTCACCAGAGAGTCGATTTTATGCTTTGGTAAAGGCACCTGGATCTTCCTCCATTGAAACCAGCAAGAATATTCAACAGTACGTTTTCTTTCAGATCAGCAACACGGTAGAATTACAGGAAGCACTGAGATCTCCACGTGATGTGGCCAAAAGTGATACCTCAAACATACAGCAAGGCACTTTCACATACCAGCATCCTTAGTATTACAGTGGACTGTGGACACGTCGAAATCACGTGGCAGTGGTGTATGACATATGCAGAACAGTGCCACAGAGGGAGGTTCATAAGGGTTGGGAAGCACAAGGTTTGTAGCAAGCGTCAGTCATGGACACACGGTTGACCATCTGCATGAGGGATCTTCATCTCCAGTCTCTCCAGGGTTTAGGCTGAAAGCACGTGGCCCTTGATAGCAAAGACCCTCACTGTAAGCAACACTGTTAGCATAAGATATGGCACAGCTCCCAAGGCAAACTGAGGCAAGACTTCTCAAGAGCTCCCAAGAGCCAGCGGCAATGCTAGACCATTCTTGGCCAAACTGAATCATTTAGTCCACACTGTCCAAAGGCATAGCTTCCCTAACACATCAAGACAACAAGAGGTCCGGCACCAGACCAGGAACTAAACCACCCCAACATTAGGATTTAAGCTGACTTTTGTAAGGAATCATCTCCTTGACTTTAATTTTTTAACTGACTCTGCTGCCATTTGCTTAGAGAATTCGGTCCATTCATATTTAATGTTGTAATCATGTTTGTGCTTACCCCAAAAGCTCCTTAAATGGTCTCTGTTATTATTATGCTCCCATTTTTCATTTCCTTAGGTGACATCAGGAAAGGGACCCATGCTTAGGTCCCGTGAAGTAGGTGTGCGTCATAGAATGCAGTGTTTTTAGTATTGTGATGAGTTCTTGGCTTTTTTTTTTTTTTTTAAATAAAGTGAAACCTCCTCGGCTGTCTTATAAGGATGCTTATCCTCTGGCTCGGTCGGAGGGTTTAATCTGGAGGCACGGAGCCTTAGTCACTGTCCCCTTTCTCTGAAATCCCCTGCAGATTTTCTTGATAAAGAGCATTTTGTTATGGATAATGCATCCTGATTATGTCAGACATCTGCGGTAACATTTATCAGCAACAAGGTTAATTGCCTTTCAACAAACAAAAACAGGATGTGTTTCCAGAGAAACACAATAAGGAATAAGGAGGGAATTCTGTTTTCTCTTGTACACATTTTGTCACAACTGTCTGGGGGTTTAGATCTGCTCTTTGGGGTTGTGGGGGAATAATTTATAAGGTTCCATATATGCACAGCCTTAGGATGGACCCAATACCAATGACAGTCAGCAGACACTCTGTTCTCCTTGGAGGAACGTGTGTGATGGAGAATGGTGGTTTTCAAACTGGAGGGTACACTGAGTCACCTTGCTGGGGGGTGTGGATGGACTGGAAATACGGGTCGGGGGATTCACCTCTACAGTTTCATGACCCATGTAGGTCTGGGGTGGGTCCTGAGAAGTGGCATTTCTCACATTTCAGCAGATGTTTGATCCACTGGTCCAGGAACCCAACACTGAGTGCCACCAGATAAGACCACATCCCAAGACATGCAGCTGTCATGGACATAGGACATAGAGGAAGACGGGGCATACAGTCTCTGTTTCCTTGCAAATCCTCCCTGAGGACCAGCCAATGTTCTCTGACTTTCGTCTGGATCCAAGATGACTCAGCCCTGGCTGGGAGGCTAGTTGGGAAAGAGTGGGTGGTTGTAATTCGTGGCAGATTCTTCTGCCCCAGCAATGAAATGACATGTGACAGGTGTCACCAGCTCAGGGAGGCTCCCACTGAGTTTGGAAAAAGGTTGGAGCTGGTTCTAGGAAAGCGACTGGGTCATGTGAAAACACAGAGGAGCTCGATGTTCCCAGAGCTGTTCCGTAATCCACTTAGTCTGAATTAATACCCCTGGTGGATCACACTGCAGTCCCTGGAAGGCGCCAGAAAGTCAACGCTGAAATGTGGGGAGCACTTAAAATGTCACCACCCTTGTCAGAGGTAAAAGGAGCAAAATGGGACTGACTAGGATTTACCAAAATCAGGATGAATATTCATTCTGGAGGAAGTCCCAATTGCTACATCCCTCAATGCCCCTTCTCTGCCACCAACCCCCATGTTTTTTACTATTTGACCTCAGTAGTGGGTGGAATTGTGTCCCCAAAAAGATATGTCCAACTCTTAACTCCTGGAACCTGGGAAGGGGACCTTATTTGGAAATACGTCTTTACAGAAGTGATGAAGTGAAGGATCTGAGATGAGCTCATCCTGGACCAGGGTGGCCCTAAACCCAATGACAGGTGTGCTCGTAAGAGTCAGAAGAGGAGACACAGACACAGAGGAGAAGCCATGTGAAGATGGAGGCAGAGATGGGAGGGATGTGGACACAAGCCCAGGGATGCCTGGAGCCCCAGAAGCTGGAAGAGGCAGGAAGGACCCTCCCCTGGAGCCTCAGGAGGGAGCACAGCCCCGCCCTCCCGGATCTCAGCAGCCCTACCCTGCCTGGATCTCAAACTCTGATCTCTGGAGCTGGAGGAGGATGAATTCCTATGGTTTTAAGCCCTCCTGTTTGTTGTGATTTGTTATGGCAGATGTAAAAAATTAATACAATCTTAAAGACACGAACGGTCATTCATACGGAGGCTCGTGATTCTTTTGTCCTACAGTTCAACCCACTTTCTCTGGATCTTTCCTTCCTGAGCGATGAGCACCATCCTCTGCATTTCAATAAATGCCATCTTGATCTTTCCAACTTCTTGGAACAGAAGCCTTAGGGTCCCTTCACTGTCCCACATTTCTGCCATGCTCTGCTTGATTGGAAAATTCGAAATACATCCGAGATCCTATCAGCTTCTCATCATCTCTGTCACCTGTCCAATGTTTATTTTCTGGATTCTGATGCCTGGACAGCTAGGGTCATGCTGAGCCTGGAGGGACGGCTCCTCCCAGGGCTAGCCAATTCCTAGAGAAAGCAAATGACTCTCCTTTGAAATGAGAGCCAAGTGATCCAGAAACCACACCCCAACCCTGGTCTCTGTGGGGCTGCCATTCTCTGAGCTAAGGTGCGCCCGCCTTCAGCTCCCCAGAGCTGATGAGATTGGCCAACCCTAAGCCGGCTCACCCTGCCTCCCCTGCTCCCTCCCATGGAAACCACAAGAAAGGCTCTTGTCCAAGTCCCCAGTCTCCCTCTGCATCCCAACCAACCAACCTTGGTGCTTCTCTATATGGCTCTCATGGACTGGCATGTCCCCTCTTTTGCAGAACCGTAAGCCACAATCTTTTCGGTGGCACCTGGGCTCTGACCTGTCGGCCTCACCATAATGGAAAAGTAACAAATCTTGTATCTTAAGACAACCTCACCGCAAGCCGCCATCTTTCCTGTGATTGCCATGGCGTCTTGTAGAAAGGGGAACAGATGGCAGGTCTCCTTGCATCCGTAACAAGCGGAGACTACTCCTCAGTGTTCCTCAGCCCTGACTTCAGTTTCCAATGGCCACCCGTATCGTCAGAGGGCTGTCATTACGTGGAAGTACACCAACGTAATTTAAAAATCCAAGTGCTTTCAATCATGCCTACTGACTTCATAGCCCTCCTGTATTCTGTATGAATGTGGTTACTTAAGTATTTACTGCATTATTTTAACAAAAGGTCCAATCGTTAGGGTCATATTTCAAACCATGAATATTGGAAATGATATCCCCTGAAATGAAGACCTCGTTTCTTTTGCACCACGACAGCCAACTTGTAACCGCATGCTTCAAACCCACACAGACATCCTCACGTCAAGCCGCCTTCTTCAAACACTTGGGTTTTTATTTGTAAGTACAAATAAAGATATCATTGTCTTCAATTCTGTGAGTGTATAAGGAGCAAGGGTGGCTTAGTGGGTTAAAGCCTCTGCCTTCAGCTAAGGTCATGATCTCAGGGTCCTGGGATCAAGCCTCGCATCGGGCTCCCTGCTCAGCGGGGAGCCTGCTTCCTCCTCTCTCTCTGCCTGCCTCTCTGCCTACTTGTGATCTCCCTCTCTCTGTCAAATAAGTAAATAAAATCTTTAAAAAAATTCTAGTTTCAATTAAAATATATCTATCTATCTATCTATCTATCTATCTATCTATCTATCTATCTATCATCTATCTATCTATCTATCTATCTATCTATCTATCTATCTATCTATATGTATGTATTTAACAAACCAAAGCACAGAGTGGACTTTGCCAGGCTGTTAATTGATTTCTAGGCAAGGAATATATTCCACGTTAAGAAAGTTCAAAATTGAGCTTGAGACATATGAGCATTGGGTCTTGGCACACGTGAGCCTCACAAGTAGGTGTTAAATCGGGGATAATGACATCAAATTGTGCAGAGATAAAAATGTAAGGGTCACGTGGATCCAGAAAGCGTTCCTTATATGCACGTGCGTGTAATGAAGGTTTGAGGAGTGTTAAAACGTGGTTCCAGTGTCCTCTCTTGCAGATGCCACACCTGAGTTGTGGCAAGAAGAAGAACCTGCAGCCATTCTAAAGGAACAGAACCGTCTAGTGGGATGTCTAGGATGACCAAGACACAATCTGTGAACGTGTGCGTTTTGCCTTGGCGTGCCCAGCTTCGTCTCCAGCACCACTGATCAGTGAGTGCTCAGCCCCACTGTTCCCAGGAGACATGAGATCTCCCGTTCTCTGCCTGTTAGAGGAGCTCAGAAGCCTCAGGAAGCAGGTGCACCAGATGGACAACAGCAGAGTAATTTGCAGAGGGGGATGTGGGGTAGTCCTGCAGTTGGTCACATGAGCCCCAAGCCCTCTGCATGGCCATTACATCTCATGGGCTGCAGGTTACGGCCAACAACACAGTAGGACCCCCCCACACACACACACACACCGAATTCCACTCTATGGATGTAGCTCATGTTCCTTATCTGTCCCTCCGTAGATGGACAGCCGTGTGTGATTTGGAAGCTCGAACCTCTGGGCATGGAGGTCCAGTAAGAGCTCCAACTCTTGTCATGCACCGAATTGATGGTGGTGTGAGCGGGGATGGCTCTTTGCAGACTACAGAGCCAGATAATTAGTGCTGAGGAGAGCATTCCGATACTCTACAGGAACATCCTGTTATTAACGGGTCAAAGCTCTGATCTGGGTCTTCTGTAATCGTGCCACAAGCCAACCCCTCCGACATCCCGGATTCACCTTCACCAGGCTGTATGAGCTCTGACCCTGCCCTCACTGTCCCGGGGCTGGTTCTATTTCCAGCTCTCAGGCAGGAGGGTGGCTGGCGTCTGGCGGTGCCCATCTGGCGGGCCCCTATCTGCCTTTGGGCACAGCTTGGCCCTTCTCCTGAGTCTCCAAGCATAAAAATAGTCACCGGATGAACTCACCGGGTGACAAACACATGAGCCATGTGTTCCTCCTGGAATCTTAGAGATGCCTGGGCTGGCCCAAGACATAGCAGTTGGCTCCTGGGCTGGCCCAAGACACAGAGATGGACTCCTATTCGTTCACGGCTTACGTAACTCCCAAGCTCAAGGCACTGATCGTGGGCACAACCAAAGTAAAACCCAGCCCCGTGCTGCAACCCAGGGCTCACATTGTCAGTGGAGTCACATGGCTCTGTTCTTCTCACTCGTCCCTTGGAAGGCATGTTTGGCTTCTCCCAGCACCTTGTAATGAAAAAAATGCAGTGATTCGGGGATAGAAAAACATAAGGAGGCTCTTGGAAAAGTGGGTCCCAGCCCACTAAGGGGTGGCGACCTTCAGAAGATGCAAATACTCACTCTTCAACGACTCCATGTGAAAAGATGATCCAGCCAACAACAGAGACAACACCTCAAATGTCATCCCAAGCCCCAGCTCACAAACCAAAGACAGACCCAAAAACCCACTCTGGTCAACTGTTGTCCAAACGAACTTCTGGTTTCTGGAAACTTTGTCATTTTGGAATGTCAATGGGACAGTCTGTCTCCTGGCTATGTTGTCCCACTATTGGGACTGTGGGCTTTCAATGTTCCTGGGTCAGGTGGTCTCAGCTGACCTGCCTCAGTGTGTTGACACCCGTCACAGGTTGGCCCATTGGCCTTTCTTCCCTACTCAACTCTCCTTCCCGTCCTGGACAGAGGCTTCTCCTCTTAGAGTCTTGACTACTGTGTTCCAACACCCAAAGCTCCGTCCGCTATGTGGGTATCTCTCTTGAGCTGCAGAAAAGCATTCCTTACCATCAAACTGCTGGAGCAAGAATGGTGGACTTCATCCGGGGGACCATCTGCTCTACCCTCCGTGTTCCCACGGCAAGGGCTACAGAGCCCCTCCCCTCTCTCTGGGCCACCAATATCTTGGTTCAGATCTGGTCCTTCTTGGCTGCCACCTTCACACTGACCTTCTTAAATCTTCTCCCTACTTCTGCCTTGACCTCTCGGATAAGCTAATAAGGACGCTCAAACTTACAGTCACAGCCCAGGCTGGTACCCCTTTCTGTGCAAATCAGTGCATCTTGTACCCACCTGCTTTCCCCACCTGTGGCTGCCCTTCCTGCCTGCCATCTTGATGCTGCTGTGAAGCCTCGTCTCGTAATATACATCAAGCACCGACCACCACTTCTGCAGCCCTCCTCTGGCTTTACCTCACCATAAATCCATCACTCGACGCCCAGGACCTCGCACTGCTCAATCTCTGCAGTAGGGATGTAATGCCACAAGGAGTCTCCCTGCATCGAACAGAGTTCTACTTTCTAGAGCTGAGCGCGGTCCACCATGTTGCAGAGTCCTGTGCAACATGGTGGAGTCTGTCTCCAGCTAGACCATAAGCTTCCTCTGGGTTCCCACTGCTAATGGACAGTCATGGTTCTGCCCACCTGAGGATTGCCGCTCGATTCCTGCTTCACCCCAGAGCCCCTTCTTTCCATCCACCCACTCCTGTTGTAGGTTCTGGGAAAGTTGTTGATGAGGACACCCCACACTCCCCGTGCAAACCCAAGACCAGGTGTGGGACCCAGACTAGACCAATCCCAACACTTTCCTGGGATGGCCCAAGTCCAGATGAGGAAAACACAGTTTGTTAGCATCAGAGGCAGAGCAAGGTAAGGAGAACAGAAGAGAAGCCCACCTGGAAGAATAAAGCTCGTCCACAGAAAAAGTAGACGTTGGAGGTTGGAAATGGGTCTCCTGGAGCTGCCTGAACCCCCATGCTAGTCATTGGAGGGGAAGTGAACGTGAAGAGTGGTGTGAAATGAATTTAGAAGCAAAGGCACCTGTCTTGTGGTTTAGGCTGGTTGCAGCTAGGGTCAGTCCTTTGCAACCATTGGCCATTCATACACTCATTCTGGATGTATGGGTTTTGCTTACTTTCTCTCTCTCCCTCTCTCTCTCTCTCAAAAAAAAAAAAATAGCAGCTCAAAGATGTGTCAGGTGTAGGAAGGATGTGCCAGACAGAAGAAAAGGGACATGCAGAAAATGTATGGGGGGGGAAGCGGGGTCAACAGGCGAGGGGTAGTGGACGCTTCCTCCTCTGCCCAGCTGTCACCTACAGAGACACGTGAATGTGAAAAATAGTAAAAAAGGTCCTCAAAAAATTAGAAATGGAAGAGCCATATCATCCCATCTGGGTATTTACTCAAAGGGTGGAAATCAGGATCTCAAAGAGATGTCCAGCCCCTGTTCACTGGGGCATTACTCACAACAGCCCAGAGGTAGAAATAACCCAGACACTCATCGATGGTTGCATGGAGGAAGAAAAGGTGGTGTACGTTACAGAGCAATATTATTCAGGCTTAAAAAGGAGGGAAATTGTATCCTATTGGGCACAGGGGCAGACGTGGAGGACGTTATGCAAGTGGAATAAGTCATTCGTGGTAGGACCGATATTGCATGAGGCCACTTACACATTCTCTATAAAACAGTCAAACCCACAGACAGTAGAAGGGTGTTGCCAGGGGCTGGGGGAAGGCGATGTGCAGAGATGTTGGTCGAAGGGGAGAGAGTATCCGTCATTCGGGATGAAAATATTCTACCTATCTGCTCTGTAACAGCGTGTCTGTAGCTAACAATATGGTATTCCCCCTTAAAAACGTGTGAAGAGCGTATATCCTTTGCTAACTGCCCTTACTACAATTAAATACCATTTAAATAAAAAGAAATCGAAGAAGTTTTTACGCCCTCATACACAACTGAATTCAAAATGAGACGGATTAACTTTTCACATCTGCATTCATAGCTTTGTCTCTGGCCTTTGACAAGCAACCTCGGGGAGGCTGTGGGAGTCACCCGTGGAGGCTGGTCAGTGATCCGGAGACCTTCTGATTCACAGGGCAATGCAGGTAGGTCAGCACGTTCGGTGACGGAAGGAAATGGGAATACCATTCAGTGGAAGGCTGCTGTTGTGAGCTTGGTCATGGGGAGGGCCACATACTTCATGTCTGGTCTTTGGATGAACCTTGCGGACCAGCCCTGAGTCTCTGACCCCCGGAGAGGCAGCTATTTGCTCCCTGGCCTCCGATGTCAGACACACTGCCCATCAGACCCCCCCAGGCCACCAGGCCAAGAGCCCACCTACGTTGGGGCTCAGCAAGGGGAGGCAAGTGGCACCCCCCAGCTTCCCATCCAAGATGCTAGCAGTCAATGGCCTTGAGCATCCAATGTTGAGGCTGCTTAGCGAGATCAGTTAACACGGCCAAGGTGTTCTTCTGTACCGACTCTGTCCTCTGGGCTCTGTCTCCTGGGCCACATGGGACATCTGGTCTAACACATATACCTCTGCATATGCGTCCCCTAGAAGCCCTAGCAGGAGACCATGAACCTGAGCTAAAATGAACATCAAGAGACTCTGTGGGACCTGCTTTGCCATTTGCCACCTGCAGAATGGGAAGCTTCCATTACAACTTTGAGGATCACCCGTCCCTAAATGAGGCCATGACTCTGAAGAAAAATAGACGGTATCACAAGGTGTTTAACACAAAAGTGCTTGGTTTCATGAACACCAGGAAGCGAGGCAATTGGGTAATGTCTTGCTTCCTCCCCACAGATCGTGGGAATGAGTCACAGAAACATCGGTGGCAAGGAAGCAGATTATGCTTAAAATAAAACTCCTACAAGACCGTCTGCAAAGACATGAGCTGTCTTGAGATGCTCCGTCGACTGCGGTGTCAAAACACCTTCCTACCCGCGGGGCCGCGGCCCCAGACGCTCAGGGCTGAGTCACCCTTCCGCAGCTGCATTGTACTCTGCAAGATCCGTCAGATCCCTGAGTCTGTGTTAGGCAGGATCCACCCAGGACGCTGTAAGTCACCTCCTACCACCGAGTGTGGACACCACTTTGCAGGGACGCTTCCGGGCTGCCTTGTGGGAACTCACCAGGGGGGGAAGTTCTCTGGGGTGAGAATCTCCTATTTGGGCATCTCCATGAGACTCAGAAGGGGCCTGGCAGATTTCCCTTGGGTCACTCCAGGCACAAAGTCAATGAGAACAAGCAGAGAGGGCCGGCGTGGGAATGGAGAACAGCTCTCCAAATGGAACCCTAACACTTCAATCCCTCCTATGAGGTATTCGGCCACCTGAACCGGCAAAATCTCAGGGAAACTCAAGGTATAGGGTCGATCTTCCATCTCCCAAAGCCAAAGGTATGCCCAAAAAGGCCACCGGAGTAAATTCAGGGTCATAGCGAACACAAAGGGGCCCAGAGAACTCCGATGCTGGCCTCGTTGATAACCAAGCAGAGTTGCACAAAGAAAAGTCTGGGGGGATTTCAGACATGCTCATCAACCTAGTGAGACACTAAGTTCCACTTATTCACAGAGCCTGCAAAATAATTCCTAGGACAAGGATTCCCTAACAAATCTTTCATCTCCTGGAGTCATACCTCAATGACTTGCAAAATAAACACGCTAATATTTCAGTGGGAGACTGGTCATCCGGTTTTTCAACTGTTCAAAACTAAAGAGGCTCCCCCAGCACCCCCTCCACACACACCACAAACCCTGTTAGGAAGGAAGATGCATCCAGGTGGGAGAGAGGACAGGAAAGAGGACAGGAATCCTCTTAGGAGTCTCTGTCCTGCCTTCTGTGCATGACTCTAGCAAGGTGATGCCAGCAGAGGATGAGGAAACACAGAGCTGCAGCCATCCTGGGGTTGCTGACCCAGTGATGAGGATGAGGATGAATAATGTGGCCTGGAAGGCAATGCTGTGCAGTGAAAATGAGCCGACTTCATCGCAGGACTGTCTACTCTAGCCTGGTGCCACGACTAGGTAAACATCCACTCTGGCTTGCCACCATCAGTGGATGCCTGTCCACTCTAGACTAGCCTTCCTAGTGGAGGAAGCCATTAGACAACTGTCTACTGTTACTTCCCACCATCATTGGATGGACGAACCAACCCACACCCGTCGGGGGCAAAGAGAACACATTTAAAAACACCAAAGGAGGAAACAGAATGCCCTATGTAAGTACGTGGTCACAACAGGTACCATAAAAATCCTAGTACCACGTTAGACACCAGTGAGGAACATCCATGCAAGGGGAGGTTTGCAGAAGGCAGGAGAGAACAGAATGAGCTTCAAGGACCATTCCTCCACCATCTCAATGACAGCAAGAGATGAAGGCGGAAGGTAACGAGATCACTGGTCCTGGTGAGGCTCGCACGAGAGGTTATGGTACAGTGTTCTGGAGAACCCAGGAGAGCGCCAGACAGAATGAAGGATCAGAATCAAGACTGCTGAGAATTGAGGCCATGATGTGGAGAGAAGGCTTTAACACAGAATGCGGCAGAAAAACATGACAGGATAAACCAACAGAGGTGAAAATGGACACATAGAGACAGAAGACAGAGAGCAGCCAGTTGGCACAATGGCAGTCAGTGCCTCAGAAGAAAGGAACTGAAGAAAAGAAAAAGGAGAGTATATAGAAAGGTCTGTGCAAAGGAAGACTCCAATCTACAAGGGGATGGGTGATCGTGAGCCATGTAAATTGTCTCTAATGCCCCACATGGCCAGCAACCACATCCTATAAGGTGGTTGACATACAACACTGGACAATCCTGAAGGCGTACGGATGACAAAGGGCAGGACGTCAGACAAAGACAATAACAAGTAAGGTGGGAATGCCTCTTCCCCGGTGTTAGATTCCACTCAAGAGCCCAGAAACATCCACAGAGGCTGAATGACAGAAGGTGTGAACACATCCTTGTAGACCCAAGGAACTAAATTCTTCGGGCGGGAAATCGAGACACCGTCCAAAACTCCAAGCGTCGGGGAAATGAAACCTGTCACTTCTTGATTCCCATGGAATGTGCTCAGATTGTCCCGCCAGCACGGAGCTATGCTCAAATCAAGAATTCACCCTTGGGCAAAGATGGGCGGTCCATATCAAATGAGAGATTCATGGAAATAAGGGGTAACTGAATAATCGTGGACCAAATCGACTACCTGGCAATGCAGGGGGAACCAGGATACCTCTTGAGAAAGGAACATCATTGGAAACTAGCTGTATTTGTTAAAACTAGAAGAGGCATAGAGAAGTTCTTGAAAACATGAATGAGGGGCGCCTGGGTGGTTCAGTGGGTTAAAGCCTCTGCCTTCAGCTCAGGTCATGATCTCAGGGTCCTGGGATCGAGCCCCGCATCGGGCTCTCTGCTCAGCAGGGAGCCTGCTTCCTCCTCTCTCTCTGCCTACTTGTGATCTCTCTCTGTCAAATAAATAAATAAAATCTTTAAAAAAAAAAAAAAGAAAACATGAATGAGTTTGATGGAATTGGAAAAGGGACTTCTTCCATCTTCATAGGGCAGAGTTCATAGTCACGACTCAACTCCTGAAGATGGTCAATTGAGAAATGTACCTTATAAGCACTTTGATTGAAGTTATAACCATTTCAACGAATAGCATGAAAATTACCAGGTAGTTGGGATGATGACCTACGGGGACTCCATGGGACACACGCATATCATAAAACTCGGGAAAGGAGAAAATCACATAGAGACACACATACACACACACACACAAATCGAAAATATTAAACAAGAGGACAAATGCATATTTTTTTAAAGTGATTGGGATAAACATGCCTAGTCAAGGGAAGACTGACCTTATCCCATAGGCTGAAATCAGCAAGTAAATATGCAATCCATCAAAAAAAATAAAAGAGTGATTTGTGTTGAACATAAAAGGGGATTACAGATGAATAGAAACTAGAAGAAATCCAGGATCAAAATACTATTTTCAGAAAAAAATAAATCCAAAGCAAAAAAAAAAAAAAAAGTTGGAAATTTAACGGTGATAAAGGACAGACTCTGTCATGAAGCTATAATGACCCTGGCATCACCATTCAGCCAATGATTGCTTAAGAGTTTACAAACCAGCGGAGCTGAGATGACCAGGTTCTCACTGAGTCAGGTGAGAATGTCCTACCTGGTTACTGTCCCCAAACCCACTCGCTGGCAGATGTGGACAAATCCTCACCGTTCTTTGAATGCCAAAAACTTACTATTTTGTCCCCTGATTGCCGAAGGTAGATATATGATGGTAGAATGACGAAAGACCAAATGAATATCTATGGGACTCTACCAGGAGTACCCGATTTCATGGGACCTTCAGGGAAAGGATGGAGTTGGAATTCGGGGGCAGGCAAGAATTGGTCCCCATGGTCCTTATGCATAGCAGTTATGAAGACAACAGCCCTGCCTGGTAGTTTGGGCCACATGGTAGTTGTAGTGCTGGATTTCGTTAAAGAAAAGGCAAGACTTACAAAGGGAACACTTTCCATGCACATTTTCACAGAACTTTTTAAAAGACCACTAGTAAACTAACAATGATAATTGTAGCAGGTTGTGCTGTACATGTTTTCTAGACTCTACTATCACTTAACGACGGTTTTTATCGAGATGCTAATCTATGGTTTATCAAGATATTTAAAATTCTTTCAATGTTCTTCGAGGTAGAGACTGAATTTTTGATGAGGGATGAAAAAATGTCCAACTACCAAGAGGGGTGAACAGGGAAATGAGGGTGAGTCCGTTCCCCCCACCATGAGGGCTCATGGTTGCACACCAAGCTCTGCCTACTTTTCTTGGTGCCTTCCCATCCCATCCCTAAAAAGAACGGAGCATGATTCAAGAACGACAAAGCAGCGCTGGGTAAGTACTTTTGATGGACGGGCTGATGAGAGACACTTTCAACGGAAGAGCCAGAAAATGCAAAATCTAATAAAAATGCTGGAGACGTTCACCCAGTAGCAAAGCATTTAATTTTCTTTCCTTCAAAAATTAATTACAGACGGTGGCTGTGTTTCTCTGAATTCGGAGCTTCTAATTCTTTCTTCAGTTAGTGCTTGATTTTCTTCCCGAGGAGAAATGCCGGGTCTGTAATAAGTGCTTCAGTTAACGATGCTTACTGGGACCACATATCAAAAAAGATGGGATTACATGAGTGATGACAATGGACCCTGCACGTATATCCTTGACGCCATTGGAAAGTAGCTTAAAATGAACCCTCTGATGTTTTAATGCCATCAGAAGAAGTCTCGAAATTCATCCCCAAGTTCAAAGAAGGGCTGCGGGTTAGTAGAAACATCTAGAGAAGGAAGAACGTCAAAGACACTGTTGACATGCGGGTGTATTGTGCTGCCACAAAAGTGTGTGTGCATGTTTTTGTTTGGACACCTGTCTTCAGCTGTTCTGTGCAGATGCCAAGGACGGGAGATACTCCTCACATGGTCCCTCATTTGTCCAACATTTTTGTCAGACTCCTACCTTAATACATCCATGCACCTGTTTAACTTGAAGACGAACCAGCAGCCTTGACAAGCTCATTTAGTGTGGAGCCCTCCAGCAGGGGGACCCCGGGCACCCCTCTCGCCCACCCTACCCCAAACCACACCACACAGATACGGGATTTCCATTCTGTTTACCACAATACTCTTTGACGTAAGTATGTCCTGCTTGAGGCTCAGCGGCCACCTGTCTAGAAAGACATGGCGTAAACCCTCCTTATCACTTTTCCCAGTAATCTCTAGCCTTACATTAAACCCCGGGAGTTATGAAGACACCCAGAATCACCGCGGTCTGCAGGGAAGTTTGTCTTTATTATTTTTCCAAATGGCTGGGACACTCTGCAAGAGAGTGTCAACCTTACTGGTGTTCTTATATTTCCGTTGCAAGGGTATTGTAGAAAAAGAGGGGATACCCCCTAAATCCTTATTACAGCATCCATGCTGGAAGAGATAACAGGGGACCGATGTCCCGTGTTGTCCGTGTGGTTTACATAAATATTAGTAGGAAACATACCACATTTTCCATCTGCCTCCTGACTCCTCAGTTCTTGGTGAGGCCACGGAGAATCTGGGTAAACAGAATCTCACGTGTGTGTGGCTGGATACCGCCCACGCGGAGGGTTACTTTTCCTGTCTGTTCCAAGGCCAGAGACAGCACCCCAAACTCAGACTGACCAACCTTCTAAATGCACCTTTCTGCTGAAAGAGCTGAAACCAGGGCTGAGGCATGGGTTCTCTGGGGGAAGTAGCTGGGTAAGCACAACGTTGTGATCACCTTCCCCTATGGCCAAGAATAGCAGCCGTGGTGCGGACAGGCTCCTCTCTTGTCCACAAAGAGAAAAGGTCATGTAAAAGGTCTGCGCGGTTCTCAAGTACCAAGATCGTATGACACCTGACTGAGTTTCTTCCTCCCTCCCTCCTTCTTTCCTTCCTTCCTTTTTCCTTCCTTCCTTCTTCCCTTCCTTCTTTCTTTCCTTCCTTCCTTCCTTCCTTCCTCCCTCCCTCCCTCCCTCCCTCCTCCTCCTNCAGGTGCAAAACTCAGTTAATGCAGTCCTCAGTACATACAACTTCGTCAACACTGGTTTCTGCAAAAACCATGTTGCAGAAAACCCAGAATCTGGGTTGGATCATCCATGAAAACCAGGTGAGTAATTTTTGCCTCTATACAAATGTCCACCCTTATAATCCATACCACCCACATAATTGTGTGCAAAGGGGACTTTGGGAGGCACCTCACACTGCAAAATCTCGTAGTCATCATCAATCCATGGCCAAGGCTCTGGCTCATCCTTAATCTTGTGTCCTTGGCCTTTTAAAAAAAATCAGAGAGAACAATCTTCTGAGGGGCAGACAGCTTCAAGTCACTCCCCTTTCTTGGTTTGTTCAGATCTGGTGGCGACACACAGGCTAGATCTCTTGGCCACCCAAGTGACCTTTTCACAGGCTACATCCTTGAAAGGGTTGACGGAGTGCCATGACTAATTCCGATTCGAGAAATTCCACAACCGTCAGCATCCTAAAATACGCCCAGGGCACCCCGGCAGCTCTGCAGAGAATGGTGCATGATGATAACACAAAACCAGAGTCAGCTTGGATCAAGCCCTTCTCATTGGGAAGTGCCAACATCTTCTAGCCACTGAACCTGGGAAGGTTCTGAACTTCAGGTCACTGTACTGTGTGTGGAGACTCTACACAGGTTTTGTGCAATGCATTCTGAGTCTGAGAACACAGCCTACCTTCTGGAAAAATGCCTGATGCCTGATGTGCGTTCTGGATCCAGGTCTTCATTGGGGACGCTAGTTCTGAGTGTCAGTCCTGATTCTGAAATACTCAAGTCAACGATCTCCTTATTCCATGCAACTGTAGACCATGGTTTTGCAAAAGCTCTAGGAAACGCTGACTCAGTGGACGCGTAGCTGAGCACAGAGAGGTGGCTGGGGGGTCGGGAACAAAAAAGTACCTCTGGCGTCCCCAGTTGCCCGGGGACATTTCAAAGAAGGTAATGGGTCTCTGAGAGGTGCCTTAAACTTGCAAGGCAAGTCCTTTTTACTCTGAGAGTCAGTCTTGATTATCATGCAGTATTTAGGATCATGTACCTAGGGTTTTTATTTTTTAAAGATTTTATTTATTTATTTGACAGAGAGAGAGAGAGAGAGAGATCACAAGCAGGCAGAGAGAGAGAAGGAAGCAGGCTCCCCGCTGAGCAGGGAGCCCGATGCAGGGCTCGATTCCAGGACCCTGAGATCATGTCCTCAGCCAAAGGCAGAGGCTTTAACCCACTGAACCACCCAGGCACCCCAGGATTTTTTGTTTTTTTGTTTTTTTGATACGAATTGCACAACCAACCAAAATTTGAGAAGCTGCATATTAGGTGCACCTAATCAGTTGAGTGGAACAAAACGCACATGGGCAGGGGCATAAGAATGGCAAGTATGCTTCCCAGGTGGAAGGAAAGAACAGACACGTGTGGAACCTGCAGACATATGGCCCAATAGCAATGAGTTCACCCTGGATGTGGTTGTGAACCTGTATCCAACAGCTCAATGATGCACTCTCGCAATGGTGTGGGGACAGACATGTGGTCACAGACCAGCAAAACAAGAAACATCATAGGAGCTACTCAGTGCAAGCAAATTCCCAAACTGGGCACACTGTGCATGGCCGAGACATCAGGGAAGAGGAGGGGCCGACCAGGTCTTTCCACCACATAGCCCAAAGTCTAGCCCCAAGAGGATGGTCCAGACCAAACTCCCAGGGAATCATGCGACACACACTGCACACCTCAGGAAAGTAAGACAAAAGCCTATTGGTGCTACAGGGGAAGGTCCGTGGAGCAAAGCCCCTAAAACAAAATGTAATCCTTGGGTGCACCCAGTGCCTGGTGGTGGAAAAAGTTGAACAATGACAAGATCAGACTCAAGAAGGAAGCATTGCGTCGCTAAAGCCAACGCTGGGTACGTCTCTGCGGCAGGACAAAGCTAAAGCCAAAAGGAAGGCCAACAGTCATGGAACCCAAGGACAAGGCAAAGGCCAGAGTCCGTCCCCAGGATCACGTCCTCTCAGGGACCATGTCGTCCTAGGGACCATGAGCGGACGGTGGTCCCGATGCTTGCCAACCATGAAGAGCATCTGTCCTGTTGAACCAAAACATGCTATTCGTCAGATCAGCAGTTTCTCCAAGTGGGGACTCACGGCCTCAGGTGGGAGACGGTGGTCCCGTGCGGTCTGGACCATGTCCACTGTAATGCTATGAGCCCCCTCCGTGTCATTCGAGGGTCAACCACATACGTGCGTAACGGACTCCCACAGGACAAAATGGAAAGCATACAGACAGCGCATCCACCGCGACGTGATGCACGGCGGCGGGCAGGCTGTTTCCATTGGAAGCTAAGCTGGCTGTTTTTCCTCAGGAAACCGCAGTGTTGCTTGGAAGAGCAAAGATAGACAAACTATGGTTATTGCGAGTTGGATATCTGGCAGACATCTTCTTGAAAACAAACACAGTGAGCTTGTCGAGGAAAACAAACGACAGTATTTACCACCAGTGACAACGTTCGAGCTTTCGAGAGAAATTCAGAATTCTGGAAAACTTTGTATGGGGTTCCAGGAGCTCAACAGTTTCCCAGTACATAGACTTCTCTGACACAGTCGGGGGTTGTACTAACAAATGTATTTTTTTTTTTGATGTCGTATAATGAAATATGTCACTGTTTAAAAGCCCTTCGGTAAGTCACTGGACCAATGTTTTCCAAAGGACCGATGAGCAGATGATGCATTCCAAATGATAAACAGACCAACTGACTTTAACTGAGCAGAATAAGAAAATGTCATTGATGATGATTCTGGATTTGATGTTGGTGCTTGGCCATCATAAAACAAAGAGGTGGTAGGTCTGGGGATGGTGTCAAAGATAGTCCACAATTATCTGAAGACGCTATCACAACACTCTTTCGTTTTCCAGCTACATGTCTGGGTGAGGTTGGATCTTCTTCAACAGAAACATACTGTAACACGCAAAAGGCGGACATCCATAGGAGAATCTGGCTGTCTTCTGGTAAGCCGCACGTTTGCAAAAATATAAGACATTTACCCCGCCCAAAAAAGTAAAGAATGCCGGTTCTCTTCTGTGGGAAAAGCCACACCCAAGGAGCCAAAATGGAATAACTAAAAGTGTTTGCAGATGGCGGCCCATGAAGCAACCTCAGTGTTGTGTCATGGTAATGGTGAGCACTTGGTAGCCACCCAGAGCGCACCAGGCTGCCCACTGCATGTGCTTGGCACATTGCACGCATCACATCCACACCACAGAAACTCCCTGCAATACAGAAAGCAGGCAGTGGGCTAGTGTGCAGGGGTGGGGTCTCAGCATAGAGACACAGGGTTCAGGCTGGGACAGGTCTTACCGGGGATGCGGGGATGGAGGCTCTCTGCCCATGTACCCTGCACAGGTACATCCCACCTGCACAGTCTGAGCACACGGGTCATGGAGAGGGGACCCCAGGTCTGTCATGTCAGCCAGGAGGTCCAGGAGAGCAGAGGCTCCAAGGCTGGCAGCTCTCTTGCACACAGTGGAGGTATGTAGAGAACACTCAGCCACATTTGTGGGACCCATCCTGAAAATACTGTCCCCTGGGCCCCCTGAGGGGCTCTCAGAACTTCCTCCTTCACTATGGGAAATTGCTCTTGAACAAAAGATGGGGTGACCCACCCCTGTGACCACAAACCATGGCACTGCTGCTGCCATGGCTAAAGACTCCAGATTCCATGTGGCAAGTCGCCTTTATGAAACCACCCCCTGTTGGGTTTGAAGTGGCATCAGCGATTACCCACAATTGTCTGAAAAAAAGCTCTGAAAATACTCCTCCCTTTCCAGCTACGTATGTGGCTCAAGCTAGCCTTGTTTCAACAGGAAGAGCCCGTGGCAAGAGACGGGTTGCAGAGGTGGATAACAGAAGCCGGACATCTCCTCAGCAGCCGCACATGGAAGATGTGACCTGTCTCCCTTCTGGGCATAGACTGGGATGTTCAGAATGCCTAACATTTTTGCACATGTGGGGCTTAAGATAAGACAGCTGGATTCTCCTGTCAACGTCTGCATTCCACATGTTGCAACTGGTTGTTTGTGTTGAAGGAGATGGTAGCTGGAGATGGACACGTAGCTGGAATGCAAAGAAGCATCTCCATGGCTTCTTCAGATAATCATGGACCATCTTGGACAGCAGCCCCAGACCAACCGAGAGGCTGGTTTTCTGTAGGACAGTCTGTAGGTGGTTTTCTGTAGGTGGTTTCTGTAGGACGGTCAAGCTGCAGTGTGGAATCTGGAATCATCGTCAATACGATTTTCTTACTCTGTTGAACTAAAACCCATTGGTCTCTTTCACCTTTGGAATGGATCACTGGCCCAATGACACAAAAGAGAAACAGAAGAGGTAGTAGATCATTCATGAGACTACACGCTGTCCATACGTGGAGTATTTTTGTTTTGTTTCGCATGCCACCTTTCTGTGATTTTTCTTTCTTTCCTCTCTGTTCAAAGGGCTCGTCTTGAGGGCTTGTCCCCATACCAAGTCCAAAATATGCAACCTCTTGTCTTCTATCCTTGACAGGACCCTCAGGGCCACCAAGTGCTGATGATGGATGGACCCGGGAGATACCCCAAATTGGGATAAGATGGAGAAATCCCAACCTGTGTGGTCCTTAACCCTCTGGGGGCTCAGGACATCAGGAAGACACGACTACCCCAGGCAGTCAGGCTTGGGTGGGAAGCAGGTGGACTACAGAGGACACAGTATGCATTCCAAAAAACTGGTGTGGGCAATTCTCTCCAGTTGCATTTCAATAACCCGTAAGGAGGTTACAGTTATTATCAACACATGACCAGGATCCAGGATGTAATCAAGAGACCATGGGGCTCTCTTTGCCTGCAGCCTGGATTCATTTTATTTGCAATATCCTCCATCCTGGGCATGACTTTGCAAAGACAAGGTGAGTGCAGAGTCGCACCTAGTCCCCAGAAACCTGACTCGGAGGTTCGCTGGAGATGCCCGTGACCCATTTCTGGTCTGAAAACGGCCACGCTGCAAACACCCAGACACCGTCCAGGCCTCGGAGCAAGGTGCCCCATCAGCGAACAGCACAGCTCGCCGGCCCGGTGAGCACCAGAAATGGCTAACACCACAACCCAGGCTTTCCCAGAACAGCATTGTTCAGCAGACAGCCAGAGAGATGCTATTTCCTGAGATAATTAATCTTAAAGTGAAGCATCATTTGAGAAGTGCCAATAAAAAGAGGAGAAATGCATCTTTCCCTTCTATCCTGTCAAGGCACAGATGAAGCATTGCTCAACGGTGCAGAACAATATGGACCTAAGGTATAGGGTCACTTTTCCGTGGAGTGACTAATAATTGGGGAGGGATGTACAGCAGGAAAATGGCACCTGAGACATCTCATTTCACACGTACAATCTGAAACTCCTACAGCAAGATGTGCAGATGAGGTAACGTCACACGGCAGGTACACACGTGCTCATTACATTCCCCTACACCTTTCATATGCATGAAATATTTTATAATAGAAAAATTTAAGGGCACATTGAAATTCAAATCATTGCTACAAAACGAAGAAGATAATGTGTTTTGCTCTAACGCTTACATGTACTTACTCTTTAAGAATATTTTGAAAGGCACGTTGCCTTCTCTGTAAAGTGAAACTGCGTGAAAGACTCCCCACTTTTCGCCACGTCGGGTTTCTCTCGGTGGAGGCAAACCCACCACCCCCTTCAAGTGTGGGGAAACGCTCTACTTCCCAATGCTTATCGGTGTGCGTGTCGGCCGCTAACAAACTAACCATGCAACTAACCACGCCAGTATTGCATTTTGAGAGCTGGTCCGTACACGGATTAGGAGACAAGAGGAATTTTGCCAGGAGGTGGGAGATGCAAGCAGCAGAACCGTAGGCAAAGGGCAGGGTGGTGGTACCAACCGTTTCCAAAGAAATGAGCCAATGCGCTGTCCTTCTGAGGAATGCCATGTTAACCGGACGTGTCCTGGGGAGATGATTCTTCCCGTTCGACCTACTTGCTCTCCATAGAGCCTGCAAGTGGGCAGCAGTTGGCAAATTCCCACTGGTGTGTCTGAGGGCAGGTGGATCCTTCTGCCAAAGGGACTTGAAGAGTAGGGCAACAGCGTTCTGTCCCAAAGGACATCCAGGGAGGCCAGTGTGGAGCTCAGCTCTCTGTGGTCCCAAGGCTATAGGGGTCACCACGAGTAGGACAAAGCAGATGCAAGACAGCTGGTCTATCTTGGGCTTCTCCAAGTGCCAAAAATACTTCTTATACGTTGCCCTTGGGAGCATAATCTCCTGACCCCATAAGGGACTCCACAGATCGACTGTCTTTGGCTGGGCGGCTATCACAGGACACCCTCAAATGCGTGCTTAAATAACAGATCACTTCTCATGGTTCTGGAGGCTGGGTGTCCAAGGTCAAGGCACCTGCAGATGTCATGTCTGGTGAGGACCTGCTTCCTGGTTCATGAATGGCATCTTCTCGTGATGGGGAAAGAGCTCCAATTCCTTCTTCTTCTCATGAGGACAATAATTCCATCATGGGTTGGGGAGGGGTCCCACCTTCATGCCCTCATGTAGCCCTAAAGACCTCCCAAAAGCTCCAACTGCCAATACCATCCCAATGGGGGTCAAGACTTCCTTAGATGGATTTTGGGGAGACACACAGATTCAGTCCATAACACCTGTACTCTTGGAAGATGTTGAGGGAGAGAAACACCCTACCGCTTTGTGTTCCAAGAAACATTTTCCCACAAAGAAATCCCCCCCGCCTTAGACAAGACTCACTATGCTCCCCACCTGTTTCTCTGGGGCCAGGGAAGACACAGACTTCCTTCCGATCCCCATTTCTAGGCTCATGAATGATCACTAGAATGCAGAATGACCACCCCCTCCAAAAGTCAGCTGTCTGCCAAGAAAGAGATCTGCTGCTCCAACATCTCAGTCATGGCACCTGTCCATCCCACACGGTACACCTGGTTCTTCTAGACTCCCAGGTAAATGCAAAGTCCTTTCTGCTGCCCTTGAGTTGCACGCATATCTCCCAGTCGGGGCTTGCTCCTTATTACAACAGCCTCCTCCTCCTCCTCCCATCTCAACAACTGGCTTGCAAAGTCCTTCAAGCTCTATTGCTTTGCCTTATGAGCAGGAAATCCTTGGCACCCCATCTGAAACCTGACAGCTCTAAAGAGTAGCTGTCAAATCAGGTTGCGGCTGGACAGAGTCTCCAGGGATAAATAAAGTACCAAGGATGGCAGAAAGGGGATGAAGCTGAATCTCAAGGCGAGGTCTTCAGGACGTGGCCACCAGGAAGCCATCGAGATGTGATCCCTTGAGGGGCTCCCAGGTGCCTGGCACGGTGTGGATGGGGTGCATTCTTGCCAAGCCCAGGAGCCACAGGAGGATGCAGGATGCTGGACGTGTGGCAGACGTGTACTGGAAAGGTAAACAGACATGGAAGACAGGGCCCAGATTTCAGGCAGGATCCCTGGGAGACTTCATGGAGGAGGTGTCTGGTGGGAAACAGAGGTAGGAGCATGCTGAAGGGGAAGCTGGGGAGAAGGGAGTCTAGGAGGAGCAAATGCTGAAAGCTGGGCATGCCAGTTGGAAAGCACTGGAGGAGGACGAGGATGAGGAGGAAGGGGCACTGACAGAGAGGAACAATCAACGGCACCTCAGCCCAAGGAGGTTTTCATCCAGCGCATTAAGCAGAGCGAGTTTGAAAGATCTGGGCGCTGAGTGCGGAAAAGACCTTCCCTGTGTCTGCACACCTGCCCCTCCCACGCACCTGTCCGACCCAGGTGACAGCCCACCATCTCCCCAGGTGATGAGCATGCTCGGCTTTCAGAAATCAACATCTGGTTTCCCTGAAAAATAAACAGAGGGTTCCCAAAATAGAGGGCGGCACCTGCACCTTCTTGAGAAGACGCCGACCCCAGTGAAGACGGCCGACCGCACGGTCATGGAAAGTGTTGAGCGAGTTTCAAAGGGGATCATGTGGGTGGCCGCCGTGTGCCCCTCCAGGCTGGAATGCGATCTCCAGGCACTAGGTCAGCGCTCCGATCTCCAGCAGATAAGTATTCACACAACACAAAGAATAAGCTTCCAAATAGCCAAGTGGCGTTGTGCCCGCTATGATTCTCGAATGCATTTCTGTGCTTCGGGTGTTGGGGCCCCTACTGACAAAATAATGACCTACTTCCACTGAAGAAAAGGCTGGCATTTTCCAAAATGCTCTCCTTCCTTCCTCGAGCTATTTGTATTTGACTGGGAAACCCTGTGTGTGTCCCCACTTTCTACCCCTGCGGGGAGAATCCTTAGGTATTGTATGAGTTTGGTTTGGCGTGTTTGTTCTCTTTTTGGTTTGTTATTCTCTGTCAAGTTCAGGGAAGGGCATAGCTCAGTGGGTCTTAAAAGAATCCACACTATTCTGCGCCACCATACTGGGATGTAAAATTTACCTCTCTGTGATTTTTACTAACTTGCCCTTAGCCACCATTGTCATGACAATGTTTTCACCAAAACACGAATAAAAGGAGATTTTCCTGGGGTCTTGTTTTCTTGCAGAAAAAAAGAGTTTCCTCCTCCTCCTTCCCAGGTGCCTCTGATTCAGACAGAAAGATGGAATTAGCTGATCACATGACTCCTTTCTTCCCAAATTCTATAGGGCCATGGGGGCTGAATGCACCACATAGCTGAGGCATTGTAAGTTATAGAGGAGTGTGTGCCTCTGTGTGTGTGTGTGTGTGTGTGTCTATTCTTGCCATACACCAAAGTACAAAGAAGAATTGTCAGAAAGGAAGAACAATGCAAGCCAGCATCCTCCGCAAGGCTGCTGTTTATTCTCTAAATAGGATGATGGCTTTATTATAAAAGTGGCAGGCCCTGGAAACAGGCTGTCTGTGCATTTGCAGGTCAAGAGCCTGATGATCTAGTGTCCACTCTGATTCCGGCTCAGGACCAGGGTGCACTGGGTTGAAATCTGGCCTGCAGGGAGATGTGTCCACTCAGGATTGGTGCTTGTGAAAGGATTTGGGAGTTGGGGTCTTTGAGGGTGTACTTGGACATGATGAAGTCCTACTTGAGTGGCGTGAGACTTAAATCTAATGACTGGTGTCCTCCCAAGAACACACATACAGACATGCAGGGACACAGACATGCAGGGGAGAAGGCAAAATGGAGGCAGAGGCAGAGAACGGAGTGATGTGTCTGCAAGACAAGAAACACCAAGCATTGCTGAGAGCCAGCAGAAGCTGGAAGAGGCCATGCAGGACCCTCCCCCAGAGCCTTCAGAGGGAACCAACCCTGCCGCCATCTTGATTTCAGACCTCTGGTCCCCAGAACTTGGAAACAACTTTGCATTATTTTAAGTTCCCTAGTTGGGTAGACGTTGTTACAGCAGCTACGGGAAACCAACACGCTCATCCTAACCAATGACACAAAGACACTTCATCTTATCATACCTCAGATCTCACCCATCTCCAAGAAGCTAGAGATCATTTCTTTGACCCTCCATGGGCAGCTATTAGGATGAACTTTCAGACTCCCTTTCTCAGATGGGTTCTGGAGGGCCAGGGGCTGTTGTTCATTTTTCTATTGGACTTCCCTCCAGATCTGAGAGAAAGATGAAGGATATAGGAGAGAAACCATTCTAGAAGAGGACAGTGACCATCCCAGAACAAGACAATGCCCAACACAGAGCAGAACAATGACCATCCCAAAAGAGGATGCTGACCATCCCAGAAGAGGATGATGACTCTCCCAGAACAGGACGATGACCATCCCAGGGCAGGCTTATGAATAAGACAATGAGTGTCCTGGAATGACATGATGAGCCTCCCAGAACCCACAACACCAGACCTCCAAGAAGAGATTGCACTTCCTCCTTAAACAAGTCAGGAGACAGGCCATGAGCAACACCAGGAAACACCCAAGTGAGGGCCATGTGGCTAGTTCCAATGGAAGAGCTGCAGGAAATGTCCTCAGGGAGACTGCAGGCCAAACACAGAGGTGGGATGTGCCCAGCCTGTCCCTGGGGATGCTGGTGATTAGGCCACTGTGGGGTGCAGAGAGAGGAAGGAACCCAGAGGGAGATAGGGCGGGAGGGAGGGCTGGGTTGGGGCCAGGCTGTCCGGGCGCCAGTGGGGTGTTTGGATGGTGGGTGAATCTGGGTTCTCTAGAGAAACAGACCAATAGGGTATGTGTGTGTGTGTGTGTGTGTGTGTGTGTGTGTGTATGAGTGTGCACTGTGTGCACACGTGGGGAGGCATTTATTATAAGGAATTAGTTCATGCAATCATAAACACCGAGCAGTCAAGATCTGTAGGCAAGCTGGAGCTCCCGGAGAACCAAGGTGGTATAAATTCAAACTTGAGTCCAAAGGCAGAGAACCAGGGGCTGACTTTATAAGTTTTGGTCCATAGGCAGCCAGTTCGAGACCCAGGAAGAGCTGATATTTCAGATCAAGTCTGAAGACAAGAGTAAGGCAACCTCCCAGCTGGAAGGACGTCAGGCAGGAGGAATGTCTCTCCTCATCAGCCTTTTTATTCTATCCTGGCCCTGCCTCCCTGGGGACGACCATGCACTTCATTAGTCCACTGAACTGAACGCTAATTTCATCCAGAAAGACCCTCCGAGACACATCCAGAATCACATTTGGCCCCATGTCAGAGCACCATGTGGTCCAGTCAAGCTGATGCAAATAACTAACCATCCCAGCACATCATCTATAGATCAGGGCTGATGACACCTGCCGCTCTGGTGGCTGTAGGACATACATCAAGTGGTTAACACAGCCCCCATCACTGCTGCCACCCATTGAGCAGTGAGCAATGGCATCAGGAGCCTGACATTTTTTTTTTTAAGATTTTATTTATTTGACACAGAGAGAGATCACAAGTAGGCAGAGAGACAGGCAGAGAGAGGAGGAAGCAGGCTCCCTGCTGAGCATGGAGCCCAATGAGGGGCTCGATCCCAGGACCCTGAGATCATGAGCTGAGCTGACGGCAGAGGCTTTAACCCACTGAGCCACGCAGGCGCCCGACATTCTTGAACGACGTCTCCTTCTCACCATGCTTCTTGCAGGTCTCCTAACAACCCACAGGATGGATCCACGCAGTGCTCCCTCTGGGAATCTCACACTATAAAACCAGGGACAGAAGCCCAATACAGACCCTGAAAATTCGCACACGGGGGGGCATCCTGTCAACGTGACAAATGCATCCTTCGTACATAGTATGTTATAATTAGATGTTAGACTCTTCTGGAAAACCAGTATCAAGATGCATTCAAAAGTACGGGTGACCCCTTATTTCCCGATAAGGTCACATTCAAAGAAGCCACAAGTTAGGACTTTGGCGTGTCTTTTGGAGGGGGTGGGAGACACAGGTTAACCCCAGAGAGTTGAGTAGAATGAGCCTTAACTCGAATGACGGGCATCCTTATAAGAAAGTATTTCTAGCCTAGGATGGAGGACCAGCCTAACGAGTTCTTAGAATGGCCTGTTTTGAGTTCTCAGGTTGAGCATCACATGGACCACCATTCCTCATACAGTATGTTTTGGAGAACTTTCTTGGAGCAGGAGGCCACAGAAGACAGTCTACATGTTGCAATGATCGGCTCGGCAAGCATTCAAACCTTGTAATTCATAATACAAGGCACGCTTTCCTGTCCCTTCTGTAGTGCGTTTAATGTCCAAATGCACTGTGTGAAACCTTTCTTTCTCTTGCACCTGTAAAAACTTAAAATGGGGGCGCCTGGGTGGCTCAGTCTGCCTTCCGCTCAGGTCATGATCTCAGGGTCCTAGGACCGAGTCCCGCATCGGGCTCCCTGCTCAGTGGGAGGTCTGCTTCTGCCTTTCCCTCTGCTCCTCCCCCTGTGTGTGCTCTCTCTCACTCCCTCTCTCAAGTAAATAAATAAAATCTTAAAAAAAAAAAAACTTTAAAAAAATGGCTCTTGGGAGGATATAATAAACTTGCAAGAGCAAAAGGAAGTTAATCTTCATAGAAAGGGCGGCATGACTTCCATGTGTTGTTCACAAATACCTTTGTTCTCCAGGACATAAAATCTGGCCACAACGCACAGATAATCCTCCTTTCTGGATTCTCTTTTTCTTTTTTCTTTCTTTTTTTTTTTTAACGCCATTATCTCTACTTTGGAAGAAAAATTTTTCCAGCTACTTGAGGAAGCAATTTTTTTCTTGGCTTGTTTCCCAAGTTCTTATGTGATACCTGCAGGGAATATGTGACTGGTTTGTGAAAAGGCTGAGCCTTTCTTCAGACGGGGCCAAGAACAGAGGGTGGACGTGTCCTCAGGGTGGCAGAGAAAAGTGACCGGTCTTCCCAGCTGTGCTTCTGTCGGGTAAGCAGAGCTTTCTTCGTTCATCACAAAGGAGGTGCCCGTGTTCTCAGTAAGACCCCTAAGTTCTCAGTCAGCGGATGGGGGCCCCAAGGCCACATCTGCATGGGCAGACTCATGCGTAGCGGATGCCACGGTTCTGATTCCCTACCCACTGGACCCCAGGATCCATTAGGAGAGCTAAGTATTCAGACCCACTCCATCAAAGGCCAACGGTGGCTGTCATGTGACCAGAGCCCACAAACTGTTAAATAATAGTTGAATTGTCCCCCTAATGACGGGCCAACACTCAGAACCTGTCAGTGGGACCCTATCTGCAAACAGAGTCTTTGCAGATGTGACAAAGTGAAGGATCTGGAAATGAGCTCATCCTGGACCAGGGTGGCCCTGAATCCAATGACAGGTGTCCTTGTAAGAGACAGAAGAGGAGACACAGACAGAGAAGAGAAGCCACGCGAGGACAGAGGCAGAGATGGGAGGGACAAAGCCATAAACCCAGGGACACCTGGAGCCCCAGAAGTTGGAAGACACTCTTATCACTCAGTTTACAATAATTTCTCATGGCAACCTTAGGAAGACTAATATACCTGGTTACAGACATGTCAATTCTCTATCAAAACTAGCTCCAATGTTCCTTTAAACTTTAAAACTGAATGACTTTCTAAAGACCTAAGGGTAGGACAATGGATGAAAAAGGATGTTGAATGTACCTTTCAATATACAGTATGATAAAAAAGGGTGGCCAGAGATTGATGCTATTTTCATGAAAGTCATTTAATGTTGCTATACTTGAGAGGATGAAGAGTTTAAGATGCATTTTTCATATGTGGTTGTAAATGTCTTAAAGCCTTAGAAAAGTGCAGTTCATTTTCTAAGTGGTCCTACCCAGAGAGAAAGACCTATGGAGTAAAACATAACTCCATACCCCTGGTTGTACCTTTGTATCAAGACTTTGGTGCCGGGCACCTGGGTGGCTCAGTCGGTTAAGCCGCTGCCTTCAGCTCAGATCATGATCCCAGGGTCCTGGGATCAAGTCCCGCATCGGGCTCCCTGCTCCATAGAGAGCCTGCTTCTCCCTCTCCCTCTGCCTGCTGCTCTGCCTCCTTGTGATCTCTCTCTGTGTGTCAAATAAATAAATAAAATCTTATAAAAAAAAAAAAGACTTTGGTACCATGGATGGAAATCATCTAATCGACTCACTTGGAATCCAAGGACATGAGGCTCTCCCAATAAGCACTCAGTATCTACAAAATAGGGAGAACATGGGTGGTGAAGACTGTCTCCCCACGTCCCCTTCTCCCAGCCAAGGGCAACCAGCATGCCACGTGCTGCGTCTGTGTGTTGGACTTTTGTACACTCGCAGAAATGGAATCAGCCCCGCTTTAAATAGGGTCATTGTGCAGCTCAAAGGGATTGAGACTGCTCACGCTGTGCCTTCCTGTCACTCGAGGGCATGGCCAACGGTTCAACCCGACAACCTCATGGCCATCCGCTTGCCATGCTTCTTGTCACTTGAGCAGCGTGTGCCACGGGGTCACAGAACGTTTTCTAGAAATGTTAAATTTAGGATAGTGAGGCATGTGATCTCCGTGGAAGGAGAGCGAAGAGTGACCTCTACTGATGGGATGTCTTTTGAAGAGTTCGGGCATGTTTACAAAAGGTGACTTTAGCAAAATCGGATGGACTTCTTGGAGTCCCTTTCGCTGGGAGGGTCTGTACCAGGTGACAGAAGATTCCCTATGTCCACGTCCATCGCCCAGACCTTCCCATCACATCACGTGAGCCCCAGAACTCATTCTGGTTGCACAAAGCATGGTCAGCCCCCGTCCAACAGTACCACACTCTGAGGGGTGGACATCCCTACCAGTGTGGTGAACTCAAGGGTAATGTTGGACCCAAGATGCACAGAGTCTCCATCACACCAAAGGGCTTGGAATTCTGCACCCAAGAATGGACTTTCTTCCGGTTGACTTCCTGATGACCCTTGTGCACGTCCTCTAAGGAAATGGTGGGTTCTTCGTGAAGTCCATGAGTCTACCCATGTTGACTGGTTTACGGGATGGAAAGTGAAGCCCAAGACGCTTGGGACATGCGTCCCTGGTCTTGCTACTTCTCAGAGAGCATGTGTGCGTGTGTGTCTGCATGTGGGAACATCTGCGACTTTTCAAGGAAGAACCGTGTAGAAAATGGGAGTTCGTTATGCAAAGGATTCTGTACTTTCGAGTCTGGAGGATGGAGGGATTCATGGATCTTTGGGGGGCGAGCTGTGTTCTCTCTCAAGGCAAATCCGTTCACACGGAAAGCATCTTATGGCCAATCACTCAGACTGTAGGTCTTTGAAGTTGTTTTCACATTCCACCTGGATTACCTACCAGCAACCTCTGGAGTTGAACTGCATCAAACAAAGAAGCTGCCTTTCAAAAGTCCACCCTTTTTTCCCTGGCCTTACCCTGCTTTGGGGACCCGCTGCTTTTTACTTGAGAGTGGACCCCCATTCGAAGTCCCAGATCACCTCTCCACCCATCTGCTCTTCCTCCTGAACCGGTTCTGTGAAGACAGAAGCTCCGCCCACCTTGTGAGTCAGGTCCGGGGAATTCAGCATCGGATTGGCTCTTGGGAAGGGCAGGATAAGGAGTCTCAAATCGAGACAACAGAGTCTGATAATTCCCACATTGCAAAAATCCCATTCCATCAGTCTGTGCATATTGCCCGAGGACCTGCCAGATGCGGGCCCACTTACTGCACAGTGAAGCCAGCCGTGACCAAGGCAGATGCTCTTGGCCACCCAATGTGTATAAGCCAGCAATAAACAGAGGGGCCCAGCCATAAGGTGGGTGGAATATGTCACGTGTTAGAAAGTCTAAGTGCCAAGGGGGTGTGGTGGGATGAACTGGATCCTCCCACCTCCCACAAGAAATGGTGTCTTCAAGCCCGGACCCCCAGGACCTCAGAATGGGACCTTACTGGGAACAAAAGATGGGATTAGTGAAGATGGGGTCGTCTCGGAATAGGGTGGCTCGTAAATCTAGCATGACAGGCGTCCTTTTAAGAAGAGAAGCAGCACAGATACACAGACACAGGGAGAAGGCCATGGGGAGACGGATGCAGAGATGGGGTGGTGTGTCTACAAGCCAGGAGATGCTAAGGATGGCCGGGCACAGATTCTCCCTCTCGGAGCCTCCAGGAGGAACTAGCTCTCCCCACACCTTGGTTTTAGACTTGTGGTCTCGGGACCTTGAGAAGACTCGTTTCTGTCATTAAGCATTGCACTTTGTGGAGCCTTGTGATGCCTGGCGCAGGACTCACACCCCTGGTCTGGCTCACTGCACACTGACCCTGACGTGGCTCCTTGTGGCTTTGTCAGCCTGGGGACATGTCAGGGTAACAGCTCTGCAGCTGTGGCTTACATCATGCTACCTGTTCATGAGCAAAAGTGCGGTGGGCACGGAATTTGCTCCAGTCCCGCTAAAGGGACCTCCCCTCTTTGGTGAAGACCAAAGAAGAAGCATAGTATCTCACAAGGGAGTGAGAAAGCACATCATAGAGGCTGTTCACCCTCCCTTCCGACATCACGAGTCCATGGCGGCCCTTGTCCTTCATAATGACACAATGCCATGTGACCCTCTGTTGATTGCTGACAGCCAATTACTCGTACACGGCAAGCAAGCACAGAGCGGATTAACCGAAGCCTGCCTGGATGATAGATGAACAATGACCAAACTGTTCGGAAGTCATCTGCAGTGGCTCAACGGAATGATCAATGACAACATGAAATACCCCTGTACGAAATATCATCACGCAGCTGGAAATCCGTCATTTCTATGAATAAAATTAGGGGTTCGTGGGCTGACGATGGAGGCCAACACTGCTGGAGGCCTCTATAACCTTCTATAACACTCTGCTGTTGCATAGAGCGGGCTTTGACCTTCTCTTACTATACCCAGGAGAGCCCTTGAAATCACCGTGTACCTTAGCAGGAATTCGAAACAAATTAAGGCAAGGTGGAGACAGAAAGCCCTCTTCTGCCAAATGAAAACAATGTCTGGAAGCATCAGCATGGCTTCCTCAAATCCACTGGAGGTAAGGCATAATTGCAACACTAATGACTCCAGAGGAATATTTGCAGGATAAAAGCAATTAGACCAATTAGGAGGGTCATTAACTGACGGAGATACTGTCATCCCATTTAACAAGCTTGCTGGAATCCAAGACCAAAGGTCTGTCTTTTCTAAAGGTTTTGGAAGGTTGGGTGGATTTTCTTCCGCAAGATGTTATTGTGGAACTGAGGGTCTTTGAGAAAAGGAATCATCATGAGTTCTGGAGTCACAAGACTTGAGACAATCAGAAGTGAATTCAACCGAACACAGAAGGTGGTGTGTGCACAACACGGGAAACCCACAGTTTGGATAAGACACCTAGTTATTATGTGTGGGTTTCCCGCGGCTGGTGCGACCAATACCCACAAAGTGGTGGCTTAAAACAACACAGGGGCATTCTCTTACAGTGCTGGTGGTCCGAAGTCTGATATAAGTCTCACTGAGCTAACCAAGGCGTTGGCACAGCTGTGTTCCTTATGGGACACTCCACTTCCTTGCTCTTCCAGCTTCTACAGGCTTCCACCATTCCTTACTTAAGAAATTGGTAAATACAAATAAGTAGATACAAACAGGTAGATATATACAGATGTACCCAGACTCATACACACACACACACACACACACACACACACAGCTTTCTTTCTTTGTTTGTTTTGTTTTTAAGTAAGCCCTATGGCCAACGTGGGGCTCAAACTCACAACCCCAAAATCAAGAGTCACGTGCTCCTCCGGCTGAGCCACCCAGGTGCCCAATAGACACACCCACTTTTGCTGATGTGAATTTCCAAGCTTCTTCTTGGGAACAGCCAACAAGAATGAAAGTAATGAAAATGAAGGCTGGCATTGAAGGGAAAAAAATCATCGAAATTATCTCAGTATCTGAGATTATTGCCTGAGGTAAGAGAAGGGGTTGCAAAGAGGTGAATTATGTTTTCTCTCGATTGATGGAAACAGGTGAGCAATGTTGCCTCATCTGCCTGCTAAGAGATATTGACTGTACTTGCTTCAACTTTATATCCAGACTAAATCAATGAACAGTAATCAGTCGCTTATGTAATTTGGGCAGGAATCCCTGACCACATCTGTATCTGATGCCTTTCTCATCTTCCCGCATGTCTTGGTTAGAGAGCTAGCCCCGCACAAGACAAGTTGCCCCAGAGCCTCCAAATATGGCCTTCTCTAGACAAATAGTCTTTATAGATGTGAATAAGGATCTGAAAATGAGTCCATGCTGGAAAGCCCTGAATCCAAAGACAGGTGTGCATGCAACAGACAGAAGAGGACAGACATAGACACAGAGGAGAAGCCATGTGAAGATGGAGGCAGAGTTGGGACGGACACAGAAACAAGCCCTGCCCTGCCTGGATCTCAGACCTCTGACCCCCAGAACTGCGACAGGGTGAATTCCTTTTGTTGTAAGCCACCCCATGTGTGCTGGTTCATTTCAATGCCCCAGGACGCTCACACAGCTCCTAAGAAAGAGGTGTGATGACATCAGGCCTTCATCCATGCTTCTGAGAGTATCTGCTGATTTCCACGCAAGGGGCATCCGACACGAGTCACAAGGTGTGTTTTGTTTTGAAATATCATTTCGGCCCCTAACGTTTAGCTGTTCTGCATAGGTACGTGAACAAGGCTGAAACCAGAACCAAAGGGAAACACGAGTAGGGCATCGGGATACCAGCCATGAGATGCTGCACGCACCTGTCCTACAGGGTCATAAATGGGAGACCGAGACAAAGATGGTTTCTCAAGTGGGTCCCAGTGAGCATCTGAAAGTCAGTTCTAGGGATGTCTCTTCTTCAAGACCCTTCGGTTCTGAGGAGCTGCTCTCCAGCCATGGCCCAGGATTAGGACCGGCCCCAGAGACACTATATAAAGTACCCAACCCCAGGTGAAGCTCCATGGGTAAGAGAAGCAGGTGTCTATGGATATTGCCAGCCAGCAGGAAGATAATGCATGATACGACCATACACACACACACATGGCGGTCTCACCAAGAGACCCAGGAAGACCTCAGGCAGACAGCCTGATTTGGTTTCATCCATCACATCTGGGACAGCTTGACACACATGCCAACTCACAGAATCAGAAGTTGCCGAATTTAGAGCATCTGAAAGCCACATGGGTGGCAAAGAAGGACTCTAGGAACTGAAAGGTACAGTAGGAAAAAGCAGACTTGGCATTAGCAAATTTCTACAATGACAGCGTCCGTGCTGTAAGAAGAAGTTGAGTCACAAGGCATCTCTGTTATGCCAGTGACAGGCCAGAGCATCTCAGATTCCCAGGAAGGAGCCACAGCCAAAGGGAAGCAAGCAAGACATCTGGTATGATGGGAATTCTCCTGTAAAGGAGAAGTCTCCTGGTAGGTGGATGAATTAATTCATTCAACCTGGCAGGTGCATGTTATTGATTCTGGATGTGGAGAACTGGAGTGGTGGCAGGTGGCTCGAGTGTGGCATTTTTCCCAAGCTGGTCAGCTCAGGAAAAGTCAGCTCGACAGGGAAGCATTGTCTCTATGTCACCCATGGCTTGAATAGCCAACAGCATGGCTGTCACCTGCAGAGGGCAGAATGCTTCGGGAGTTCCTATGGGCTCTCCTAGATTCATCTGGTTTCATGAAAATATTTAGTAACACAATCTCCACTGCTTGGAGAAGTGATCTTGGATAGCCTGCAACCACAATCCTTGGCTTGTCGGTCTACTGGCATGAAGGCTGCCATCAGCTGCTCAGTGCAGGCAGGGAGGGTGTCACACCCGGCCAGCTTCCCCAGGCCCCCAGGAGGAGGACGTGGCAGGGACAGAGGCTCAGATGGAGAGGCCACAGAACAGTCTAGAGACAGCTGCCTACAGCAAGGATGTTTCTGATGCAGAATGGACCTCATGAATTGTCCAGGGACGTGTGTGAATCATGAGCCTTACGTGGCATTACAGGGGTCCCATCCCAGCTAGATGGACATACTTAAAATGTGGCTAATTGATGTAGGCAAAGTTCCCTTCCCCAAGGAACACTTCCCCCAGGTAGGAGACAGGGAGGTCTGATGGGAGGAATGTGCTTATTAGAATTCACAGAATTCAGACTTGAATAAAATAGGAGGGGGAAGAATGATCACTGACCTCGAATCTCTTTACGACCTTCCGATTGATCCTTCCCTGGACAGAATGAAGAGAAAAATCAATTCTCTTTACTTAGATTTCCTTGGAAGTGTGGTGTCTCTGTGCCTTTGTCTACAGGCAAAAGTGAAGTGGCATGAACCAACTTCACCGAGTAAGAGCTTTCAGAATAAGTGTTTTTGTAAGGTGCAAATTCCAGCCCCCGGAAGGAAGAACAGAGAAGTCGGGTTCAATCGCGGTTCGAATATAAGAAAGTTGGAAATGACTGAGTAGTTTTTAATGGGATGTTGCCTGGAGAGACTGTATTTTAATCAATGCAAAGCGTATCCAGCTACCACGGTGACCGTGAGGCTGTCTGATGAATGCTCTGTGCAAAAGCAAGCCTTAAAGTGACAAAGGCAATATTAAATATGATTTCTTACCGGAAACCTCCATCCCAAGTGACAGAGGTATCAATGAAAATGAATATGAGCACGAATTAATTCGTTTCTGGTAGTGTCAGGGGAAAAGACGGTGCTCTCAGTTGGAGTAAAAGTTGCAAAATTTTAGCTCAGGAGAGAAGACTGAAAATTTGAGGAAATAGAGTGTCCAAGGTCAAATAGACAATGCAGATTAGTTTCTTCCAATATCCATTCAGACAATTATCTTGAATTAAATATGATCCCAACACAGGGCATGCAGTGAAGCCACAGAATTAATGAGTCTCTTCTGTAGCACAGCAGGAAAGGAATAGAGTAGGGGACAGACATGATTGTGAAATTCAGTGCCAGCAGCTAGCTGGGCATCCCTGGGGAACCCTAGAGTCTCTGGGCATCACTTCCCAAATTCTGTGATAGTATGGGATCAACAGCTGTGGTGGATAAGAGAGCAACAATCATCACCATCGCCATCACCTCCATCACCACCACCATCTTCATCATGTGACATCATCACCATCACTGCCATCATCACTATCACCACCATTAATATCACCATCATCATCATCACCAACACCATCACCATCACCACCGACACGCCCCACATATCACCATCACCACCATCACCAGCATCATCACCGCCATTGCCACCATCGTGACCACCATGACCACCATCACTATCACAACCAACAACCACTGTCACTAACCATCACCATCATTACCATCACAATCACCACAATTGCCATCATCATCACCATCATCACCATTATCCTGATGACCATCATCACCACCATCATCACCACCACTATCACCACCATCAATCATCACCATCATCCTTATCATGACCATCATCATCACCATCATCATCACCACCATCAGTCATCACCATCAGTCATCACCATCATGACCATCATCACCACCATGACCATCAAACTCAGGTCATCATCATAGCAGTTGCCCTACGCTGAGATCCCCCAACGTACAAGTTGTTCTCCAACACTTTTTTTCCGTTAACCAGTGTTTTTCATGTGCCTCTGATGTGCCAGGGGCCATGCTGTGAGCCAGGGACATCAGTGATACAGCTAGACGAACCATGGCACAAAGCGTGAGGTAGGTGATAAGGGAGACGTTATGGGAGCAAGGAGTGAAAGCACCTGACTTCAGGACAGCTCCTTTAGGGTCTTCTGTGGATGCTGAGAAGTGAGTAGGGTTTGGATGGCCAGGAAGAGAAGAACAGCCAAGAAGCCAAGACAACATGTGCACATGTGGAGCCACAGAAGGGAGGCATGGAAGGTTCTCCACCCACATGAGTTTGTACAAGTAAGCATGACTCTGGACTACAGAGCGGGCAGTTCAGATTGGCGAGAACCTGGGAGCTCAGAGGCCAGCAAGGAGGATGTGTTATGGACCAGGACAGGTGTGACCTGGTGTGGGGTAGCAGCAGCAACACAGAAACGGAATGGGTGTTTTTGAGAGATGTTGACAAAATGGGCACAAAGTGTTGAATTACTCATTAAAGATAGAAAGAAAAATGGAGAGGCAGAAGAAACCATCAGGGAAACTCCAGGGTCTTGCCTACTGCTGGGAGGCGATGGCGCCGTTGACTGAATGAAACAGGGAGGAAGAAGAGGTCAAGTTAAATCCTGAATGTGCTGAGCAGGCAGAGAGCTCCAGCTGGTAGGACTTTTGGAGAAAAATATATCAGCGCGAGCTAAAATCCATGATCACAGACACAATGCCCAGGGGGAGGTGTGTAGTGTGAGATGCTGGACTCAAGCGGTGAGGGACGTGGCATAAAAGAGACAGTCAAGAAAGAAGAGGCTGCAAGGAGTGAACCAATCAGTGGCTGGAAAATTAGACACGGTAGCATCATGGTGGGTGGGTGATACAACCACATCTTTTAAGATAGCTGCTTAGAGAACATGGCTGTAGAGTGCTTCATCATTCTGTTCACTGAGAATCAGGGACTAGGCTATTCTTGCATTAATTCACCTCTCCAGCTAGAATGTAAATTCCATGTGCACAAGAACCCAAACACATCTGATGGTATTAAAGGGTCAGAGCGGTTGATGGTGGTTGCTGAAGCTTTACATGACTAACGGTTTATTGAGCTTATGAGACAACTCACCAGAAGGGCAAGAATGTGGCATACGACCAAAATCCTTCACCCATAACCACAGCAGACATCACTCATTGATTAGAGTCACCCTCACTTCTGGACCATCCTCATGCCATCTCATTCCAGCAGGGCAGAACCAATCCACCACCAGCCTTAGGGTTGCAAGGAAATCCATTTGTTATCCATTCAACTCATGCTTCAAGTGTAGACAGGGCACTTCCTGCCTCCCAGCTACTACTACAAAATTAATTTCTTCAGAGGTTTATCAATTAATGGATATGGAATTACCCTGAATGCTTTACTATTATCTTCTGAAAGGTACTACTATTATAGTTCTGTAAGTGAATGAAGATGTATTTGCATCAAGGAGTATTCTTCAACCTAGAAGTCTACCCAGTAGCTAACGTTAAGCTAGATATTCTGTCTCTAGGTCGGTCAGCAGGGTTGGTCTACGACTTTGCTTTGGAAATTGCCCATTTGGGAAGAAAACACATACAGTTTATTCTATTTAACACACACAGTAAGCTGGTGGCTGTGGTCATTCTGAATGACATACACCAAGGGCTGTCAGACTATGGTCAGAAGGGGCCAGGGAGTAAATATTTTTAGCTTTGTGGGCTGAACTCTTCAACTCTTGTGCTAGAACAGACAGGTATAGACAATAAGTAAATGAATGGGTGCAGCTGTGTGTCGATAAAATTTATTTGTAAAAACAAGTGGAGGGCCAGCTTTAGCCCAGGGTGGTAGCCTGCAGACCCTTGGTCTAGATCACCATTGGAGGTTTAGGAAAAGTGTAAAGGAACTCCATCACAGGCAAGAAGCCTTTTTAGTGGAGAGCCGACATTTGCTATTTCAACAGATTGCTGATCTGTTTGTGATTTCCATTTCTCTTGGCCTCCATTTGGGAAAATTCCACCTTTTTTTGGAATAAGACATCCTTTTCTAACTGGTAATCAAAGATATTAGCCCAGAGTCAAGAATAAATTGCTCTTCGTCCAAATTTAAATCACATTTTATTAGACGTTATTTCCTCTTTCTTGTTCCAAGGCATACTTAATTTGTTCTTTTCTTCTTGCAGGGTGGAGGAAGAATAATGGTTTGGTGAATTATTATTCTTTCATTTTTTAAAAGGAAATGATTATTAATCTTGTTTGTGGCTTCTCTGTTCCCGCTTGGTGTTTTATTTCTGCACAAATACTTCCATATCCCTATCCCTGATTTTTACTTCAGTCCTGGGGCACCCAGACACATTCCCCCCCCCCATTTCTTACTAATTCAAGAACTTAGAGGTATATAAATTCTCTCAATATTTTTTAGCTCTATTCTTGGCATGGAATAGAAATGCCACAGTTTCCATCTTTATTGTTTATAAAATACTGTCTTCCTGGCTGTGAATCCTCTGCCTACGTGCTTTAGAAGGGCAGCTTTCAAAAATTTACATGTTTGGGCATGTAGAAATCCCAAGTTTTAATCACTAAAGGCAAATAGGAAAAGGAGGCTCCTCCCACCTCCCTGTTGACTGGGGCACCAAGGTTATGGACAAAGGGATATGAAGTCAGGCTTGAACTTACAGAGGAAATGTGGGGGTGAGGTGGGTCCCCCAACTTTGAGACCTCAGCCAGACCAAAGATGTGCAAAGGGACCAGCGTTGGGGGTGGGGAGGATGCATTCCTAGAAAAGAATCATCTGGAGAAAATGGTCTCGTGCTGCATACCCCCGTTTTCCCCTGGAAGGGGAGGAGCCTGCAGGGACCTCCAGAACCTGAATCACGTGACCTGCTGGGGCATCGTCCTCGGGTGCCTGGCTCCCTCCTGAGAAAGCCCCTGGCCACGTGGGGGCAACAAGTCTGTGGACACTATAGGTGAGTGAGTTCTATGGGTTATTATTGGTCCCATTCAATGGGGCCACTAGGATGGACAAAGGGACCCCATGGCAAGAAGCCTGTGGTAAAATACATATCCATCTCCAGAACTTTGCATCTCCCCAAACGGAAGCTGTGTCCCCATGAAACACTAACTCCCCACCCCCATCCGCAGTCCCTGGCCCCAGCATTTACTCTCTGGCTCTGGCTCTATGGATGGAACTCCTCTAGGAACCCCACATACATGGAATCCCACAGGATCCATCCTTCTGTGTCTGGCTCATGTCCATCAGCACCATGTCCTCAAGGTCCAGCCACATCCTAGCAGGTGCAGAACGGCCTTTGTTTCCAAGACTACATCATATTCCATTCTGAGCATGGACCACATGCCGTGGATCCATCCATCCATCAGTGTTATCTTCGTGGGGGCCATCAATCAGCCCAGAGGAGCAACTACAAGTAATTTGTACCTTCGCAAATGCATCTACCACCCCACCAAGGCTCTTGAACATGCCCAGACCCCACCACTGTCACCGTCACGCCCTAAAAAACTGATAATAATACCTGGAAATGTGTAGCAACAGGAAATGAGGCAGTCAGTGGTCTGAGGCCTTGGTCTTTTGAGCCAAGGGGGTCAGCTTGCCTTAAGCAAAGAGCACCCGAGTGGGGACCTAACCCAGGGCATGATCCCCTGCTGGAGGTACATGGGGGCTCCAAACTGTGAGGAACAGAGCAAACACCCTCCAATTTCCACCTTGCTGCCATTTCAGAACCGCAGCTTTCTAAATGGACCTTAAGAGTTTTCAGAGCTACAGCAGAATACAGAGGTGTTTGCTGAATACAGGGAAAGGCTGGAAAGAGGTGATCTGAGAGCCTGACATACAGCAGGGAAGGAGCAGTTGATAAATGTTGTATGGGGCGGAGGTGTTTGCGGGAAGAGCGGGGAGCCTCTCTCTTGGGGCAGGAGAAGGCCCTCCAAGGATGGGTCCAGCATTGCTGACAGATGCCCCCCTCAGCATCCGTGACCTGAGTTCTGTGTCGCAGAGACCAACACGCCAGAAGGCAGCCAGGATAAGGCGCTCTCCGTGAGCTGACAAAGACACCTTGTGACTGAACGACACTCATTATTTCTTATCTGTTAAACAGTGCATACAATAGGCAACGCTAAAACCACACGATAATCTTCTGGGTGATTAACTTGTAAAACAACCCCGTCCTCAATACCACTGACACTGAGACATTTTCCGACAAGTCCCATTTGCAGAAAAGATGATGCCAGATCACAAACTCAGCTCAGAGCACGTGCGAATGCTCCCCTGGGGCACTGAAGCCGTGGAGCCAAGGGGACGCCGTTCGCCCACGGAAGAAGGGGAGAGACAGAAATTAACTGAGACCAGAAGGGGTTTCTGCAAAACAGGGCTGCATGGCACGGGCTTGATATTTGGATATAAGACATACATCCAGATGTGACACCACGAAAAATAAGCGCTTGACACTAGGTGGAGATTTACCTCAAAGTGGGATCAGACAGTGACAATAATATTAGAACACACGCAACCCCAAATTTCTAACCTCACAGTCACCAAAAATTAATCTTAACTTACTTGCACGCTGCCTGCCCCTAGCTATACCCTCAAAGCTGAGCCAGACCCTCATTCCAACCATAATCTGATGCAGAGCTTAACCCAAACCATAAGAAATAAATTAATTCTAACTTCAATACCAAACTTTAAATTCTACACTCCCATTAACCCAGAACAGGACCCTAGCCCTAATCTTAACTCTAACATAACGCTACACACTAACCCAGACCCTACCCGTCACCAACCTTAATGTTAACCCTAACCCTGATCCTAACCATGACCCTAACCCTGATCCTAACCCTAATCTTAACACTAACCCTAGACCATAGCCCTGACCCAGACTGTAACCCAACCCTCACCCTGATCCTAACCCTAACCCTTACCTTGACACTAACCCTAACCCTGACTATAATCCAGACCCTGACCCTAACAAGACCATACCTCTAACAATTATCCTGACCCTAACTTTCACCCTAATCTTAACACTAACCCTAGACCCTAACTCTGAGCCTCTCTCTGACCCTAAACCTCACTCAGACCCCGACCCTAACCATCCTTCAAGGTAACACAAAAGCTGGCTTTTCAAAAACTGAAAACACTGTGCACGGCCGCTCATCCTCCTTTGGGTAAACCCTCTCCCGCCTAGTTCTGCGTGTGCTTACTCATGAGCATTCAGAATCCTGTGTAGCGTGCAGTTTGTCCTTAGTAGCAACATAGATACAATGTGAAAACAAAGGAACTCTCGAGCCATGAAAAGATACAGAGGATTCTTCAGTGCATGTAACTAAGGGAAAGAAGCTGGTCTGAAAATGCCACGTACTCTATGATTTCAGCGCTAGGACATTCTGGAAAAGGCAAAACCGTGGAGACAGTAAGAAATCAGTGGTCGCCAGGGGTTCAGCAGGGAGGGATGAGCAGGTGCAGCACAGAAGATTTTTAGGGCAATAAAATGACTCTGTACGGCACCATAATGATGAATCCGCGTCACATACATTTGTCCAAATCCAATAGAATGCACAACACCAAAGTGACCCTAATAAACTGTGGACTTTCATTAACAATAATGTGTCCAAACTGGTTCGTTGATTGTAGCCAATGTGCCGTAAAAATGCAAGATGTTAATTAGCAGCAAAACTTGGGGGGGGGGGGATGTGGCTGGGCATTCCCTGTATTATGTGCTCAATTTTCTTTTTTCTTTTTTTTTTTTTTTAAAGATTTTATTTTATTCATTTGACACAGAGAGAGAGATTACAAGTAGGCAGAGAGGCAGGCAGAGAGAGAGGAGAGAGGAGGAAGCAGGCTCCCCGCTGAGCAGAGAGCCCGATGTGGGCCTCGATCCTAGGACCCTGGGATCATGACCTGAGCCGAAGGCAGCGGCTTTAACCCACTGAGCCACCCAGGCGCCCTGTGCTCAATTTTCTATAAGCCTAAAACTCCACAAAAAATTAAGTCGAAAAAAATTTTTTTGTAATAATAGTCAAGATTCAAACAGGTCTGGCCGTAGCTGTCAGGTGAGCAATTTTCATGGTGATGGCTTCTCCCCACCCCCAGGTACAAAGAAAGAAGGTGTGTTACAGGTAAGAGGGCTTTCTGTGACTTGTTTCCCAAAAGGAAGTTTTAAAAATGTATTCTCACCTTTAATCTTATGAACAGAGTACATAAGGAATTTGCTCTGAAGTAGAAGGGTCATTCTACGAGGTGAGATTCCTACAGACGAACGTACCCTGGAAAACCAGAGATATGAAGCCGACTCTAAGATAGCAAATTTAGGAAGTCCTCACCATCCTGGGGTATCACACCAATGCTTTCATTATCTCTCCAGCATCAGATGGGTGAAAACATGTCAATTAAGTACTCCAAACAGGAACACGGAAAGGGTGAGTCTGGGCAGGTGTCTGATGGGAAAGCCCACACCTGGGATGGTAATGATGTTAAGTGACTGAGGGACAGGCATGCCAAGCAGCGAAACTCCACGGAAAGTCCTCCCCCTCCATGCCCAGGGCTTTCCGGATGTTCCAGGCTGTGCAGTGATCACATGGAAGTTAGGCACGGAGGAAAAGGATGAACCAACCTCATGGTGTAACGTGCCAAGGATGTGTAGCTGAGCTCCAGGTGCAGAAGGCCAGCTCACGGTACGTGAAGATGGGCGACCAGATCACCCCGGTGGAGAGGAATCTCGACCCCCAGCTGCTAAAGCAAGGCATGGCAATATCCACGTCCTATGTCTCTGGGCGCATTTCACCCTTGCCAGTCCACTTCAGGCCAACAGAGCTTCACCAAGTGGCCTAATCCTCACCCAGATGAGCAGTTCAGCAGACAAACACACAGCGGGGGAGAAGGGACAGTGTGATTGGTGCCGGCGTCCTGGAGAGCCCCCTGGCAACACCATTCCATTCCTGTTCTACTCCTCGTTCTGTGTTTCAGAATACACCTCAAGGGGAACGTGAAAAGGTGTTCAAGGATACAAATCCAAGGGCATGGAGCATATACAATGATTTAAAAAATGTGCATTGATAAGAAACGAGACAAATGATTTGGTATATCTCCACAGCGGAAGAGTAGGTAACCATAAAAACAAGGACATCTGTTTATTAACAGAGAAAGATGTCCCACAAGGCAGAAAGTGGAAAAGCGAGATGTTACAGGCAGAAGGGAAAGCAGGATCTCGTATTGGTTGATGAGTATGTATCCAGAACCCAAGGAGCACCTGGGTTATGCTTCCTCCTGAGGTGATGTTCAGGATTTGAGGGATCCACGACCTCATCATGAGTTGTGAAGACCCCAGCACCCTCCCCAGCTCTTGGGGGCATTTTCAGGGCCCTTGGGGAGTGTGTGGTTCTCTCTGCTGAGTTGCTGCTGATAGAAAGAGGTGGTCACATCACCATGTCTTTCTTGATGCCATTTTGTCTCATTGATGGAAACACGGAATTCTCTCTTTGTCCTCATACACACATGTGGACTCCTACCACATACTCTACCTACAAGCTGATGTGTGTGTAACAGGTCTTGCTGGGGACAGAACACACTACACTATACAAACCACTGTTCCTAGAAGACCCCGGCCAATGGACATCCAACTCAACTCCTGTCCTCCAGTTTCTTTTCTTCTTCCCCGTTGCTCTCCAACTCTCTCCATCCCCAAGGATCTCCCTTATTTCTGAGTTCATTGCTGGACACCGAGCTCAAATTTCAACACCTCCACTTATTAGCTGCATGAAACTGAGCAATTTCCCTAAACTACAACCCCACTTTCCTCATTTGGAAAATGCATACAGTGATAATACTTATGTCAAAGGACATGACACATGACTCCACACACAGTGAGTTTTTACAACATTGGTACATAGCAAGTAACCAACATGATGTTGACTGTTTCCCTGATTATAGCAATTGCTCACATAAAGGACTTTAGTGGTTTCTTTTGCTCAAACTTTTCATTGTACCTCACTAGCTTATTAGAAAATGACCACAGATCCTGCTTTGCCAAAGCCAGCTTTCATTTATCCCTTCCTCTACTAAGGATACTTCAGATTTCAAGGTACACTGCTCAGACACAAAATAGCAAACAGATGAGATGAAGAGTCAAAAGTCAGAGTCTGGGGCTGTTGTGATAGCTGGAAATGATAGTACAACACCAAAACTGAAGGATGCCCAGGTGCAGAGCTCAAGAAGAATATAATAAATAGATGGGCTAAGAGGATAGTAGTCAAAGTTTGGGGCTGTTAGGGCAGCTGAAATCAACAGGTACAATCCTAAAACTGAAAGGCCATGAGGGGGTGGGGGACACCAAAATGTGAGTAGAAACTCCTGTGGACCCCTTGGCTGAGTACTGAATTTCAAAGGCTCCAACTTGAGACACTAAGGAGCTCAGAAGCAAACAAGAGCTGGAAGGTGGAAACTTGAGCAGAGAAATTTCAACTGCTGCCTGGTGTTGGGGAGACAAGATGACATTTGAATCCTGCCAAGTTGGAAGGACTTGGTGAGCATCTTGGACTCTCACCTGAAACCTGAGGTGGTCTATGTCTTTGAAGAAAGGGCTGTGTCTCAAGATTAAAAGCTCTGTCCAAGGCCCAAGGGCAATAATGAAACAGACTTATGATAACCAGATTTTAGCTGAGCTCCCACAAGATCTAGATATCGTGCAAGTCATATCACTGCTTGCTACAAAGCCTTAATATTCTGCAGAGGAAGATAATAGAATCCAAAGTCTGTACCGTGGATCAGTCACGGTGTCTAAGACACAACAAAAACCACCTCACATGCAAAGAAACAACAACATGTAACCTCCTGTCAAGAGGGAAAAAAATCAATAGAAACAGACTCAGAGATGACGCGATGTTAGAATTAGCAGAAAAGGACTTTAAAGTAACTATGACATATTAAAGAGGCTACAAGAACAGATGGGTCTCAAGGATGAGGATATGAGGAACATCGGAGAAGACAGGTAAACTCAAAATAACCAACTAGAAACCCTAAACCTGAAAAATACAGTTTGTTTTGTTGTAATCCAAAAATCCAATCATGGGATTAAAAGTATAATAGATACAACTGAAAAAACAATTTGGTGAACTTGACAGAGGTCCATAGAAATTATCCAAACTGAAGCACAGAGAAAGATTTTTAAAAACAGAGATAAAATGAACAGTACTTAGTGAAATAAATGCCCAAGAGTGCCACACTATCAAGTGTATGTATAATTATAGACTCATAAGAACAAGACGGAAAGAACAGAACAGAGAACGTTTTTGAAAAAACAAGGCTGAAAATTCTCTAAATTTTATCACATCCAACTACTCACGGATACAGAAAATCTTTTATACCCAAGCAGTATAAACATGGCGGGAGGGGGGGAAGGAACCACACCTATGCATATTCTCAAACTTCTGAAAACAGAAAATAACAGAAAAGATGGGAAAAGACACTTATATTCATGAAATATTGATCATAATGATAGCTGACTTCTCATCCCAAATGATGAAGATCCATGTCAGAACACCTTTCCTATCCCAGGGGTCAGAAGATGTTTCGAACCTGGAACTCTGTATCCATGGAAAATAGCTTTCAAAGAATGAAGGAAAGCAATGACATTTTCAGACAAAGGAAAGGTATGGAAATTTGTGATGAGCAGACCCCACATCAAAGAAATGCTACCAGAAGTTCATCAGGTAGAAGTGAAATGGCCCCCGAAGGAAGGCTGGATTGACAACAGGGAACAGGGGCACACAGGAAGATCAGGAGTAGACAGGGACCACCTTATCTTCAAATAAATACTGAGCACCATGCGAATCTCACAGCTGCTCTCTGGAGAGAGTGCAATGTGGCTCCATGAGAAAAACATTTAATATAAAACGTGCAAACATACTTAGTGTAATGCAAATAGGAATAATGTGATACATAGGAAACACAAATATTGATCTCAAAGATCCTACGGTACCTTATGGAGTTTCCCCGGGACATAAGGGTTTACGGCACCTGCTCCAAGGCAGATCTAATGGATTTCTAACTCACTACCATGATGGGTTCTGCCTCCTCAAAACCACATTTCACATGTGACTGTATATATATACACACATGGTACCCAGAGATAGTAGCTTGTGGCCATTTCACATGGCACTATCTCTGAATCTAACTGATGTGTGTAAAATATCTTTACATAACACTCCACATTTTATTAAAAAGAAAAAAAACAACAACCCTTTCTTACTGTATGCTTCTATTCTATAGTAACTAAAGTCTACTTCATTTCCCCCAGAGGGAAAAATATGATGGAAGTAATGTTTCCGGAGTGATTTTTTTGAAACTGTTACATGTGTGATGTCCCGTTACTTAGCCCAGACGCACAGAGCATCTTGAGATGTGTCCAAAGGAGTCGTTTGAGAAGTGTCCAAAGGAAGAGTGGAAATAAAACAGCCAGTGACCTTGCAGGGAGTGAAAATATTCCATAAATTATTGGTGGGGGAAGCAGAATGTGGCAGGCAATCTGAGGATGAAAATTCTTCCTTGTGGGATTTTTTTAATACTCTAGGTATTTATAGAGGAGCTAAGGAAACCAGGCAGACAATCGCCCTCTCTCATAGAATTCACCTTGCTAGTGTTTCGAAAGGTTAAAATTAATCGTTGCAAGCCTGAGAAATGAAGAGCCTTTTAATGTAAGGGACAAGGTGAGAGCTAGAATAGCCGATTAAATTTTCAGAAAGTGCTGAGCTTCTCCTTCCATGCTTTCAGAAAAGACACAGTGACCTTCTAAACCTTCTAATTACCCCCAGGAAACCAGCTGTCTGTCTGTCTGCCTGGCATCTAGCTAGCTAGCATGGCTCTTTCTTGCCTTTGGGACACTAAATAAAATTGAAAGTTAAAAAAAAAAATAGGACTCTAGTTTGAAAAATTCACGCCAATAAGGGCCATTTAACATAAAAAACAGGAAGATAAGTCGTCTTGAGTATATGTTGGACCTAAATATACATGCAGAATATTGTTCAAACTTCTCTTGGGGATACCATTGACTGTTGACCAACAAACTCCTGCCAAGTTCTTCACCACCGGTACTGGGTGTTGAGAACTCTATGTCATAAAGAAGAAAGAGACACAGTGGAGGAAACAAAGAAATCCATGCAGTCAACACTCACTCAAGTTTTTCCAAAGGGACCAAACTCCAGAAGGATCATTCTACAAAATCAGAAGTCTATGAGTAGAAGAAAAATGGTAGGTATCTACTCAATGTCAAGGTAGGTCTATATTCAAAACATGAATCTCCCTCAGATGCCAAAGACGAGTAGACTGCCATCCAGAGACGCTAATACCTATTTGCATAATGAATACCAAACTGAGGTCATAGTATTTTTTTGCTTCTATGACTAATTATTTTATAGTCAGTTGGATATTCCAAACATTACACTTCAAAGATGTATTTCTAAGGTGAAACTATCTCACTGGTAAGTGCACACAACTGACTTTTCCTGGCATAAAGTTCTCTTTCATCGAAAGCAAACTGGACATAATAGCTGAGCAAAAAGCCCATGCATCAAAGAGCTGGCCCTTCTTCCCAATAAAGACAGAGCAAGCTACTACTGGCGAAACCACGTTAGGAAAGATGGAGACGGGTCAAGAACGTACTTCTGAAGAACACAAAGCAAAGCCTTTTAGAGAAGATTGCAGACTCTGTATTTTCAATGGGATCGGGCTGAAGGTTTAGGATTAGGGAATGAATGTGAGTCATGGCGAATAGCCAAAACAGGATTATCTTCTCTAACTCCTTTGAATAGTATTTAAATTCTCTACTCCCATTTGGGTTGCTGGGACACAGTTACATCTTTCTGTTGTTTGTTTTTGTGGTGGTGTTTGGTTTCGTATTTTTATTTTCTGTTTCATTCACTTATTTATTTATTCTGGTCCTAGACGCAAGAGTATCTGCTCCAAACAAGACAGCTTTCTTCAGCAGTTATGACTCAAGAGCAATAAAGGTTTTGGCGCCATGGATACACACATGATGAGGAGGTATTCAAACGCCCGTCCCTGGAAAATCTCTCAGTTGAGAAATGAACCATATCGCCTCGGTTCCTGAAAACACTCATAAATTTATCCTTCCAAGAGCTCGAAGAGTGGAAGGTTGGCACGTGGACATCCTTTCACCCCAACCCAAAGTAGGATCTCAGCTGACCATGACGTCAAGGCAGACAGTACCAGAAAGTAAGGACATGGAAGCACTCAACTAAGAACTTAGTTTTTTGGGAGTTTTGGGGGGGTTTTTTGGTTTGTTTTGTTTGTTTTTTAACTTACATTAAGTCCAGAGAAGAGGTGGAAGTAGGCTAGAGAGCTTGCAGGCATTGAGAAATCATTGGGTTCCTGACAGGAACCTACACTAATGTTGTTAGGATGTGTGCTCGCTTGCTCAAAAAAAAAAATCCAAAGAATCCACAGAGACACAATTACCCAATGCAGGCATCACAGCAGAGCCATGATCCATGAGTAAGTGTGGCTCCCATGGGCCTCCATCCAAGTCGCGTTACTGGCAGTGTGTGGGCAAGAATTGTGGAGGCTCCAGTGGGTGCACGCTGGTCTGGAGAGAAGCGTCTTCCTCTGAGCTCAGCTCTGGAGAGCATCCGGAGCGGGATTTGGCTGCAGGCAGATGTGCCGAGAGGAAGGGGACCTGCCGTCCCACGCACAGGGAGAGGCCCTGAGTGGCCTAGACGGTGTCTCTGGGGGGTCCCCTGAGCCTGGAGGCACAGTCAGCCAAAGCAAAAGTCTGTTCCAGGACCCCCAGCCCACGACGCCCACCCAGCAAAACCCGAGCATTCTGCACCTGACGGGCCAGGAGGGGGGCCCTCCACTGACCGATGCCTCCAGAGGCTCAGCTTCTGATCTAAACTTAATAGTGGTACTTCCTCGTTTAACTCAATGCAGCCCAGATTCACTTAAAAAGCCTGTGTGTGTGTGTGTGTGTGTGTGACTCAGATCTCTTCCCCCGCTGGTCACCCTATCGACCCGTTCGGTCATCATGGACACAGGCAATCACCTTGAGTGGGGGTCCCCCTTTAGGGTACCCATGCTGCACACCTCAGGGCTCGCCCGGCTCGGGTCCACACACTTCCCTGGCCCCACACGTCCACTCCCAGGCCAGGCCACGGCCAAGACCCAGTGACCCCCATCAGGGCCTTTGCTAGTCCATTCTAAGAAGCAGAAAGGACAAGCAGGATCCGCCATCCCCGCCAAGCACGCAAAGCCATGCTTCTTGTACACGCAACGGGTCTGCCCTTTTCATGAACGGACATGCCCAGGAGCAGGAGGCAGTGAGGGGGTGCAGCGCACATCAGGACGGGCTGAGGTCTCTGGGGCCACAAGTGGGCACCTGAAGGGTTATCCACCCAGTGCCTGGATCTCCCAGATGCTAATTCCATGCATCTACTTGGTGGCATTTGACAGGAAAGAAGAAACAGAAGCCGCCAACAGAGGACACACCGTCAGCTCTCACGAGAAGGGCATGCGTGCTCCCAGAAGTGGGCGCACTGTCCTGCGTGATTAGGAATCACTGCCTTCATTGCCTTGCAGACCCCAAGACCCTCCCCGCCAGCTCAGCACAGAGGAGCTGACAAAGAGCTGTCCCTTGAATCCACGGGCTTTGCACACCCACACCTGCCTGAAACTCGACACATAGCACGGGAGCCAGCATTAGCCATTTCTAATGCGAGCAATGGCTTCTAGAACATTCTTTCCTCTGACAAATCAGGGCTATTGCTTACAGCTTTGTCAGAACATGTGGAACTCTTACACTTTTTGAATGAACCTTTGCTTCCTCCTTGCCTGCGGTGTAACCCAAGCAAGTCTTGGCAAACTGTTCTTTAAACTATCCTATCTTAAAAATGTACTCAGGATTTTTTGAAAGTCCCAAAGAACCCATAATTTGGCGGTTTCCCACGACACTCGTCTTTGGGTCTGGAAATCCAGGGCTAGCGCAGGGGTAACGGGGCCATGAGGCTTCTGGCAGAGGGAAGTGCAGATTCCCCGGCCCCCATTCTCAGATGCCCTGGCTTCTTGTGGGACTGGGAATCCGCATTTGTGACCTGTTTCCCGTGATGCTGCAGGGCTGGAAAGCAACTGTGTTGGAGAACGCCACCTCCTTGAGCCACGGTAAGTGGGGACGTGGACCAGGATCGTCTGTCAGGATCATTTCTGTGCAGCGCAGGTGGCAGAAGGAACGGGTCCCCTCTGCGACAGCTGCCTGGTGTTTCACAAAGAGCCACACTGGCTCTGGGCTCTGGGGAAGCTCCCGTCCGTGTTCTGCCCCAGGATCAAAGGGATCATGCCACAAAGGTCAGAGGCAGCCGGAACTTACCCCCACTGTGTGCCCAGAGTGAAATGGCAACTTTCAAGGCTGCCTTGCCCAAGCTAGGCGGGGAATAAGGGCACTACGGGGCAGATGCTAACTAGGCTTGCCCTCCATGGCTTTCCTTCTCTCTCCTGCCTTATTAAGAAGAACCACCACTGGGGAGCCTGGGTGGCTCAGTCAGCTGAGCTATGGACTCTTGGTTTTGGCTCAGATCATGATCTTAGGGTCATGGGATCAAGCCCTAAGTCCGGCTCCATACTCAGTGTAGAGTCTGTTTCTTCTGCCTCTGCCCCTCCCCTGCTTATTCTCTCTCTCTCTCATAAACAAATAAAATCTTAACAAGAAGAAGGAGAAGAAGAAGGAATGGAGGAAGAAGATGATGGAGGAGGAGGAGGAGAGATGGAGGAAGAAGAGGAAGAAGAGGAAGAAGAAAAACAACAACCACAACCACAGGCTCAGACAGGAGGAGCCCCAGCATCCGGGACCCACTCAAAGCGCCATCTTGGTTGGATCCAGTCCAAGATGGTTGAGGCGCATCTTCTTTTCTTAGACATGAGGCCCACGAACAGGGCTCAGAAAGCACTCAACCACGCACGTGCAACCAAGATCGATGTTACCGATAGGTGTGCACTGCTCGGGTTGGACAAGTAGAGAGAGCAAGCACTACAGGGTTTGCTACGGAGCGAGGTGGCGCCAGAGACATCCGTGATGGAATTATCTGCCGTCCAGAACTGGCAACCAGTAGATGCACCTGCTGGTAGTTGCATCGCACGGTTCCAGCGTGAGGACGCGCTGCTGAGGGCCCCCAGCCCTGGAGAAGGACACGGAATGGAAACAAGGTCCCGCTCTCACGAGACAAGCAATCGGCCGGTGCGTTCGAACGCTTTCATCAGAAGACGCCTGCCCAGAGCAACGCTATTACAGGGACGTGCTTGCTGCTAGTCAGCACTCTGCTGCGGACTGGAAATCCCAAAAAGAAACTCGCAAGATGGAGAGACATCGCCATCCCCGAGTGCCGCCTCAACCCACCCACACTCGTGATCCGACATCCAGGCCTGCAGCTCAGCTGCCAGCAGCAACGCGGAACAAGGAGAAGACCCGGGTGGTTCGAGAACACTACCTTTGTCATTCAACGTCTCTTCTTGTATTTCTCTCACAGCTTCCTGGGCTTTGCCGGCATTATTTCCAGCTAGAAGGAAAAGGAAAGGTATGATCAGTGTGGCAAGGGCATCCAGACATTATGGGGCACGAGAAAATGTCTTGAGACCCAAAACACCCCCTGGAGGGGGCTCTTTACGGCTTGTCATCGAGCCCCGGCGTGGAACGGGGCCGCCGGAACAGCTGTGGCCAACGCGACCGATCATCCGATGAAGGATTGCCCTTAGGCTGCACTGGCGAGAAGGACGATGGCCCTGTCGGTGATAACCAGGGCGTGAGGCAGCGGTCGGCACGAAGAACACGGGGCGGGGGTGGGACAGAGCCAAGGATCGCGTAAGCATAAAAACGCTGGCAGGAAGGTCACAGCACACACAGAACTTTCTAAGAAACTTTAGTATTCACCCACCTCCCCCTACTCAATGGTGGTCTGAGCTCCAAAATGACCATGGGCCGTTCCCTCTATGAACTTGCGACGTCCCATTTTCTTACTGAGGACTCCATACAAACCCCCCAGGTAAGACTCCAGGGAAACGTGAGCTTCCAAGAATGGCCACGTGTTTCGTGTGTGAGGGACATCACCGTTCAAATAGAGACTGCGGCATTTGGGTGTTAAAAGAGTGAATGAAGTTTCTTTAATGTCTCACTCGATGACGGAGCATTGATGTTCGGAGGAAGACATCGTGTTTTCCAAGTGAACACATGGTCTGCATTTTAAGGTGGGCCGAATGGGGCTGCCGTTTGGGGGAAATGAGGACACCCTGTCTTCCCACACAGCAGCTCTCACGATCAGCTGGACCACAGGCAGGTGGTCCGCTCCCTGGTGGGGTGAGCCAACCCTGACACTCCCTGCCACGGTGAGTCGTGGGACCACCTCCACACAAGGGGACGAGAGCTCACGTCGGAGGAACACAGGCGTGGGAGGGAAGGCCCTGGAGTCCCGAGAAGTGACGGGCGGCATCAGGACAGCAGGAGAGACCCCTGGCCTGGGAGGACCCGGTCCTAAGGGGTGGGTTGGCTCACATCACCCTCCCACCTGCGTCCAGCTCCTGCTGGCCAGATGTTCTCTGGGGCACAACCCTCCGGAGATCTCCATGAACACGTATTTCCAAGCAATCTGTTCAGAAGGCATTTCTGTATGCTGTTTTCCTCTACTTTGTTGCAGTTTTATATTCGAACTAACCTGCCAGAGGCCCTGCTCTAGATTCCCGGGCCCTGGATCCTGCACTAGTCATAGAAGCAAAAAAAAAAAAACAACAACAACCCTGATGGAACCCTTTCCAAAAGCAAAAGGGTTCACAACAAAGAGTTCAGGAAACACAGACAGGAGAAGCAGCGCACGTCGTGAAAATCGGAAACGTCTTTGGCTCCAGCTGGAGATGTATCTGAGATAAATATGGCAAAAGGCATCTATAGAGGGTGAATCAAAGGATTATATAAACCGCCACCACCTTGGAGGACTTCACAGAGGCAGACGTCAAGAAAACGCAGCTGTGAAAGTATTCACACCTCTGGCTTCCTTGAAGAAAGAGAATATGACACGGTGGTTAGATTTTTGCTCAGAGGGTCTTCCCACGTTGCGGGGACCACGAGTCGGACAGGATGCCGTGTAGGGATCACTGGAACGTTATATTCCATCTCTCATGTTCTAGGCATCAAAGACGACAAAGTAACATTCACCCTTCTCTAAGCTGGGGCCATGTACGTGCATGAGCTTATATCGGAAATCCCGTGCGATTTTCATTCATTCAAGAGCCGTTCACTGCCGAGCTGAGCTACTGGCCTTCGCCATCTTGGCACCAAGGGTGGCCCAGTGGGAGCCTCCACGAAGTGGGACAGAAGATGCCCCACGTTCCCAAAAGATGTGTCAATGGCCAGAGGAAGCGGGGGCATCAAACCAGCAGGGGAAATGGGTCATGGTAACAGCCCCCCTAGATGGGCAGCTCACTAGTCTCCCCAGCATTGTATTAGAGGCATGGACACAGGCACTTTTTGAGCAAAGGTGATCTTTATCAGCTGGCTCCCCAGGGTTGGATATAGAACCTTGACCCTATGCAAGTGCTAGCAATTTCTTACATTTACTGAGCAAATATTGCATGAGAGATAGAGCACTTGACCAGAATGCAACGTAGGCATAACCACAGTGGATCTGCCTTCTGCTCATGCTTTTGGGGGGGCTGGGGGGGGCTACATTTAAAGACATTGAACCCAAACCAGGGCCAGCAAACTAGGAACTTGGGGCAACATCCAATGATCTCACTGATGTGAAAAGAAAAAAAAAATATATCGGAACAACAGCCATGCCCATTAGCTTTAAATATTGGCAATGGAGCTTTCCTGCTATCAAGACAGAGCTGATCATTGAAAGACACACTTAGGCCAATATTTATTATCTGGTCCACACCAAAAAAATGTACTGGCCCCCATGGGCGCCTGGGTGGCTCCGTGGGTTAAAGCCTCTGCCTTCGGCTCAGGTCATGATCTCAGGGTCCTGGGATCGAGCCCCGCATCGGGCTCCCTGCTCGTCAGGGAGCCTGCTTCCTCCTCTCTCTCTCTGCCTGCCTCTCTGCCTACTTGTGATCTCTCTCTCTGTGTCAAATAAATAAATAAAATCTTAAAAAAAGAAAAAAAAAATTTACTGGCCCCTGAACTGTAAAGAATTATAAAGAAATTATAAAGAATCATAAAGAAAGATCCTCCACCAAAATAGAACTTTGAAACTGAGATATCATGAGTTGATGAGAAATTTAATAATTAATGTATTTATAGCAATATTTTATTTTTTTATTTTATTTTTTCAGTGATCCAAGATTCATTGTTTAGGCGCCACACCCAGTGCTCTGTGCAATACGCGCCCTCCTTCATACCCACCACCGGGCTCACCCACCCCCTCTCCCCCCTCCCCCCAATAACCCTCAGAACTTGGATTGGAGTTGGATCCAGGTTCCCTTTCCAATTCGTTAGCAATAAACTGATTATTCCTTAAACATTACTGGACTCGGGATTGGCAAATTTGAAATTGAATATATACATCTCTTAGTTTTTATTTAGTATGAAATTCATATTAAAGTGTCCAATGATAATATTTTGTTAAGTGGCCTTGTATCTAACTGTCACACAAGATGAAACATCGTCCCTCTCAGAATATATGCAATTATGCCCTGAAAGACTCAGGAAATAGGGAACATTCACACTCGATTGGACTGACAGAGAGGGTCAAACTGTGACCCAAGCAGACGTCAGAAGGTCTGTGGGAAAGAAGATGCAGGAAGCTTAGGAGGTCCTTACTCTGTTTAATTCAAGAGGAGAACTTTGGTGCAGGCAGGACTGTTCCTGGTCTGAGCAAACATCACCTAAATGAGGTAATAGGAGAGTCAGGGGCTCCAGTCTTCACACATGCATGAGTGCCACATGCTCACTCACATGCTTTCACTGCCTTGTGTCTGCAGATCATACTCTACACTCAACTAGACCTCAGCATGACCTAACCCCAACCTGACTTCCTAGTGACTTACCCAACAGACCTCCTCATGACCCACCCAGCTAGAACTCATCATCACCTACCCAATTAGACCTCATCATCACCTAACCCAACTAGACCCCATCATTTGACTATGGGAATGAAGGAACAGCTGAGTATACCTGCACGAATCACACCTCTTGGAGGACAACAGAAGGCCACACCGGCTAGACCTGGGGGTTCCCTATCTGGGTTAAGAGCCCCCTCAGAGAACCCTTCTCCCATGGAACCCAGGGGGTCTTTGAGTTTCAACGTCAGCAATCAACATCATCATGGTGGCCAACCCCCAATGGAATGTGGACAAGACACAGAAGTATGGGCAGGGTCTATGACTTGGCCACCGACACAAACTAGAGATATTTTCAGACCGAGCTGAGGTGTTGAAGCTGTCTCAAAATAAAGTTTAAGATCATCACAGCTTCCAACCAGTCAGAGTTACTGAACCCGACAGTAGGTCACATTATTTGTCCTATAAAGATTTCATGTCTACAATCATGTGGCAAGTTTGTGTTCTTATATATTTTTATATCTGCTTCTCAATATCATTTGGTTTATAATATTATGGATTTTAGTTTGTGCATTTAGGCATCACTAGATACCAATGCGGTCCAGGGACCAAGCTTGTCGAGAGCCAGGAAGGAGTGGAACACATTCATGTTTAAATACGCAGCCCAACTTTAGATTCTGATCTGAAATTATCCTTCAAAAAATGATGGGAGGCAAAAGGTGGAGGGAAAAAATGGGAGAAAGGAAGAAATAAATCAATACTGAACAAATAAATGATCACGGGTAATCTTATGTAGAAAGTCTTAAGTGAAAAGAATCCTTAACACTAAAACCGGACACATGATACGGTTTCTGTAAAAACAGACACCATAAAAGGTATTAATTAAATGCAAATGATGTCAATGGGAGACATAATTAGCATGAAGATTTTTTTTCCAAAGGTAATGTGCACCTTATCATTTTTCTAGAGGATTAAAAATTCTACCCCCAATTCACCAGGAAAATTAACAAAAGTACAATGGATTTGTTTGAACTCTGTTCGCTTTCCCAGGCAAAGAAAATCTGTTCATTTTCAAAGAGGAGTTAGACACCAGGGTAAGGAACAGAGACAGTGTTTCAAACAGAAGAATGGACAATGTAAGTCCATGGGATGCCGTTGCAAAGGAAGCCAGTCTTGGAACACCTGTTCAGAGTCTACACTGGGCTATGTATGTTGTGTCTTCCCCAAATTCATATGCTGAAGCCTGCACCCCATAGGTGCTCAGCATGTGGTCTTATTTGGAGAGGGAGTCTTTAAAGAGGTGATTAGGGTAAAATGATGTCCATGAGATGGGTCCTCATTGCACCAGGACCGGAGTCCTTAGACCGAAACACTTAGGTGTTTCCGAGATCTGCTTTGCCTATAAGCAAATCACTGTTTCCATATAAGCAAACAACTAGGTATCTCCCATTAGGCAACAATACAATCATCACCTATGATCACATGCATGCCAAGTCTCGCCAGCTGCTTCGCCGTGGAATAGCCGATTCCATCCGTGCCTCCAGTCACTATAGCAACACGGTCGGGTTGTGGGGCCAAAACTGCAGAAGAAAGAAGAAGAGGAAAAAAAACAAATCAAAGTGAGTTTTAGAAGTGGTGTCCACGCGTGGAAGAATCCAGCCACAGGGGAATACCCAAGGGCCCTGGGCCTCGCGGTTCCGCATCTGTGCTTGGATTCCTCGTGGATTCCCGCAGGCTTGAGAGGCAGGAATGTAACAGGATGCATTAGTGCTGAGTCGTTCCCACCGGGTCAAAGACACCTGATCAACGCTTGCTCATCCCCAGCTGAGGCTTTGGCAGGAGCCTACTGGAGTATCAGCAGCATGATTGGCAGAAAGGTCGGGAGCCAGTGTGGGAGTGGCAGTTACGAGCGTGGATGAGAGTCCAAGGTCAGTCCTCCCAGGCAACACGGGGAAGGATGGAGGTTTTACTCTTACTCAGGGATGGAGAAGAAGAACAGACCAGGGGACGGATGCCTGCTGCCGCAAAACTAGTTTGTTGAACACGGTTTCCAAGAGGAAGGGGCATGCCATGCCACGCCACACCAAGGGGCCACATGGGGAAGCGGCAGGATGGGTCAGGAGGCAGAGGGCCATGGAAACGTGGACAAGAGTCTCTACTGCAGGAAGAAATGGGTCAGGGAAGCAGGCTCAGCAAGTTAAGGATGGGCTGGTATGAATAATTTCAGCAGATTCTGGGTCACAGGGGCTGTGCCTACATGTGTGTCCCTGGCTCTGTGGTGATTTGCGTGCGTAGGGTAGACGCTGGCAACAACGTGGTCATGGCCATGGTGGGGCGAGGGCTGTGGATTGCCTGCTGTGCACTGGAAAGCTGTGCTCCTGAGAGAGTTGCATGCCACCTCTAGGAACCGGCCAGCCCTGGGAGCTTTAGCATTTGATAAAGGTGACAAAGATGAACTTTTTATGTTATCTTATCTTATTTTATTTTAGATTTATTTATTTATTTGAGAGAGAGAGAGCACACAAGCAAGAGAGGCAGAGGGAGAAAGAGAGACTCCACACTGAGCGTGGAGCCCAATGCGGGACTCAATCTCACAACCCTGAGATCATGACCTAAGCCGAAACCAAGAGTTAGACACTTAACTGACCGAGCCATCCAGGCACCCCAAAGAGGAACTTCTTAATAAATGGTGTTGGAACACGTAAATAGATAGTTGGAAAAAAGGCAAAATTAGACCCATACCTCATATACTACACATCAAAATTAACCAAGGGGTAGAAGTTACACAATGAACATATTAGGGGGAAAAAGCATGAATCCATTTATCTTTAACCTCAGAGTATGAAACGTCTTCCTAATTATTAGTCAAAGTTGAGAAGAATAAATATATAAATTTTGCTACTAAGATACTTTTACATGGAAAAAAAAACACACACCAAAAGCAAAGTTCGAAGTAGATGATGTATTAAAAAAAAATTGCAGCCCTGATCACATGCAAACGGCTCTTTTCCTACAATGTAAAGAGTTCTTACAGATCAAGAAAAATAACTAAGAAAAGAAAGGTGAACATAACTGTGTATATGGAAACATACGACATGGTCCTTACAAAGGCATGTGAGACTTCACCCAATAAGAGACATGTTCGTGAAAACTCACTGAGACACCACTGGACTTGGTAAGTGCAAGCACTTCGACACCATGCTTCTCTGACACAGTGCTGGCGATCAGGGTCTTATGCATGCGGTAGGCAGGAATACGAGAGGGGAAAACCCCCATGTGGGTGGGGATCCTTGGGTGATATCTAGTGCCACCTGAGACACATTCAGGTTGTTGCAGCAAAATCACTTCCAGGAATGTGCGCTGGAAATCCACAGTGGACCTCACACTTCTCCCTGCAGTCTTGTCCCTGATGTCCACAGACACACAGGGACCAGTGAGCAGCCCTGAGGGGCCCAAGTGCAGGTAAGTAATTCCACCTGCAGTCATGATGGGGTGGGAACACATGTGTAACACTGGAAAGGTGATAAGCACGGGGTTCTCAAGCTCACAGTGGTGTCCCCAACTGGACTTGAGAACTTATCCCTATGATAAACCATCATGGTATTAGGGAATAATGCCCTGAAAGAGCTCATGGTTCTGTGGGACATGGTGCGAGCACTAAGAGCTCGTGTGTGCTTCTAAGTGTGGTATCTGTACCATGCGGAAGGTCTCTCTGCTGTTGGGAAGAATCCCTGTGCAACATGGAAGCCATTCCCAATGAAGACTTTGTCACAGTCATAAGGACCCAGGGGTGGTCATTTGTGCTCAGGATCCCATCTAGAAGGCTTTCGTCTTCCCTACATGGGAAGAACAACCCTCTGTATGTGCATGCTTTGGCTGGCTTGCCCTCCCCCCTCGGCCAGTACTGCCCAGGGGCACACACGTTCTCAAAGCTTCCCTGTTCTTCACTGCCTGGACCAAAGGCAGGTGCCAGGCTGGTGTCCAATGAATGTTCACTGACTTAATGAGCTAACCCACCCATTGCTGGATCAAGCAGAGATGGAAGGCCACCCCGTACCCTGAAAGAGCAAAGGAAATGTGCCATGATGTGAATGGGGGTATCTTCTCCTAAAATTCATATGTTAAAGGCCAACCTTCCAAGGGATGGGATTTGGAGGTGGGGGTCTTTGGGAGGTGACTGGGTCATGAGGGTGGAGATGGGGTCTTTGGGAGGTGACTAGTTCATGAGGATGGAGGTGGGGGGTCTTTGGAAGGTGACCAGGTCATGAGGGTGGAGGTGGGGGTCTTTGGGAGGTGAGCAGGTCATGAGGGTGGAGGTGGGGGTCTTTGGGAGGTGACCAGGTCATGAGGGTGGAGATGGGGGTCTTTGGGAGGTGACCAGGTCATGAGGGTGGAGGTGGGGGTCTTTGGGAGGTGACCAGGTCATGAGGGTGGAGATGGGGGTCTTTGGAAGGTCATCAGGTCATGAGGGGAGAGCCTCCATGATGGAATCAGTGTCCTTATAAAGGAGACCCCAAGGAGAGCCCTGGTCCCTTCCACCGTGCAAGGACCCAGCCAGAAGAACACCATCTACGAATCTAATCTAGCAGCACCTTAATCTTGGACATCCAGCCATCACAATGGTGGGAAGTGTCTTCTGGTGAAGCCCCCACTCCATGGTGTTTTTGCTATGGTGGCCCAAATGGGCTAAGACAAGATGCCCTCATCCCAGGAAGATCCCTTGCCAGATGCTCAGGACACATTAAGAAACAGAAGTATGGGAGGAAGAGGTGTGATGACAGAGCACCGTCTACACTCCCTGTCCCAGGAACGGGGCAGGGCAAGAAACCACGTGACCACCGGGATCCGGTCTGACCCCTTAGCTTATGAGTGAGAAATGGGCACAGGAACCCTGAACTACCTCCAATCCCAAGAACAGCAGGTGATATTCCAGAATGCTCTCCTGAGGACAACATCGTCTTCTTCACAAAGAATGCTCCTTGGCCTTAGGTACTAAGTATGAAAGGTACTTGCAGGGATCAGAGACAGGAGGTGCAGAACAGAGACCCTACTCCAACTCAGCATGACATTTCTGGATTAACAGAGCAAATCCATGAAATGTCTTTCAAGGCCATGGTTGTTTGCTTCATACCCTGAAGGTCACTTCCTACCCAACGTGTCTGCATCCAGAGTCACCTGAACCTTCTATTTGGCCGGATCAAGGATGGCACAGATCCTCAGAGCGTTTTCTCCCAACGCCATGATGCCCCTAAGCAAGTGCGGCTCAGCAGACTTGGGGGGTCCCTGAAGTTATCTCCCAGCTGATACAGTAATTCTGAGCCCCAAGTCCCATAAGTGAGTTGACCTTGGAAATCTAAAAAGATTTCATCTCTACACAGCTCATCATGTGTGTTTCAGGATGTTTCTCAACCATGAGCAGAAGAGCCCACACTTGGACTGCACTTGGACTGCAGGTGACAAGCAGGAGCTCCCGGTCATAATTGAAGGTACGGATTCTAACAGGATTAGAACGCCTCTTCAAGGGGGCATCTGTGGGAAGGAGCACAGGGCTGAGCCAGCCAGGACTCCAACCGCCTGCTCAGCCTGCCAATCAGTCCCACCACTGATAGGACACAACCGTCCCAAATGAAGTCAACTGTCCAATGAGAGGCACATGGGACAAGTCTGTCCCTTCTCCCCAACTTTGGCTGGATATCCATTGCAACTTTGGCTGGATATCCATTGAGAACCAGCGCCACCCAAACCCAAACGTATCATCCTAGAGTTCTGGAGGTCACTTATCGCCATGTCAAGGTCAGCCGATTGGAAATCTTAATTTCCCTCTGCAATTCTTATTCCCCTTTAGCCTCGTGACAACATAAAATAGAGTTTCCACGGCTTAGGACATGGACATCTTTGGGGACCATGATTCTGTCCCCCAAAATCGGGAACCAAAATGATTGTGCACATGACTTGGATGGAGAAGCCTGACCTTGTGTCAGCTTATCCCGTAAAACAAACCCAAAGTAACAACAGGAAGATGAGGGATTGGAACCAGAACACCCCCTATTAGGACCCGGCACAGGAGACACGGTTCTCAAAATGGGAAAAGGCGCCCTGCGGAACCAAATCACGCCAAAGATAGGTAGTGGCGAGAACGGGGTACTCTAAAGCCAGGAATTATTGGGCGCACCCCCAGGAACATATGCCCTGGTTGGTGAAAACAGGAGGGGAGTATTTTACAGGGAGAACCCGCACAACCATTTCCATGCTGATCTACAAGTAAACAGATGCATCTGCACTTCACCAACAACTGTGATTTACGAGACATGAGGATCACCAAAAGTGTGATAAATGGCACCAACCGCTCAAGGTCATGAGTGTTGTTTCCAGACATAAAAACTTACAGTGCAAAACTTAATTTTGCAAGACAGCCGTTACTAAGCCTTCCCCTACCGCATATTACTTGCTCTTTGGAAAAAGAACACTTGTATTTTCCCAACTTCAAACTTTAAACACAGGCGTTCCCTGGTCATTAAGCTTCCCAAGATTAAGCCAAATAAACAGAAACGATTTGAAATTTAAAAAAAAATCAGGTTAAATGTTGAATGGGCCACAGTATAATGTACAAAAGTTGGTTATACAATGCACGTGAATAGGGCGTGGAGGCAATCAATCAAATCCCAAAACTCAGTCCCTGAGATAGATTTGAACCAGCCAGAAAGATTAAAAATCATCTGCAGCTCTGCTGGTCATAAGACCCCTGCCATGGAGCTCTAAGTGTAAATTCAGCTCTGAGCTTCCTAGCAGCCAAAGAGAAAAGGGAAACAATGCTAGAGATGGCTCTCAGCAGCTAACCCAGTGCCTCCCCCCAACACTGGCCTCATATTGGCCTAAATCTACACTGTTTTATATCACTGGGCTCCAATACAGGTGTCCCCTCCAAAGAAATGCCCTCCCCTCACCTGCGCTGGGAGGTCTTAGCCATCCCATGTGTATGGCTAAAGATTCCCCCTCTCCTGGTGACACTGTTGAGATCCTTCCGTCCCCAGAGAGCTGGTATCAGCTTGGAGTTGCACATGCCTTTCCGAGCAGCTAGAAACAACATTCACGCATCCACAGTCCTCGACGCCAACTTTTGGGAAAACACGCCACACAGCCGTGTGAGAAAGTACAACCCGTATCCCACGTACCCCCACAAAGCTGACCTCAAAGACACATGTGGCGATCAGGGAAGCAGCTGCCATGGCCTCCAAGCTGCTCAGAGAAATGTGCTCTTGGGTCACCGAGTGAATGTCTGTCTGCAGCTGCACATTTTCCAAGATTGGGACCGTGTACCAGGTCAGCAGTCAAGCACACAGCCCTCATCCTGAGCCCATGCTGCTGGGCGTCCCCAGAAACTGCTGTTGGCCCATGCACCCATCCCAGTTTGGGGAAGAAATTCAAGGACTCATGAGAAAGGAGGCAGGAGCTA